>VYZM01017044.1:151923-180964 GCA_013398915.1 Dromas ardeola
TTTTTTAATTCTTCTTTAAGTGGTGGGGGCAAACCTGAGCGAGAGGTGGTTGTGCGGTCCTCTCTGGATATTTAGAGGGGCTTGCAGCATCTGAGCTTTAACTTTGTAAAGCTACTGGGGCTGCAGTTTTCAACTGGTAATTCTTCCCAGTGCCCAACTCCAATTGGGGGTTAAAGGGTTTGTGAATTGCACGGAGGATGTGTCGCGGTAATCTGATTCCTATTGTTCTGCTTACTGTTGCTCACAGTGACTGTGAATTATTTTGTTTACATGCTCAAGAGTGTGGTGTTAAATAAATGCTGGACCTGCAGCTCATAAAAGTCGGGAGAAGATATCCACAAGGTGGCACAGCATAAGGGAGATTTGAGCCTTGCACTCCAGCTCCTGGGTTTATAGATGAACAGGGGTGAGAGTGGTGGGGAAAGTTTATGTCTCAGAAATGAAGTGCAGCTCTCATGTGCTCTCATAAGACTCAGGTGGAGAACTTGATCTGGGATGGGCAGAAGCAAGCAGGAATGTGTTTTGTTAACCTCAGCTGCACCACTCAGGTGCAAGTGGTTAAGGGCAGGTTTTTCTTTTACATCCCTTTTGCTGACTGCCTCTCTAGATTGTGCACTGGTAAGCAGACTTACCAAATATCTGAAGTGGCACTGTTGCATCATTTGGTGTGAATAATGCAAAAATTAGGGAATTCTCTGTTTCTGATGGTTAATAAGCATGGAAAGAAATTGCACTGTTAGATGCCCTGTAAGGTGCTAAGGCAGAGTTGTTAAGCTGCTGAGTCTTTCTGATGCTGATTCCTTGTTCCCACTGCTTTGGGTGAACACCATCTATTGCTGGTGTTTGACCCCTCTGGGACCACGGCTTCCACTTGGAGACTCCAGCCACCCGAGACAGAGCTGTGAAAAATCTTGTCCTGTAGAAGAGTAAATCAATCCTCTGTTAGACACACTGAGACCTGTCGGTGTGAGTTCAGCCCTGCTATGGTGCAGTGCTCTGTAACGCTGCCCTGCTGCAGCTGACGGGGATGCTCTTGCACTGCTGGACCAGGGACAGCTTTAGGGGCCTTATAAAACATTTACAGCGGCAAGCTCTTGATGTACAGCTGTACTGGGTTGGCGTGTTTGCCAGGTTACTTTCTCTGTGACTTCCTGCATATGTACTGCTGCTCTTGTCTCTGGGGTCTATGTAATGCCTTTGCTCCTCATTTTCCTGCCCTCTGACTTCACTACCAGCACTGCAGTGAGTCTGTGACTGGTGTGCATCCCTTCAAGTATGTTGGGCATTTTCCCTAGTGACATTGCATTTATTTCCATGGGTGGCTCAAAGTAGTTGGTCTTTGGAAGTTACCATTTAGTTGATCACAGAATGGTTTATCCGGAGGAATAGATCTTGCAGGCTTGAGCTGATGTGCTGTGCAGAGGAGGAGGTATATGACTGCTAAAGAATGTGCTGAGTTTGTAGGGAACTTCTTTCCCCTTTCCCCAGGGCGACCAGTTTGATGGTCGTATTACAGTACGTAACTCTGCAGGGGTAGCAGAGATGGTATTAGGTAATGTTTTTGTAGCACTGCAGTCTTAATAGGTATAGTATGGGGTTTAACTGGATGCTAGAGAAGGTTTCATGTCACATGGTGCATAACTGCCAGGAAATCTCTGCAGGTTTCAGTTCAGATTTCAGTTTTGCTAACCAGCCTCCAACCAGTGTATGAAGAAATACGGACTTCTGGTTTTCCTTATTCAAAACAAACTATGTCTGCCTTGTTGGCATATCCTGGCTATGAAGATGTGGTAGTTTTGTTTCAAATACCTAAGCCGAGGAGCTTCTCCCCAGCCATGCGTGCTCTGGCCCATCAGCATGTTAACTTCCTTTGAGGACTGCAGTACTCAAGTTTCCAGAGGAAATGTGCTGGCATTCAGTAGGAGCACATTTGTGATTAGAAGAGTGGTATATTTTGGTTACTGAATATTAATGTGATGAGTGTCTCTTGCAATTTGCAGCCATTCAGTGCTGGGTTGGAAGCTTCATCAATCACAGTTGGTATTCAAAAGGTCAGCCATGGTAAGTCACATAGGAAAATACGAGATATAAGTGAACTCTGATGAAGTATGATTGCCATTTCAAAACACCACCCACAATGATTTTCCTTATGCATGTTTTGCCTTAAAATTTCTCTCCCTTGGAGGATGGAAGTGACTCCTGACCAGCGTGCAGAAATGCTCCATTCTGTAATGTATTGTTGTTCCCCACCACACGAGGGTTGTACACAGGATGTGCTACTCCTTATTCTGTTTCATGCAGAAAAAAAGAATTGATGTTAATGACTTGGAAATTCTTGGTGGAAAATGTGTTCCCTCCAGCCAATATTGGTAAGAGCCCTGTTACTCCCAAGTTGGGGGTTGATTTGCTTCTCTCTGTGTAACTGTGGGGTTGTCTCTAACCTGGGAGCTGAGATTAGAGCATACAGTCTGGCCGTTCTGTCCAGAGCTGTGTGGCCAGATGTTATGCTGATTTATCTCCCTGATCGCTGGTCTTCTCTTGGGGCAGTGGAGAGAAATATTTCACCATGCCAGACCCTTTCCCATCCTGATTTTCCCCCCTCATGCTGTTGTCCTTTGTGAGGATGGCAGGATTTGGACTGTATCCTTGCGGCTTCCAGGCTTTCAGTTGCAAAAGAAGCAAAGGCTAATTTCTGCTTTGGGAGCATGAATGTATGTGGGCAGGTGGGAAAGTCTCTGGGGATTTTCGCATATTTGAGTGTATGTGGAAACTGGATGCCTAGAAAGGATAAACTATATCTACAGACAGAGCAGTGGAGATGTTTTTATCCTATGAAAATAAGCGTTATCTAGAGGCATATGACTTGTATAACATGGGTCGCAGTAGTGAGCAGACACCCTTTGCGAAACCTGAGATGTTGTTCTGCTGCTACTAGGAGGGAATACGCGGTCTGAGTGTAAACTTAGGTTGTTGATGTAATTCCCCTTCATCCCCCAGATGGTTTTCCTTCAATAAAACCAGAAAATTTGACTCTCACCTTAAAACTCCAATAAGATGCCTTAAAAAAAAAACGAACCAACCCCCGAACCTTAAGAAAGACTGATGTAATGGGATTATAAAATGTGATGTGAGCTACCTGCCCCTTGCATGAATTGCGGGGCAGCTGGAAAGGAGGGGAGGTGGGAAAGGGACAACTCAGATCTGCTCCAAAAAGTGACAATATTGCAGGATTGCATTGCTGCTGTTTGCTTCCTTCCCTTGTATACAGCTCCGTGCTGGTTACCTTGGAAACAGCTGTAGGAGCACATAGGGGCATTTTGCTGCTGTGCAGCCATGGGCAGAGGTGTCCCGTGGTGTGTGGGGAAAGGGAAATCTTTCATGGTGTAGGTTGATTTGCAGGATGAGGGCAACAAAGTGAAAACCCATTGCAAGATCTCCCCTTTCTTGCCTGCCTTATTTTGCTGCAGGTGCAATTTGGCAGGAGTTGGGACCCTGGGGAAAATTTAGCAGGGGGATGGTTTTTCGTCGTTTTGGCAGTTATTTAAATTTTTATAATGGGAAGGTGAAAATATCACAGCAGTCTATCTTGAGGGGGTTTATAACAGCTGGGCTATAAACATCAGCTTTTTATTCTGTCCTCAGAACAGTGTGCCGGGATGTTTTGCTCCATAGCTGTGTAACTATGATTATGACTGGAAATGGGATTCTTCTTTACTTAATCGCATACATCAAGGAGAAATATCCCAATAAAATGGAAATTTGCTGGTTTTGCATGGTTAGCAGAAAATCAGAAAATTTTTCATTGAGTTCCATGTTGTTTGTGATATGCACATGTGTAGAATAACTAAAATAGAGTAACTGTAAAAAAAGTGAATTATCTTTTGTTCACTTATCCATAAATATTTTGATTTTACAAACTCTGCGGTGAGCAGTTTGAAATCAGTTGAACTATTCTGCTGCCTAAAATTAAGTCTTTGCTCTTGTGCTTGCCACATCAGAAGTAATGCAGTCATTCAGGAAGGAGGTTTTTGTATTTATCAAGTCGTCTTGGAACCATCCTTCAGTGTCAGGTTGAGTCTGTTCAGTTTTATTATGTTGCCTTATGGAGTCCTTTTGTCCAAACCTACAATAACATGATCTATTGTACTGGCACTTGCTTTCAGTAAAGAAATTCAACTGGATAGCTGTCACTTAAATAGTGTGCAACTGAACTGCTCTGTGGTTATGTCGGTCGGCTGAATGCAGCGTATTAATATATTCCTGTATGTGACACTCTTTACGGTGCATCCAAGCTTTGTTGGAGATGAGGACTTGCACATGCAGTGCTCAGGAATTTATGGGCTGCTGTTTGTTGGTAATAATCATTATACAGGCCACTGCTTTTAAACAAAATGTAAAAATAGAGGTTCTGACCCTCCAGTGAAGTGTGGTGGGGAATTAGAATTGCTTGAAGGCTGTGGTGCTAATGCTGAAGGGATAATGTTCATTCATCAAATTGATGGGACAGCCAGAGGAAATCCTGCTAGACTTTGATGGGGTCTTTTTCATTCATTAATATGTTGATGTGGATTAGGCACCCATCAAGTGAGGGAGTACTAGCTGCACCCGAGCACTGTGCTTGCTTGCTCCCCTCCTCGCTGGCTGTCACAGTGTCATGCTGCGCTGAGTTTGAGCTGCTGCTTTTGATCCTCTACTTCTCAATCAGAGCTAAATTTTAAGATTGCTGAAGACCTTCACAACTTAGAGATGAAGCCACAAGGGTTTTACAGAATGACTTTAAAGTCTTGTTGGATTTGATTAAAGACAGAGATTGATCATTGCTTTGCTTTTTGAAGTGGTCTGCCAGATTTTACAACCTGAATGCGATCCTGTGTTCACAGAATTTGACAGTATGAAACATACAGACATTGTGCAGTTCTGCTTTCTCTCTTAAGCTGTTACACTCTGTAGGACTTCTTGCAAAGGAGTTTTTATTAGCAATCTTGAGTGATGATGCTCAGTGCTGAGTAAATGCATCAGCTGCAGTGGCTTGGCATGTTTTCCCTTTAGAGGTGCCAAGGCTGGAAAGCATGGGGGGAAGCTTTAGGGAAGCTGAAGACCTTGATGGAAACCATGAATTGTGTGAGCCAGGAGAATTTCAGAGTGAGAAGAATTACCAGATCTGTCTGGATTCAGGCCATGCCTCTTGTTCTCCAAACCTGTTGGTGTTGCTATGGGCTCATGCCAAGCATAGTGGAAAAGCACGTGGGCAGTTCCCAGGAAGTGGACACAATATTTGAAACTGCTCCAGTCTTGAGATGTAATTGCAGCTGCTGACCCAGAGGTCCTCTGATGCTCTGGGTTGCACAAAGATGAAGACTCCTCAGGTTAAATCAAGGTGTGTGGCCTTTTTTGTTAGCTGTTTGGAGCTTCTAAGTAGACACAAGTGCAGGGGAGCTGTTTAGTTATACCCGCAGCCAGACCCTTCCTGGGTGGATAGCCAAAGGAGGCCACTCCACCAGGGCATATGCTCTATGCTAGATCATCTCTTTCTGTGGTTAAAACTGTGTAGAACTTCCTATGGGTGTCCCGTTTTTGAATAAAAATGACTATTTTGTTAATTACTTGACTTCCATTATAATAAAATAAAATCGGTTATTTTGAAACTAAAGTGAGTTTACAGAGGTGTGATTACAGTAGAATAACTATCAGGATATAGGTCTGAAATTATCCCTTTGTTGATGAGCTCTAAGACTGTATCGGGCATTTTTGGAGCTTTACATCATGTAAATGGAGCAATCTATTTTAAAAGCCAGTCCTAGCTCTTGAAGCTCAGAGCAGTGATCTATGCCTGAACGGCCTGTGTAATGTCTAGAGCAAGTCAAAAACTTGCTGTGTTTTTCCTTCAGTTTTCCCGGAGGAGCCACATGTCTCCTGCTCCATCACCAATACTGGTGATGACGCCAAGTGTATGGGTGCTGCTCTTGCATGCCTGTCTTAGCCTGAATACAGTTACGCTTTTACAGGTTTGTTTGTGTTCCTGAAACCCGTATAGTTACTGTGGATTGACACTGGTGTGACTGCGATTGGAGCATGGGCAGTGTTTGGTCTAGAAAATAAATCCCCTGCTGATGGCCTCTGTTGGAAGTGGTAGCTTCTCTTCTGCAGTGCTTGGCCTGAGTGAACCACACACTGGGATAAAACATCTCGTGGAAGGGTCTGCTTTTTGTCCAGTTATACTTGATCTTCCTGTGGACTCCTTCCACTGAGAGGAAAAGTAATGAATCTTTCCATTTAAAATTCCAGTAGGATTGTTTTGTGTTTTTTTTTTTTTTTTCCAGCCCTCTTGTTTTATCAAGAGAATTAATTACCTTTTTTATTTTCCTCCATTTTTCCTTCCTCTCTTTGTCTTTGGAAGATGAAGGAATTCAAATAAGATAACTAAACCAAATAAATTCTACAATTATGGTGATTTCCCTGTTACTGACTTTACCCCTCATTAACATTAGATGAACTTGGCATCTAGTAATTACAGCCTTTCGTTTTTGAGCCAGAACTGTTTTCTGGCTCCAGCAAAATTTGCTGATTCCACTGATAGCATTGGGATAGCTGTTTTCCACTGGGGAATTAGTTCAATCAAACATATTTTCCTCTGACAGCTTCAGGTATTTTGCATCAAGACCACTCTGCATTTAAGGAGAAGGGGGCTACCATGAGCTGTTTGAGAACAAGGAAATGCTGTGCATGAAGATGTGGCTAGATCCATCTTTTCTGTGTATTTAAGTAGAGGTGGCAGTGACCCTGCCAGCTAAACTGCTGCGTCTTGATGAGTAGAAACCTCATGCTGAGGCTGCAAAATAAATTCAATTCTACACTCATCAAGATGTCTAAAAGAAACACGCTTTTTTGCTTAACAACTTTATTTCTACTGTGAACAAGGCATTACAGAGCTTTTGTTTTAGCAGTTATATTAACCTTGGCTTCTGCTTTGTTGCCAGAGTCAGAGGCTATGCTGAGTATTTATTTGGATTATAGGTATTGTCACCTTTTCTTGTACAGGTGATGCTGTTAGTCATCTTGGTGACACTTCATTCATCTGTGCAGAGAAATAAAGTTCCTGGCTCACATTTGAGTATTGCCTCATACAGCCCGAGAGGGTAGCTGCTACTGGAGGCATGGATTATATCAAGCTTGAGATATCGCTTGCGTCCTGTGGGATGGAGCTGAGTTTGGCTTCTGGATTTTTTTTTTTTCTTCTGTCTTCCATTTAAAAAAAAAAAAAATCTCTTCCTCTCTGTTCTTAGGGCAAAGTTTAGGTGATCCTACAGTGTTCAGGCACAGAAGGACCCTGTCTTACCTTTGGTCCCAGTTTGAGAAGAGCAATCTCCACAGAAGCAGTGCATAGACTCGGGGGCGGGGGGGAAGGGGACTGATCTTCATTTGCAACCCTTTGCAGCAGAGGCCTTGAAGCTTTAGCAACAAATGAGATGCAAAGAAACATGGAGAAAAATAAGAGAATAAGGCAAACCGTCAGGCAATGTGACAGTTTTACAGAAATTAGCTAAGTTGCTCTTTTCTTGCTTGGTACCAATGTGCTTTCCTGATGCAGGTTCTGTCTTTTCTATGTGTGTTCCAGGAAATGGTGATGTTTCCAGGAGTGGGGGCTCCCTCACTAAAACCATCTTTCCCAGATCCATTGCTTTTGACTAATGGGAATCTGGGGAAATTCCCTGGGGCTGTCACAGTGGGATGAATTTAGCAAAGAGCTGGGAGAATGAGTTAGTAAATACTCGTAGCAGCTTGTCTTTGGGCTATGTGTTAATCCTGAGCAGAGGGCACTATTGGGAATGAATGTTTTGTTTCTAAATTAAATGTTCTTTTACTTACTTTCATCTTGGAATAGGAGGCAGTCAACCTTCTTATTGTACATGCAGTCATGTCCATAAAAAAAGCAAACAACAAAACAGCCTCATGAACCTTCCTTTTGCGATGGGATAGCTGATAGATCTGTGTGAGGCAGGGAGCAGCGCTCAGTCTTCCTCCCCTTTGGGAGCATCATCTCTTTACCCTTTTTACATCCCTAGTTTTCCCCTTCAAGCTGGGGATATATGTGGTGTATTTGGTTGTCAGTCTTCAGTGACAGAAAAAAACCTCTTGCAGCTAGCATGCTGTGAGGTCTCGTTCCTGCAGGATGCATCCCTCCAGGTCTCAGGAGAAGAGCAACTCTTTGTGCTTGGTGAAGGACATGGCTGCTCAGAGCTGGTATGTGGCTGACATGCACACCTTATATGTAGGATCTGGACATAATCAACAGCTCCTTGCCTCTTCTATACCTCATTAACCAGAGATGATGTGGTCTTGTGGATACTGTCACTGCAATTGTCAATGCTTTCTTTTGCCTCCTTAGTCCTGTCAGTGGCTGAGGCCCTTTAAACTGCCTGAGTATTTTTTTTTCCTTAAATAAGGAAGTCGTTCTAGATCAGTAAGAGGGAATGGGGAGTGGAGGAACAAATATTAAAGCTAATGCTCAGTCCCAGGAAAAGTGAGTGAATGACCAGAGGCAGAGCTGTTAGCGGCACTGGAGGAGATGAAAGACAAGGGTTGCTTTAACTCTGCAGTGCAGACATCAATACAAGTTGCTGGAGAGTGAATGAAGATGAAAGAGAAATAATTTGGTGTTCCTGGCCTTTTTAAAAATTTTCTTAACTAACAAACAGCTTTTGGCTAACTGGGTTAAATTGATATTTAACACAGAAGCCACAAGTTGTGGAGGTTCCTTCTCAGTGGGTTGGAAGGTGGCTGCAGAGAGCACATTTGGGCTCTGTCCCCACATGGAGCTGGAGGCTCGTGTGTTGCCTCTAGGTTGTTTCAAACCAAAGTAAAGTTCAGGCATGCTGCAAATCCCATAGCATGCATTTAGATGCGATGTTGTCATGGTTTCAGTTGGGATAGAGTTACCTTTTTTACAAGCAGCTGGTATAGTGCTATGTTTTTGGATTTGGGATGAGAAATACTTTTGATAGTGCACTGGTGTTTTTAGTTGTTGGTAGGCAGTCAAGGCCTTTTCTGCTCTTCATACCGCCCCACCGGCGAGTAGGCTGGGGGTGCATAAGAAGCTGGGAGGGGGGAATACAGCCGGGACAGCTGGCCCCAACTGACCAAAGGACTATTCCATACCATGTAATGTCATACTCAGTATATAAAGCTGCTGGAAGAAGAAGGAAGGTGGGGGGAATGTTTGGAGTGATGATGTTTGTCTTCCCAAGTAACCATTATCTGTGATGGAGCCCTGCTTTCCTGGAGGTGGCTGAACATCTGCCTGATGATGGAAAGCAGTGAATGAATTTCTTGTTTTGCTTTGCTTGCAATGCATGCCTTTTGCTCTACTTATTAAACTATCTTTTTATCATCCCACAAGTTCTTTCTCACTTTTACTCTTCTGATTCTCTCCCCCATTCAAACTGGGGGGAGTGTGTGAGCAGCTGCATGGTTGTAGCTGCTGGCTGGAGTTAAACCATGACAGATGTTGATGCTGGGAGTATGCTCCAACTTACTGGTCATATTTTGCTACTCCAGCAAATTTCCATGGGCTTTGTGTCCTCCTTTACATCCCATCCAAACACCTTGTGCAGTAGTACCTAGTTGCATTAAATTGCTGCCCCAACAGATCAGGTTGTAGTCCAGTGATAACTACAGCACTTCCAGTGTGGCTGGCACTTAGTATTGGGGCTTGAGCCGCAGGCCTCTTGGTCCTGTGCCTAGCTCTGTTCCCAACTGAGTGTAGGGCTTTGAACAAAATAAAATTATCGTTTAGTTTCTCAGAGTGGTGGGGAATTTTCTTTGTCAGTTGAAATTACCAGGACTTAAGAGTTCTGTGCCTCTCAGAAAACCAGTCTGCAAACCTCTGCATGCCTCAGTCTTCACATCTGCAGAACGTGGGTAATGACTACACTTCGAAAGGTTTTGATGCTCAGATCAAAACATACATGAAAGTGCGGTTATTGAGCACTTTCACGGTTCTCCTTCTCTGCTTAACATCTTCATGCTCGGAATTACGCCAACTGTGCCAAATACTTGGAAAAATGACCAAAATGTGGTAGAAAATATCTTTCTGGCACAGGGTTGCAAATTTATTGCAGCACACAGCTAGGCAGAACAAAAGGTTCTGTTTAAGTGGGTAAAAATTTCCCTCTACAGTAATGATCTGTGTTACGAGTTTACCAGCTATCTAATCTAGTTTCCATCCATTACATCAAGTGATAATCTTCTAGCAAATTAGGCGCTGTTAGCAGCGTTTCTGTCAGCCTGGGTCTGGCTGCACATCTAGGCAACTTGCCTTTGAGGAATTTCAAAATTCACCCTAGTCAGTCATGCTGCTTCCTCAGCCTCTGGAGACAGCATTTCAAATGTAACACAAAGCTGAGCTGTCTGTCTTGCTTGTTTAATTGTATTTATTCTGCTTTCCCTCCCCCCACCACCTGCCAAGGGTGTTTGGCCGTGTAATAGGGATGGCTCCTGGCTTGTTTTTTTGGAATAGCCATTGTAATTGGCTTTTTGGCATATCCTGTCCTACTTTAATATAATTTCTTCATTGTCACTGTGCTTACACAGGGGCTTGTTAGTAAGTGGGCTGTGTATCAGAATGCAAAAAAATTTGCAAACCAAGCTGTGATGCTCTGTTTCTCTAGGGCTTGCTCTAAGGTGAGGCTTGCTGGCTGCAATGTGTGGTCACCTGGGGATGGGCCGTGCAGCCACTGTGTGCCTCCAGCTTGCAGATCCAGGCTTGCTCTGTGATGGACCCTGTACTGCTCTGGCAGCTGGCACTACCTCTGCACTTTGGGGCTGCCCCTTGCCAAGGGTCACATACTGCCTGAGAGTAATTCAGTGACAGGCAACGCTGCAATGAATGCCATCCAGTTTCTGCCTCTGAATAATTAGGAGGGAGTGTGGCTTTTGGCCAGGGAGCTCTCTCCTCTGTCACCCATCTGCTTCCCTGACTGTTGTTTGAAGCAGCTGCTCCTCTCCAGGGGCTTCCCAGCAGGACATGGGGGCACTGATTCCTGTCCACCCTTTATTGCCTTACCACTAACTTGTCCAGTGAGTTTAAAGTCCTCAGGGTGCCATTTTTCTGTGCTGCTTTTCTCTCCCACAAAATCATTGCCATGATGTTTAATTGCAAGCTGCAGCATTGGTGCTTGGTTTCATGGTGGTGGTGGAGAGCATGGCAGTGGCAGCACGGATCGGGAGCTGGAGGAGTGTGTAGTGAGGGGGCTTGTTTCCCTGTTATCTCCCTCCACAGCTGTGAGTTTTTATAGAAATCCACCTCTTAAGCAGCTGCCTATAGGCTGGGGGTGCTGTTCAGCAATGTGCAGGGAGAGCAGTGTTGAATTACACCACAGGGAGATCCCTTGCACCCAGGTCTTGGCATGATGGGCATCTTGTCAAAGCCTCTGCATAGAAGTGTGGGATCTTTTCAGCAGAATGTAAGGGAAAACCAGTGACAAAGCAGCCCTCACATTCCAGGGGCAGGTGTTGATGGTTGCCTCTGCAGTGTTTTGAAACAGTTGCGGAATTTTCTCTGCATATGTACACGTGCAGGTTTTTCTATGTAAATCTAACTCTAGGGTGAATTGGCTCTAGAGGCTTTTCATAGCCCCTCAGTAGTGCAATATCACTTTTAGCTGTACTCCTGTGCAGTGGGGTTGTCCAGCACTTGACCTGTTGAACCTCAACACCAAGTAAGTGAAAGCCAGGAAAACGCTTTAGAGTTGTGATGGCCTCCAGGTTTGCAAACTCACCTCTGGATGCTGTGCCCCACTGTAAACGCTACTTTTTCCCTATCTGCAGCTTTCCTTGTTCAGAGTTTCCTGCTGGAGCCCAGCAGATTCCCTGTGATGAACCATCACTCTGAGCCAATGTGACAGTCAGTGTGTGAGTCCTGTTTCCCATCTACCTGTCACATCCTCAGCCTGCTGCTAACCAGCGGGGTTGGTTAGCCACTGGCAAGCTACTAAACACTTAAACAGTATTGACACAGTGAGTTAGTCAGGCTGGCAAGTCGGAGGTGAAATAGACCCTGTCATACAACAGAAATACTTTGATCTGTGCTGTCAGAGGAGAGTGTTGTTGATGGTGTCTTGGGGAACATCATGTGAGTAAAGCGGCAGAACTCTTTTGAAGAGATGTTTTTTGGAGATATTTCCCTCCATTTTTCATGCGTAGGAACTTGAAGTAGAGTGGAGAATAATAATTTGTGCGTGGATGGGAGGGGGTAGGAAAACTCATTTATGCAGCCAAATAAGTGAGAGAATGGAGGTGGTCTGGACTGTGCCATGGCTGGATGGGTTTATTAGACAGTGCAGCTCTCTTCTAGAGTACAATATTCCTATTTTACTGCAAGAGAAGACAGGCACAGATCTGCTCAACATCCACAAAAACTCCTTTGTGGAAAGGTATCCTCTTCCTAGGAGGTGGTTGCTTCCCACCAAGAGAACAAGTCCATCTGCGTGGCCGACTGTGGTGACCCAGCTTTGGAAGGGACCTCTGGGGTCTACTTTCCCTGTAAGTGAGATGTTAAAACACCAATCATCCAGGATAATACTGTTTCAGGAGCTCATTGATTTTTAGCGGAGGGAAGTGAGTTAAAATGATGAGGTACTGACCTATTCGAAAATGAACAACCTCCTCAGTGTCGTTAGGAGCTGGTAATAGATCATCCTGGACAAGAGCTGGTGAAAGGGGATTAAGGGGTCCCCTCCTGCCTGGTGTTGCTCTATGTTGTGTGTGACTGCTGTAGCACTTAAAATTTTGTTTACTGGTGAAGAAGCAGCACGCATTATATATATAAGTCAACAATTTCTTGTGAGTGTAATTGAAATTGCAAGAGTCTAATCCTTGCTTGGTCCAGCTATAATTGTTACAGAAAAAGAAAGAATAATAATGCAGTTAAAACTGTTATACGTGTATGTTACTCACCACGGGGGTTATGATGTTCATATTGATGGTTTCTTCTTCCCCAGTTGGGATCTGCTTGGGGTCATTTTTGTGTGCTAAGATGCTTTCCCACCTTTGCTCATCAGTCTGCAGCTCCAGGTTACGTTACAGTGTGTGTGCTAGATGCTATTTGTTCTCTTTGTTATCCATACAAACAGCTTAGTCTGGCTCCAGGTGTGCATTTCTTTAAGTGATCATGGGTAAGTTGTTTATAGCTGTGGGTTCTCCAGTGTCAAGTCTGTGCCCCATTGCTTGCCATCCTGTGCTGGTGTTTCCCTCTGCCGCATTCTATATATCTGCTTCTCAAGTGCACTGTTTCTCTGCACTGTGGCATCGTGTTGGTCATAAGTATCTCATTCTTCATAGAACAACTGCTTATGAATGCCCTTACAAAACTGGGTTGTACCACACAGAGCTGTACAACAAAGCCGTAGATAGCTGGTCAATTTGAGAAATTGCTGCCACAGATGAATTAAGTAGAACAAAGCTGTGGGCAGCTCAAGAAAAGCTCAGACAGAGCAAGCCTGGTGGGTCTTAGTGCTGAGGCCTTGCAAACTCAATATAGAGCTTATGACCAGTTACTGGCCATGGCTATGCCATATTACAGGGGTGCGTGATTACACTGCTGTAAGCAGAGAAGATGCACTGAGGAGTCATTGGCAATAAGGAAAGAGAGGCTGAGACTGTGTTTTGTGCTGGGAGGCAAAATCAGGGGTATGTGCCCTGTATGTAGGGGCAGCTGGCGTCTTTCTATTGACCTGCTGGTCTTTGACATTGTGCCCTTGCTGAGGAGATGTGGCAGTGATGGACAGCGGGGCTGGAACTGGTGTAAAGCACCTCTGCTATTATAGACCTTCTTGTGTGGGGACGTCTGATCTATCTTGCAGGCAAATTCCCTGCAGCTTTTCTTCCCTGCAAACTTGTACCTGCCCTCTTTGCTCTTCCCTGCCTGGGCTGAGGAGCTGCTTGCTTGTGTTGGGCTTTAGGTAGCCGCAGGAGGTGTGGAGAAATGAGTAACAGCAGGTCTCCCCTCCTTATTAATTTGTAAAATACTCTGGGGTCCTTCTTTATAAGAGGTGATGAACAAATGTAAAATTTTGATTTTTAAAATTGAATAATACTGCAATGATTCTTTTGCTGCTTGTAATGTAGATTAACATTGAGACCATGCTTATTTGCTCTCTTGCTATTAAAATTTCAGCCCCTGACTCTTGATCACTTCTTTCCTATCTCTGGTACTTGCACAGGACTTTGGGATAATAAAGTGGAAGTCTGCTACTGAAGTATCTTTTATAGGTTTTATGCCAAGCCATGACTTTGGGAGTTCAGTCAGTGTTGTGTGCAGATATGATCAATAAAGCTCCTAGTTATGTACTTTGCTATTAAGTCTTAGTTCATTGATTTAAGGAGTTACCAGGAACTAGGGAAATAACATGGTTAATTAAGTTAATTGGATTTGTAAGGTCTACAGGGATTGTGCCTTCCTGTCTGCTCTCTGAAGCACCTTAGACATCTCTGATCACTAGAAAATAATGACTTTTTCTTTCAACACACTGGCAGTTTAAACTATTTAGTTGCTTTAAAACTATTTGCATTTCAAGGCAACTAATTTCTACATGAGCCATGGAGTTACGGCTTGGTAGCCCTTGGCTTTAGAGGTCCAGGTGGAGATGGAGAAGGGGATTCTTAATAGGGCTCAGCTAAATTATTGCCAGGAATCTGGATCCTTGTATTTTCCAAGATGTCTTGCTAGAGTGGTTACCTGTGCTCTTAGCAAAAAACCTGTGGGACAATTTCTAGTGTGTTGGTGTTTTATATCTTGGCCTTGAGTTAATTTTAATTATATGCCTCTTGCCATCCAGCAAGACACAAAAAGAAATAATATATCAGGCTCTACATAGGTCTATTCTGTGGCATCCATTTTTCAGGGAAATAAGTAAACAGATCTCCCCCTGTCTAAAATGGTAATTTATTCTGGGTATATAAAGTGAAATCTAGCACAGAGGTATTCTTCTGGAGCTTGTATTTCTTCTAATTTATAGCTCTTCTTTTTTTCCAAGTGAATTGGAGACTTAAACCTCCCGTTATGGGTCTGTAATTTATGTTTTCAAAATTTTACGATTGTTATCTTTCAGTGTTTTTATGAAGCTCTGCTGTGGAGGTGCTCAGATAAGGCTGTATATTAAGTATTGGCCAAATCACTGGGAGCAAAACTGGGATTATAAATTACCAGAAACATTATTCCTCACTGTGAGTTTGTTCTTATGTTAATTTCTTTACCCTCTTTTGAAGAATTAAGGAAGACAAGCTATGGAAAGGTGGACTGGATGAGGCTATTATGCAGCAGCTGGAAAATTGTACTTGGGCTTACCTGCATAGCGATTTGTTGTCACTGCGAGCAAACAGATTGAGTGAGATTCCCCTGGCATCTCTTGAGGGTCTGGTAAAAGTCAACCCTTTAATGACCTATTGAAGGAAAAGAGAATATGCACATTCTGTTTTTGAGATGCCACCAAGTTGTAAGCTGTCACAAAAATATTGGTGAGGAAAGCATGGACTTGGTCATCTTTTTTGCTACCTTCAGGAATGTTTTCTGATTCCTGTGACTTTATGGGAAAAGAAAGGAGTAAATGATATTGAAGATGTCTGAGGACTGCATTTGGTCCTTATATGAATTAGGGCTTCTTGTTTTCTCCCTAGTGTACTCACTTAAAAAAAGTGGGGGGAAAA
The DNA here is from genome assembly GCA_013398915.1 of Dromas ardeola. Taxonomy (NCBI): domain Eukaryota; kingdom Metazoa; phylum Chordata; class Aves; order Charadriiformes; family Dromadidae; genus Dromas; species Dromas ardeola. Next base: position 167,626 of record VYZM01017044.1, read on the forward strand.
GGGAGAAAGCACTTCTGGGCCACTTGGCAATGCATCAATCAAGTGAAGAAAATTACTGAAATTTGTATTTATCTAGTAATTTATCTAGAATCTATCCTTAAAGTTTTAAATTTAAGACCTGAGCAGTCTGTGCCTCCTGTGTCACCCTTTCTGGGTGTCGTGGGACTCCAGGATTTCCTGTGTTTCCAGTCCCACAGGAACCAAGGATTAATCCAAACCTGGAAGTTAAACAGGTTATGTTTTTTTTTTTTTTTTTTTCCCAAAAGCTTAATACATTTTAATCTAGGAATGTATCTGCTGCTGCAAATCCAGATGTGGGAGCAACTTGGCATTTTTTTTGGCTTGGCTGTTGTGTTTTTCCTACTGTTGTTTTTTAAAAGCAAAACAAATTGTTATAGAAAATTTTACTATTTCTGTAGTTCTGTCTGTGATGGTATAAATGAGGCATTCCCCCTCTTGCGCCACCAATTGTCTTGTCAGGAAAACACTTAATCCTAAATCTTGCTAGCCGAACTTCTGTGTACTATTCTGTTGCATGTTGATATGAAGCGGTGCTTTTAAAATTAATTTCTATGTGAGGAACTTCAGTTTTCAGTATTTTTTAAATTACCAAATAGAAAGCAAAGATTGTTTTGTGTGTGGCTGCTTTTTTTCCCCTAAGCGAGGAAATATTTATTTACAAAAATGCCTTCCTTGAAAAAAGCCAACTTGCTTCTTCCTGGGAGGATACAGTAAGTGCTGCATGTGGTTGGTGCAAAATCGGAGGTATTGAAGAAATGCCTACTCCAACAGTAACCGAAATCCATGAGGACAGGTTTTCTGAAGCATCTATTGCTTCAGCTATATATAGAAGCTATGAAGCAACTATTGCATGGTTGGAATTAGGAATTGCGGTGGGGTGGTTTTGGTTTTGCGTGCATGTTTTCTGTTGTTGTTACCCCCTATTCCCCATGTGGATGTGTATTTTAAAATCTTGCCAGCATTTGCGGAAGCCGGCTGTCACTTGAATGAAAGACTGTCTCCTTGTCTGTCATGCCTGATGTATGTGTAATCTTACTGTGATCAGTGGCAAATTTATTGGCTGCACTGTGATTAGGTGGAGGGCAATGGAGTTGTGCAAGCAGTACAGTGTACCTTGCTCTCTGTTGCATTGCCATCCCCATGGACAGGAGGAACAGGGCAGGAGAGGGTGTTGGGGCAGTCTGCCGTCGGTTCATCATGGTTTTTGGCAGCAAGCATCTACTGCTCTTCACCAGTTTCCTGCAAAGCTGCTATGAGAGATGCATGACCAAATATATAAGGCTTGCCCTCCTCAGTGTTTAAAGCCTCCTAGGTGTTTCTGCAAATGGCTCTCCAACTTCTCCCCCAACTCACCCCTAAGTCCTCTTACGCAGGATTACTCCAGCTGCTGCAAGAAGCTCCTCTAACTAGCTAGGACAGCCTGTCTGCTTCATCAGCTTTTCCCAATGTTAGCAAAACCCTTTTTCTCTCTTAACTTCCACTGCCTGAATATTACAGGGTCTCAAATAAATTATGAGAGCTTGTGTTTATGTTTGGAGCTGAAGCAGGGCAGAGGAGGCAATGCTCCTGGAGGGTAGGGTGAGGGCTTTGCCCAGAGCTCCTCTGTTTTGCCTGCCTCCTCTAGAAACCTGTGGACACCATTAGTTTCCACTGCTGTAAACCCAGTGGAATACAACTCTTTATGGTATGGAACAAGGAGCTTTTAGCTTAGTCTTACAGCATAAGTATTTTAGATCTAAAAAATTGCATTATTCAGGCTGCAGTCTTGCAAATCACGTGCAGAGCTCAGTAGGTCTGTCCCTTCTTCCCAGGATACTTGAGTCATCTGGGAAGCTGCTGCTTTTTTGTCTCTCAGTAACTGATACGGGCTACAAACTGTTTGGTCACATTAAAGCACTACTGTGGGCAGCATAAGGGTTCTGCCAGCTTTATTCCAATGGTGCAGTGCATTACCTGTGTGGGTACAAGCAGCTTTCAAATGGCAATCCTGAAATCCTCTCTTCTGGCAGCAGTGATGGCTGTCATCACAATCTTTATCCCAAGGGGCACAGCAAGCATAAATCGATCTCTGTTTTAATCCCCTGTGCACACAGAAATGCCACTGGTCCTAGATATCTCTCTGCATGCAACTACTGCTCAAACTACAGCTACATCTTGGGCTGTGAGGTGGCCTGGATTTCCCCAGTCTGCAGGAGGAGGGGTCACTGGTAACCACACAGAGGGATTACTGTAGGAATGACAGTGCTTGCTTGGGTGTTGAAAATGTGAGAGGGATAAAACACCAGTGCTGGAGTAGGGGAAGAGGCCACAGAAAGGCGATGAGCAGAAGAGCTATCACTGATCCTCTTGCCCAGAACAGGGAGCTGCACTAGGCAAAATGCTGTTGTTGGTGAGCTATGGTGGAAATCCCATGACATCTGGAGGAGGAATGCTAAAATGCTTCTGGAGGAGAAAGATTGCTGTTGAGAACTGAGAGCTCTTGCAAGTGCATTGCTCTTGAGCAAAGAGGAACTCAAAAGTTGAACCTAGTGAAGGGATGTGAGGTCAGGTAGTTGCATTTATTCTGTGAGTACCCAGCTCCTTACCTCTATCCTGAACACCTACAGCAGGGAGTCTTTTGAAGTAGTCATTTTACTTTATCTATATGCATAGGCTGTCTCAGGCAAATCCCTCCAAAAAGACAAGAAGAAAGAGAATAGTAAAGCACCTCCAGACTACTCCCAAGTGCTGCCTCTGCAGTGGATACAGCTTCCAGCAGCACAAATCACTGCATTGCAAACACGCAAGACAAACAGAGGAGCTTGCACCTGAGTATTGAAATAAGCTGCGAAACTCAAAATAAATCCTTGCAAGCAGCTTGGCAACAGCTTGTTTAGTTCTCAGGGTTGTTTCGTGGGGGAGATTGAAAGAAGATTTAAGCACTAAAAAACCCTTGAAGTAGTCTTTCCCCACTGTGAGAGTTAGTTTGCCGCAAACTGCTTATGTCTGGTAGTAAGATTTGGGTGTAGAGAGAGGGAATAACAGTTTGAGGCTATTTTGAATTGGCTTGGGAGACTGAGCTGTGCAATGTGTCTCTCTCAGCTTGGAGCTTCAAATAGATCTCAGGGTCCCTTTTGTGCCCTGGCACCACCTTGGTCTACCCTTCCAGTGGGTGTTTCAATCCTCCATGTCCACAGAGTCTCCTTTGCAGTAGCATTTGTCGTCTCTCTGTGGTGAGCACCAGAGACGCTATTGCTGCACAGCAGCCCCCTCTGCCTGCCCAGGGCCACTGTGACTCAAGCAACTTGTCAGCCAGACTGTCTCACTGCGCTGCCTGGGCACTTACACAAGGTACTTTGCAGTCCACAATGGATTTGAGAGACAAGTAAGCTTTTGATACTGATGATGCTGAAGTGTTTAATGTGACTCACTCCACATTGTCAAGGTTGTTATGAACCTCTTCTGCAGAGTTTTCTCATTTTTATGGCTTCTTGTCTGCTAAGACCTTAAGTCATCTTTATCAGTGTCCCAAACCTCTGAAGGACTGGGAAGAAGAGGCTATCTAGCTTTCTCAAGAGCTTCAAGGTTGGGACTTGAAGAAATAAGGCAACAGAAGACACAAAGGCTGGGAGGAATGCAAGAAGGCACACAAGTGTTTAAATACAAGCTGCTGGCTTTATCTCGTGATGGAAAGATGGTGGGGTTTTAGAAATCTTTGTTACAGCTTGATAAAGTTTAATTTTGTAAAAGTGATGATTTAATCATTCAGTCCTCCAAAATGGACCACCAGTTCCTGCTTCCTTGCCCGAATAAGAATTGTGACGTTCTTATGCCAGTGTTGAGAACTACAGTTACAGCTCAGGTCAGAGGCAAAGAGATGGGAATGTGTGAGGATTGCTCACCCCTTCCTTCCCAGCGTGCTACCTGGCTGTGGCATTACTTCACTCTCCAGGATTGCTTTTTGCCTTGCTCTCATGTACCCATGTCACTGTCCTCATACCTGACTGAACATCATCAGACAGCCATTCTGAGCTTGTCTGCTGGATCCTAGTCCTCTGGTAGCCCTCCAATAACACTTTCTGTCTTTGTTTTTTTGTGCAAGGTTTTGAGGCATTACACACACCAGCATCCTTTCAGCTCATCAGGTGCATGATAGCTACAGCACTGGCAGTTTTCATTCACTGTCAGCAACACTTACTTCTTGGGTTCCTTTTTTATTTTTCCCCAACACTTCATTTTAAGCAGATGGTTGGAGGCTCTCCCTGTTGGCAAGCTCCAAATGAAGATGCTGTAGGATGGGATTTGTTTGCTCAACTTAGCCTGTCTGCCTCCCTGTCTTCCTTCCCTCATTGCAGGAGGGAAAACAGTGGTTTGACTCTTTTTCACCCCAGTTTGGTTATCCAACATAGCCATGTGAAAGCACACCTGCAGGGGCTGCTTCCCCCTTTGGCTGTAAAGGGGAGCTGAGGTGACTGCCTGGAGTGGAGACACTCGTGCTGTGGAGTCCAGCTCTCTGACCAGGCATGGTGGGTAGTAAGCAATTGGTGTAATAAATAGGGCCCAAAGCCTCTGCTAAGACAAGGGGTGTGTTTTTAATGAGGCAGGTGACGACATCTGGGGAGGCTGGCTGTCCCTGGCCAGGAAGCCCCTCTGCTGGCTTCGAGGCAGGAGGAGACAGAACTGGAGATTCAATAAAAGTGAAATTTGAGTTGTTCTTCAGTGGAGGCTGTGATTAGTGATATAGATGTGCCAGTCAGTCCATTAAATCCTAACCTCACCAACTCCTCGGAGACCTCACTTTCAAAGAAGGCCTGTGAATGTGACTAAGAGCAGGAAGGAATGAACGAGGGAAGGATTCAGTGTCCCAAGTTGGAGTGGTGTCTTAACTGCCTGGCAGATTGCCTCTTTCATCTTGTTGGCCTACCCAAAAGACCAACACTTGGTGTAAATCCCCCACCCTGCTGCTTCCTAAAGATCTTCATTTAGGGTAGTCCCTTTTGCCCATGTTTCCTCCAGCATACTGCAGGCATCAGTTTAATTAGAAATAGAAATTGATTAGTGTGGTCCCTAGTGGATCTTTCAGAGGTTTGGCAGCAACTGCAAATAATGTGTGTGCAGCTGTTCAGTGAGGGGGTGAGATGGCCATTATTCCTCTTAAAAATTGATCAGTGGATATTGATCTGAACCCTCTGAACAGAAGATGGCTCATGAGCCAGCCCTGTCCAAGAGCAGGTGTGTGGCAGCTTCTTGAGGAGACTGGGAGAACAGCCCACTGTCTGGGAGAAGAAAGTTTACTCTTTTTGGTCCTGTCTTGTACTTTAACCTTTTTTCCCTCTGAGAACTTCCTGTACAGTTATGCTTACAAGTTTTGGATATGGAAGTCCCCAGTGTTTAGCACCTAGTGGAAGCTGTAAATGGCACTCTAGCTGTACAGATCTAGCACATGTCAGTGTTATTTGTTTGGAGAAAATATACACTGCATCTCACAGGTGTGAGATGCATCTCACTGCATCTCACTATTGTGGATGCAGGCAGGATGCCACCGCACTGAGCAGCTTTGCTGTAGCTCATTCCAGTATTGTATTTATTGGTTTGTGACAGTAAATTAATTGATCTAAGTCTGTATTGGCACAGTGGGGAAAAGCAGTCTGTCTGCTGGTGGCTCCAGTGCTTGTCATCTGTTCCTATTGCTCTTCATTCACAAAAGTCCATGTGCTTTGCTGGGCTCCCCCCAGAGATGCCTATGTATCTTGGCTCTGTTAAAAGGGAAGGGCAGGCAAGATAAGGTGAGGTGAGGACCTTGCCTAAAGAAGAAACATGCCTACAAACCAGAACTGAGAGTCCCTCTGCACTGCTAGATGGGATTAAATGCTGCCATACAGCTCATCTTGTCAGCAGGAGGTCAGAAGTGATGCCTAGTAAACAACCACCTCTGTGTCATGTATTCCCCTTCCTCGTCACCTCTGTCCCCTCCTGAAAGCTGAGCTTGGCTTTTCCTTTGTAATAAAAGCTGATTAAGGGAACACAATATCAGGGAGTTTTCAAGTCCAGATTGCTTGATATCTAGCTAGGTATCCACAGGTTAGTGTTTCCTATGTGGTACATCACCTTTGCTGAGCCTGCTCTGGCTGTGGAGTCTCTTTGCTCAGGTGATGCTGGTTTTGCAGGAGCTGTTAGCTGAATGCTTGACCCAGGAAGTGCCTGGCTGAGTCAGAGCTGTGCCAGGGCCTGACCCTAAACCACTGCATACAATAACAGTGTGATCTCTCTCTGTGTTATGTTGGAAATCCCCATCCAAGCACTGGAAGCTAGCAGGGTGGGTTTTCTTAGCTTGTAATCCACCTTGAAATGAAGATTGAATACATCTCCGTTGTCTCTATGCCCCAGGGAAGTCTGTGCGTGAAAAGAGAAGGTTAGAGAGAGTTCAGGAGTTCATTGCATGGGATTAGCTGGGAGGCAGATGGGGACCTTTTTTATTCTATTAGTAGTGTACCGAGTCTCTATATGGGTAGTAGATTTGATTGTGTTATATCTTTTTGTGGAAATCTATCTGAAAATGGACCCATCCATCAAGAGAAACAAGTGCTGTTGTGCACTTGGTTGCTCCTGCGTGGTCAGTAGGAACTGAGCAGGTCAGGCGTGTCAGTAGCAGGAGGGCCATAATGTTTGCCTCTGCACCAGCTTTAACAAAGCTCACAGTGCCTCTTCTGTAGAGGGATGCCACTATCAGACTCCCTGGGTGCTGTGGGGCTGGACATGTTGCCTAATTTAGTGCTGCTCCTGAATCCTATGAAGTGGGGTTATAAATGGACTGGGCTGTAGTGTTTCTAAGCATGTGGCTCACAGGTGGAGGTGTCCAGCTCAGCGTGAGTGGTGGGTGATGCCATGGGGCAGTGCCTAGAGCCTGGGTTTCAGCGTGCAGAGTGCCAGCATCTGCACCCAGCCCTGGGGCTGGCTTACGCTGCTCTGTGCTTGGTGCAATGTGTTCATGCCTGACTTTTACTATGTGCTTGTCCTCTAGCCCTGTGCTCCTGAAGCCTTCTTGAAGGCATTAATGGACAGTGGGGCGGTGCGGGGAAAGGATGCCTTAGGGCTTGCTGTTTGAGATTTGCTGTTGCTCTGAGCCAACAGCAAAAACCTCATCGGACTTGGAAGAAGCACGACTGGATGAGCATTTGTGTCCCCAGAGTATTCACTTTACAGCCAAGATTAGCTGCTGAGGGGAGGAAAGTGCAAGCCAAATGTCCCAGGATAAACTTCCCAGCAATGGAGGTTGCCGGAGGGACCGCAGCCTTGCAGGGGCAGTCAGTGCTGGTGCCTCCCATCCTCAGCACAGCATGAGAGCAGCACAGGGAACAGTTTTCCATTGCTGCTTGGTACCTTCTGCAGGAGACTGCAGCAAACTTTTCCTTGCCCTCCCCCTTGTGGATTGTTAATGATTCATTTCCCTCTTCTCAGGATTTTGGGTGTATGGGTCTTTTTGTGCAAATCTCAGTTTCTCACCACCTTCACATCCTGTCTAATATTATTTAATAACCTACAAATATCTGTGTAGAGCAGGGCTGCTGGCTTTTGGGTGATGACTGTATTAGCAGTTCTACTGACAGCTCCTTACATTTCCTGCTAGAGGGCTGCTTAAAGAATGAAATAAGCCCCTGGGGATAGAGGTAGGAAGGCCACTGGTTGATATTTAACACTTGACTGCACAAGGAGGGCATGGAGGAAATCAAGCCCCTTGGGAAGGTGCCAGGCATGAGGCCCATGCAGAAAAGGGGTCATGGCGAGTCATGGCCTGGCCGCCCCCATCCCTCTGTCAGGCAGCTTTGCCATGGTGGTGAGCGCAACCCCTGGGCAATGCTGTGGGAATGCAATAGCTATTAATTGCGGCAGTCCGGTCCTCTGGTTCTAACTTGCCAGGATTTCCTGAGAGATTTGCTTTACCAGATCAGGCTTCTGGGGGGTGAAGCACAACATCCCACGGGGGACAGTATCTGAAATGGCTAATCTTGTTATGTCACTGTGTAATCTGTTGGACAACTTTTGTGGACAGTGGGTGATAGTTAACTCCATACTAGAAAATATTGCAGAATTAGGGAGTACCCAGGGTATAGGAGAAGACTAACTAATGAAATGGAAAAACTTTCTTGGGAGTAAAGACCGTGAGTCTCCCCCAAAAAGGAGGTATATAAGAAAGGACATCAATAAAATGTATACTGTAATGACCAGTCTAGAGAAGGCCAAATGGGAGTGTTCAGTCTTTCTGTTTTGGCAACAGAGGAACAGCAAAAGGGGTGTAAAGTGTAACAGAAGAGTGATGTTTGAGGCTGGTGAAGGGAAATACGTCATCAGTCACACTACACTCTGAAGTGACATCAAAGGCAAGACTTTTTTTAAAGATTCAAGGAGGGACTGACTGTTGTAGGAGTAGTGACAGCTCATTCTAGTTTGTCATGTAATCAATCAGGTGAAGGGGGGGAAAACCCTCCAAACCAACCCTCTGCAAGGTTTTAGTCTAGAAAATGCCTCAGTCTAGAAGCACTGAAGCATCTCTTAAGGATTAGGACAAGACCTCCCAGGTGGCAGAGTATCTCAAAATTGAGTCTTTTCCCTACAGGCCTTTTAAATGCTAGATTTGCCTGATTTTGTGGTGGTAGTGGTGTGCTAAGGAGTCAGTGGCTTCTCTTCCCAAGTGGTATCAGCTCGCATCCTGAAGTGAGAGACATGCCCTGAACACATACCGCAAACACAGGATACCTACTGAGAGTACCTGAGCTGCATGGAGAAATGCAATCCCATGGAGCCAACCAGCCTGAATTTCTTAATGACAGTGGGTCCAACACAAGGATATGTATTTCTGCACCATCTACTGGCATGCTTTCTGTTAATGACTAACCTGGAAGCAGAGCTGATATGCCCTCCTGCAGGTTTGTGGGTTGGCTACTAGGTGCCTAAAAACCTGGAGGGGTGCTCTGAAGTGTCGTTGTTATCTAGGATTTTTGAAGTTGTGTACTTGGTTCCTTGTCCCAGTTTTTGGTGCCCATGAGCTGAGGTGTGACACCACACAGAGCTGCTACCAGCCTGTTTGGTTCAGTGCATTGTCCCCTGCTGTTTTGGGAGTGGAAATGTTTGCAGTAATAGGGATGCTAAGAAATGGCATTGCTATATATGGTAACAGGGCATTTCTGGGTACAGCATCTTGTTTGTTTTTTTTTTTCCCCCTCCTTTTAATGATGTCTGTAATAAGGAAGGAAGACAGATCTTTTTGCTTCAAATACAGAAGAAAGCCTGGATGGCCCCCTCCATTAGCAGCATGAAAGACATGATGGCTTTCATCCTTCAGAGCCTGGTAAATCTCTCATGAAAATCAATGAAATAGCTTCAGGTGATGGACATGCAGCAGCAGGTCAAACCTGATATGGCTGAGAGGTTCACAACAGTGTTCAGTCCATTAGCTGATCCATGGCTGGGTCCATGTTTCATAGATCCCTTATATCACCCACTGGCAGAAAGCAACTGCTGTGCTCTTTGCTTTCGCTGCTTACCTAGTTCTCTTGCAGCATTGTGGTAAACGAATCTCTTTCTAGAACAGGAAAAGAAACTAGACATCAGGAAAGTGAGGAGGGTGCTGCAAACAAAGCAATGCTGCTGGAACTACCTTCGTCAGGGGCAGGTTTGTCGTTACTGAGTATGTGGATTTACAAAGCAGCCAGCTACTGAGCCATGCTGTGTGTGGTTAAAAAGTGCAGTGCTGGTGCTGTCTTTCTGCACACCTGATCTTACCTACTGTTGGGCAGAGTCAGAAATTACATTTTCATGGTAAACTCATGTCAAAATTTCCAGGTATTTGTTTTACTTTAATTATGAATTTAAAAACTAATAGGAAAGTAAATATGGAAGCATTTGGAAGTAGGACTTTAGTGTAAATGTGTATGTATATATGAAAGAACTTAGGCATTCATCATGTTTAAACTGAACTAAATCTAACCAGCATGCTGAGCCTAATTTCTAACATTGCTTGCTTCCCAGTGTTTCTGCTGTGCCCCATTACCAACAAATTTTACAAAGCGGTGGGATGCATCTCACAAGTAGGATGTGGAGAGCTGGAGAGGTTTATCTAGGTTGCAAAGCTGTAACGGGACCTGGTTTCTGATGGTTTAGTAGACCATAGAACCTACCTGGAGTTTTAGCACAAGGAGGTTTTGCTGCACTTATGATCTGGTGGCAGGTTTTGGCTGGAGCAGCAGGAGGTGGTGTAGAAACCTGTTCTTTCCCAGACTGCTGTTGTCAGGCTATCGGTTTTCTCTCCTTTCTTCCCTTTTGCAGAGCTTTGACTTGGAAATGACTCCTCACGGAAATAAAAGGTGATCTTGAAACTTTATGGCAGCTACATCATTGCTTAGAGTACTACTGTAATTGTCACTGTAGCACTGAGGAAACCGTGGCAGCTTTACTCTTGCTAGTCACCGAACTGTAAACCTAATTTATAGCAGTATAAAAAGTGGCATTAAACTGGTCATAAATCACTTGGTTTGCTGGGAAAGCTGTTAGGACCATCCCTGTCCCATAGAAGAGGTGCTTGGTTTGTGAGGGCAAGTCTAATGCAACTATGGGGGGGAAAAAATAAGCTGGTTGTGTAGTGCAAGCAAAAGGTTGGTGTTGGCTGGAAGGGGTTAGTACTAGCAAACCTGGAGCTGAAATAACCTTTGCCAGAGCATCTCTGGGTTGGAGGCTGGGATGGCTTCTGCCAGGAGCAGTGTAACCCACCCGGTGCTGCCTGCACAGCGCAGAGTGCGCCTGTAGCCACTTGATTTTCTGCGTACAAACTTGGAACTGTATTTCTACCCTCCTATCATTCTTCTTGGTACAGAATAAGATGTTTCAGGCGCATGCTGAAGGCGTCGTATGAGTTCACTGCGTCTGCTGGAGCTGCTGCTGCACGAAGGAGCAGTGCAGTGCGACCTGCCTTCAACAATTCCTGCAAAAGGTCAGTCTTGTTATCTGCCGCCAGTGTGTGTCCTCTTTTGTATTGAAAATTTCAGTGCTAAAAGCTTCCAATTAGACTACCGTGTGCATTCAGAGCTGGGAGTTAATTTGAGGTAGGTTATTTAATGTTCACAAATCCACAGCCTTTTTTAATCGTCCTAACGAACACCAGTGCTCTTCCCATTCATGCTGCAGCTGTACAACGTATGGCTTGTGACCTCCAGCTCACATGTCTGGGCCAGGAAATGGCAATTGCTTGCTGAGTACTGTTGGACAAACATTTCTGAAGATTATGAATAACATAAATTATATGTGGATAAAAACAAAATGGAGAAAAAGGAGGGGGCTTTTCTCACAGCTCAGGCCTATTAGACAGGGCTGCTGAAATGCTAGATGCTTTTATTTCATTCCAAAAGTTCATCCTTCTCTGTCCCTGGTTTACTCTGCTTCATTTAAAATGGGTCTTCAAATCGGTTTTGTTAAATTGCTGCAAAATCTTGTGTGGATGCTCTTCAGTTGATTTAATCTCGGTTTATGTTGATTTAGTTTCTTGCCAACTTTTGCTAAATCCATTTGAGACAGAGTTAAATCAACTTATGAGTGTCCTTGCAATTTAATTAAATCGACTGATGTAGCTAATGTAACTGATTGTAATTAAACGCAAGCAGCTTTTATATAAAGACAAGCCCTGAGGGTGTTCAGGAAATCCCATCTCATGTTCCCATTAGCCCCTAAAAGGAGTTTGCTCGCAATTTACCACCTCTGCCTCTGATCCTTGTGCTAGAGCAGAGCTCTGCAATGTTGGGCTGTGGTTTGCATTTATGATAAATCTGGTGCCTCTGCCCCACTGCCCACCATCCCTTCCACAAATGTGCTTGTGTGGCCACATGCCAACAGCCCTGTGGGGAGTGGCACTGGGTTACTTGCTGCCCTAGATGAATAATAAGCATGCCCGGAGAAAACAGGTGGTGGGTTGGTTTTTTTCTTCCCTACAACCCCTGTGGCATCCAGAGTCACCCTGTGAAAAGCAGTGATATGCAGGGATTGGGGGTATGTGTGTAGGGGCTGGAACAAGGTACTTTATGAAGGATGCTTGTATTCAGTGTGAGCTTATATGGGTTCACTGGCAGAGGATTTTGCTGTCATGTTACTTATTTCCAGGTGTTTAAAACATCATGTCAGTCATTCTGAGTACTGGCTTTTGCTTAGAAGAGCATTGCTTTTTTTTGTCTTCACTCTCCAACCAGAGGCAGAGGTCTGTAATGGTGTAATCTTCCCTACAACAGCCAGATCCCACACCCCAAAGGCTGCTTTTTGATCTCCAGCAGGGAGCCTTGCTATTTGGGAGAGCAAAGATCCTATGTTAACGTGAATTTCCATGGCTCTGAGTGATAGGAGAAGAGAGGATCAGATGGGAGAGCAGCCAGAGCAGCCTGTAGCATGCTGCTCTTTTTTTCCAGCATTGCATGGACTCCCTGCAGTGATAGGAGCAAAGGGAAAGCCGAGGAGGATCCTTCTTCTCCCACCCCATGCTACTAATGTCCCTGAAAATCTGGGTGGCAGGGTAGGCACCATCCGCATCCATGCAAGCTTTTAGTTTTCTTTCTCCTGCTCTCTGTTTCCAGCTCAGTTCACACATTAAGAAAACATTAATAGCCTCTGATGATAGTTTCACGCTCTGTTTGCATCCCTCATAACAAGACCCTCTCACATCTGTGGGCGCGCTCCCTCTGTGAGTGGAGGTGCCGTGTGTGTGTGCCACTAAGTGGCAGCCCCATGAACAAAGAGAAACCCACAGGGATTTGGTGGGGCCATTCGTGCCTGGGTGCTCAAGGCTAATCCTTCTCAGGGTCTTCAAAGATCAGTGTTGGGCCCTGGGGTTCTGCGTCAGGCTCTTGCGCTGCCTCTGCTGCTAGATGTTTGGATGAAGGTGACTCTTTTCCAGGGGCATCAGCCCTCTATGGGTCCACCTTGGCCAAGGGGTTTTAGGCTCTCTTTTCCCTCTCATCCATCCACTTTTTCCAGCCTGGGGTAATCGTGAATTTCTCTTGTGTCCTATTATCTGTCTTTGCAGTTGTGCCATACCTGCAGGAGCACTGGGAGAGCAGCACTTGGGGATTAGTGAGCTGAGCAAAGCCGTTAGCTCAAGAGAGGATGCCTGTAGGGAAATGAAAAGGGAAAGTGGCTGAGGAGAAACTGTGTACAAGGGATGCTAAGGTGCATCCGTGGCGAAGGAATGTGAGTGCTGCTAATCAGGAGGTGAGGTGGGAGCTAACAGAACTTGAAGAGCATCAACTGGAGGGGATTTGTGGACAGAAAGGGAAGTAACTGGCTTTAAAAAACAAACTAAAAAAAA
>VYZM01017044.1:180984-198274 GCA_013398915.1 Dromas ardeola
AAAAAAAAAACAACCAAAAAAACCCCAAAACCAAATGATTTCTTTGCATGATTATTCATAGGGGGGAGTGGGGGATGTGCCAGAAACAGCTTTTCTAGGATGGAGTTACCGGTGGAAGTTAGGGTCATTTTAGAGCAGCTGATTGTGAAATCCAACTGTTTGAAGGCTGGTAAGTCCTAGATCTCAGAGCAGTGTGTCAAAAGAGATAGGGGAGCCTTCGGCAGACATATTTCAAGAAAGCGTTGGAAATGGGCCAGGCTGGATGGCTGAAGTGAAGCTGACATCTTGCAGAATAGCCGAGGAAAGCTGAGCAAGGAAGAGGCAAATCTTCTGAACCAGCTGGCACGAGGCTGCTGAAAGCCTTTGCCAAGGGATGGACAGACAAAGCGTGCTCTGGAAGGCACTGAACACAAAAATGAACGTGATATAATTTTTCTCAATCTGTGGAAGTTGAGGGGAAAAAAACCTTAAAGAAGGGACAGCACAGACATTAGTTTGGATGGTAAGCAGAGCAGATCAAACCACTTACACCTAAAAAGAGCATTTCCAAAAAGAAAAATCTATCTTAAAGCATGAGTGCAAAACACTTTTTGTTCCTTTATTCGAAATCCTTTTTGGCATGTTCTGCTCACCCATAAAGGGGCATTTAGATTTTTAATGAGTGAAAAAGTGTGGAAAGTGATTTTGATTACTTTTGATGTTGTTGAAAGAGAAGTACTTGAGGAAAAGTTAATGAAGGAGGGGAAAAAAAGGTTTACGACATTTCTCATTCTTCTCTAGTACTAGGGAGTATTTTTGTACAGCAGGATCACAACTGTCCTGCTAACCAACATCAAGGTGGAGAAAGGAAGCTGTTGGCAGAGGTGCTGCAGAGCAGAGATGGTGGGGTGCATGATATGCAGTATGTATCTGTGTGATGTGTATGTAGCACTTATACAACAAGTCAAGAGTGCAGTTAAATGATGAAAACAGCACATAAATGCTGTGTACATCAGAAAAGCAGTGGGGGTACCAGTGCAGGGATGTGCCATGAGAGTTTTGGAGCATTTAGGGCAAAACCCCCCCTATAATAATTTCATCCTGGAGAAAGACTGGAGGGGGAAGTGGATTAAAACCCTCCTGCAGTGAGTGCAGAGCCTGTTGAGTCATAGCAGGAAACATTTGAGTGTTACCTTAAACTCTTTTTACTGGAACTTTTTCCCCTTGTTTTGAAGATTTTCCTCCCTGAATGTTTTGAATTTTATTTTTTAGCCAAAAGGCCACAAAACCCTGTAAAACCAATAGGATGAATTTGCCACAAAAACCCCAAAACAGTTTCCTTGGAGTGTTGGGCCAAGATGTTCCAATTGAAGGATTAAAAAAAAGAAATTTTATAATTTTATGCAAAAGAACCTATGATCTTGCATGAGAAAGCAATCATTTGGGGATTTATTTAGTTAAAAAAAAAAAAACAACCACAAAACTCACCCTTTTGTCACTGTGAGTGTTTATCTGGAAAACATGGCCCCATCCTGTGGAGGAAAAGATCAGGGAAATCAGTGACTGCATTTTAAGGAGTGCACTCAATAGACATTTCCTATTTTAGCTATGGAGATGTGGAGCAGGAGGGAGAAAAGGATGGAGAAGGACTGACTACAGAAAAAAAGAAATAAAGGGAAAAATAAGGCATAAAATGATCACTGCTGGTGTGCTAGTAGATGGTATTTCATTTATTTATTTTTCTTATTCTATTGTATTTCCCAGCAGGAGTTCTCTGATGGTAGAATGGTTTTGAGGAGAGGGATAGGACGTGAGCTCCGAATACTGATATTAACGTAGCCAGCAACTTCAGTTTTCATAAAGAAATGACTGAATGAAAGAAGTGGATAAAATCACTAGCATTGACCTGGCTGTGTATGAACCCCTCATCTGCTGCCTGGTTACAAGTATTTAGTGTGAACCTGAGCTTATTTGTAAAAATTGTCCCTTGGGGTATTTTTTTCAGAGGTTCAATACAGTGTTTGAGAACAGTTTCTATTTCAGCAGATGTGGCTGGTAATGTTGGGGAGTCTCCACTTTTTATGTACTTATTTTTTTTAATTGTGAATGAATTGCTTGGTTTGGGGAGGAGAGAGGCCACTTGGTAGTCTGGAGATGAGATCCTGGGAGTGATGAGGCCTGTCCTTGTGTTGTAATGTGCAGGTTGCTAATGCCAGGAAGGAAGGGGAATGTCAAGTGTTAATAAATATCTTATTCAGGGATCTGCAAAACAATACAAAGGAGTCTGAAAATGGGAAGGAGATGGAAAACAAATGATGTACATGCACAAAGCAAGCATACAGTGTGCAAGATGGGAGCACGCAGTCATGCAAGAGCAACTGGGTAGGTTTTGAAATGTAGTTTTATTCCATTAAACATAAGCATTTTCCAGGATACCTTCCTCAGCCACACAGAGCCTGTGTGACAAGCGTCTTCATGTTTTGCTGCTTGGTAGACTATGAAATGTACTTAGTCACACTGCTCTGTCCCTGATCACAGAATAACTCTGATCTCCCATGAATAATATTTTTTTTTTTTATCTTGACATCTTCATTCCCTGTGGAACAGGAGCAAATATATATTCCCAGCACAATTCTGACATTCCTGGGGAGTAATTTCTTTCCTCTCTCTATGCTCCTAAGATTCATAAGACTGGTTTTAAAACTGAAACAAAAGGCAAAGCAGATTTGTGCAGAGTGTCTTCTTTACAGGGAAGGTCCTGCACCTCCCTGGAGTGCTCGCTGCAGGATGCTGTCACGTTTGGTGGGGAATGAGTGCTATAGAAAATGAGGCACAGGCACTGTGTGACTGCTGGTGGGTGGCTGTTTTGTGTGTTCTCCACTGCCAGGGCCGAGTTAGTGGGATTTCTTCCCAGAACACAGAGTAAGGCTGGTAAGTACAAGGAGACTTGTTACACTGTCTTTGCCTTGGGTCGTCCTAGAGCTGTGGAAGTCCCATCTGCTCTATGCACAGGGCCTGCTCTTTAAAGCTGTTTTTTTGTGTTCAGGGTAGACCATGCTTTTGTCATATTCAGGTAGTTTTTCTTCTAGATTTCCAAGCAGGGAGATTTTTCCCTGACTCGGGGAACCCATATTACCCTGATGCTATACTAGGGTGTCTTGCAGAGCAGGTCTAGTTAATGCAGCCCGCTGATACAGCCTTATTATTAAGGACAAGGTTTATTTTATGAAGCTGTCCAGAATCCCCCTCACAGACTGTGCAGTTCAAGAGGGAAACTGGTTTGACTCCGCCATTGCAGAATGTCTGCAGCATATCTCTGGAGAGATCTAGGTTTCTTGCAGCAGTACTGCTATAGCAATATGATTTGGCCAAATTCGGAGCCTTGTGCATTGTGCTCACCCTGGTATCCAGATCTGCATTGGGGAAATCATGGTGTAGCATCAAAAACCCTGCTGGGAAAAAGGTGTTCCCATGGTCTTGCAGTCATTTGATTACATTACATTTGCAAAGCCAAGAGGATTGAGGGGTTTGAATATCTTACAGACTCTATCGGCACTTGAGCTGGACTGCAGCCTGGCATTGGGGGAGTGCGTCTGTTATTAGGAGCTGGGGAAAGGTCCCTTAGCGAGGCGTGTGGTGGACTCGTCTGGAGTGGCTTGCCCTACGGCAGGATGCTGTGAGGATCCTACTGCCTGCATTAACCAGAGTCTCCTGCCTCCTTGGCCCTGGGGTGGGAGGTGGGTGGCTAGGGCAGCCTTTCTCACCTCCCTCTTGAAATATGAATTACCAGCAGCTGCAGCAGCAGCTGTTTAGCCGTCAGTCCTGAAGCTCAGCCATGAAGGATGGCTTCCCCTGACTGGGGCTGCTGCCAAGGGCTTGTAATTTTGCATCCCACAGGCGTCATGGAACTGGTGAGATCGTATCGGTGGGGATGTAATTGTTTTGGGGAGAGGTGACTGGGTGGGAGAGGAGACACAGCAAAGCAGCAGGCAGAGGTGCAGTGTTGGCTTTAAAGCAGAGGTGAGGGCTGCCAGGGTTGTATTCCTCCCCAGTGTATCAGTCTGTCTTGGTGATGGGCAGCCTTGCTCAGACTCATGCCTGAGGACCAGGTAACATTGGGGAGTTGGTAGGTGCTTTATGTTATCTGGCTTCTTATTTTGCAAAATAGGTGTTTTCCATGTCAATCACCAGCTGCTTGTGTAAACTAAAAGTGAAGCACCATACTTTTGTGTTCATAGTGTTACCTCTTAAAAAAGAAGAGAAAAAGTGATTCAGTAGCACTGCAGGTTTTATATTTATATGCTGGTAATGGGAGGAAAGTGAACCCAGGGCACTGCTGTCCCTGAGTCCTTCCCTCTGTGATGGCAGGTCACGGCCTCGCTGACCCATGGAGAAAGCAAAACCACCGAGTCATGTCAGGGGCTGCTGCATTTGGGTTGTGGTTTGTGGAGTGGTTTTTTAGGCACCTGATAGTACTTGGTTTTAGCAACTGTTTTAGGAATGTGCATCTGTGTTCTACTTCTCCCCACCCTTCAAACACTGCTGTTGCATGGGATTTTATATCAATCCTCCAAAAGGTTGAAACAAAGCAAGGCTAAGCAGGAATAAGCATGGGAACTAGCTGCGGTAACCTAATAACTGTTTGGTAAAACAGGAACCCACTTGTGCCTCAAATTAGAAATGAAATTAAACCAACTTTACAGGTGTGCTTTCTTTCCACTTTCCTCTGCTCCTCTGGTAGTTGAAATGAGAGAGGACATGACAAAATATTGAGCCTTGAGCCTGCTTTCCTGCTGAGTCTGGCCCTGCTGTAATCCTAACTGCTTGTGACTGAGCAGTATTTTGAAGGATCACAGGCAAGGGGTTTTTTGATGTGCTCACCAAAGATTCAAGTGTGAATGAAGCCTCCCTGGCTGTATGACTCTCAGCTGGTCTTTTGTGAAACTCTGATTTGGCTGTGTGGTATCTCCTGCTGTATAAACTGTAGCTCAGCCTGCAGCTTTCAAATATGGGTAGCTTAATGATGCTGCCTGGATTTTCTACCACCTCTGTGCAAATTTATACTTGGAGCTGTTGTACACTGGTGTGTTACACATTGCTGTGGCCAAGGATACCTAAGCCTCTAACTAGCATGGCTGTGTTTCCCTGTACAACTGCATTTGTCCTAACCTGCACGAATGAGGAGAAGGGAGCTGAGGTCAGGATAAAGCAGAACTAACAGCTAGGGGTGGATCTGAGTAAACCTGTTTGGTGGAAGGAGACTGGAGGAATGAGTGATGCAGA
The DNA here is from genome assembly GCA_013398915.1 of Dromas ardeola. Taxonomy (NCBI): domain Eukaryota; kingdom Metazoa; phylum Chordata; class Aves; order Charadriiformes; family Dromadidae; genus Dromas; species Dromas ardeola. The sequence goes on from VYZM01017044.1 coordinate 186,247, forward strand.
AGCCTTGTAGGTGGTTCTGCAGGGTTGAATGCTCCCTCCTGCATCCTCACATCATCGAGGAGCATTGATCTGTTGCCCTGGGCCCATGCACTCACTCTTGTTGTCTGTGCTGCTGATCCTGCTCTCCCTGTATCTTGCCACCAGCTGTACAGCAGTGGTTTGTCTGCAGCTGCGGGGATGTGCAATAACCTTGGCTGTGTGTTAGCCCCTGTGCTGCTAGCCAGGGGCCAGTAGTAAACCTGTAAGGTATGAGATCTCATGAGTGTATGGCATCCTAAAGCTCTGCAGAGAAATAAGAGGTAGCAGTGAAATCCTTCACAGCTGTAGAGATCTTCCTTGAAACTTTTCTGGTCAGCCATGGAACAGTTCTGTGAACAAGCTGATGATATGTTTCCTATGGTTTATCTTAAAGTTTGGTTGTCCTGTACCTCCTAAGGGGCTTGTTCTTCTGCAGCCTTGCCCATGCAAAGGCACAGGGTATCTTGTCTCTGCTGTTCTGCATCCTGTTGGACCTGTTAATCTCTCTCCTCTATCCAGTGTGTCTGGATCTGGCCAGAGGTTATAGGGGTGGTGGTGTACGAGGCACTGATACAGATGTACACCCTTCCTTTGCAAAAGGGAGGAAAGTAGGAGCTAATGGCATTTGGTTCATGGCCCATTTCCTATCTGCCAGCGTTTGTGAAGGCATTTGCTCATTTGATTTAACAGTGGCTGCTTAGCTGGACACCCTCTCCTGACACTTATACAGGAGATGTGTCTGTCTGACCATGTCTATGCTATAAACCTTTGTTTCCTTAGGAAAAGAGGCCAAAAATTGCCTTTTGTTACCTGGTGGACAACAGCACTGAGAGTTTTGTTTGGAGCAGACCCACAGTACCTTTGCAGACACTGTGTTTTCCTGATTCCTTTACATCACACCCATGCAATATGGATATGCTCTGCAGAGTATGCTCCAGCAGCCTTTTTATAACAAGTTAAAAATACTTCCAACTCTCCGTCTCACTGAAAGTATTTGAATGGTATCAACCAGCCGGCCAGTAGTCCTGGGAGCCCATCTTTTCTGTGTTGATTCATAAGCCCTATCAGGGTTTTTCTTAATCTTTGGGCAGCACCTTCCAATGACTTTTTTGCAGACCCAGAATGTTACTAAAGAGATTAGTATTGAGACCCAAATTGTCATCAAATTTTTTCATCATCTCTGAGAACTCATTTTCAGCCAAATGCCGAGTCCCTAAAATGCCTTAAAAATTTAGTACTTTGTCATACAAAGTATTACAGTTTGTCAAAACTGTCCTTGCTTCAGGCACAACATGTTTCCTATCTACTGTGAGAATGAATTGTGAAGGCACAAAACTCCTCACCACCCAAATATTCAGTGCATCATTTTTCCTTCTAACTGAGGACAATGTTTGTCTTGGGTTTGTACTGCAGGGGGGTTTGAAATGCAAACAAAAAAAAAACCCTAAAAAGAAACCCCAAATATTCAGTGAAATAAGCTTTGTGAACTTTCCTCATGGATTTTGAGCAGGATTCTCACATTCCTAGTCCATTCTTGGATCCCAAAATCCTTTTTTTTCCTGAATTAACAGACAGACCTTTTTGGTATAACTGGGTTTTGTTGCACGAGCAGTTCTTAAAGTACTTGCCTGCAAAAGGCATTTAGCTATCATGGCTCTGACATGGGGTGGCATCTTGGGTCTGGGTTGCGTGTAGCCACCAGAGATGGTGACGAACCCTCCAAATAAAAAGCTCATCTGCTTATAGTTGGAAGATTTCTTCAGAGCACCCTCTCCTTTTTTGAGAGTAATGAGCGTCAGCCCTTGCTGACTAACAAGTTGTTTCGAAGCCCCCTTGGGGGGATGTCTTATGCAAGGACTATCCCTCTTGAGCTATACAGTGAAATGGAGGATGTTCCCAGGCAACACTATCCTCTGGAGAAGGCTCCTAAGGACCAGCCTCACTAGTTCATTGGAAATTGCCTTTCTCCTAAGGCGGGCCTTGCAACCCACTCTGTCACACAGGCAGTATTCTGAATTTAATTTTATTACTATTTTATTGACCCCAGAGATGAGCAAATGGAACTTCTGCAAGTCATTAGAAAGAGCGGAGGTGGTTTGGCCACAAAAAGTTCTCAATGTGGTGTGGAGAAGTTACTGCACAGAACCACCTGTCTTTAATTAATCTTTTGAACCAATTTGGTTCTAGCAAACCAATTCCATTAACAACCTAAGCAGAATAATGACAGGCACAGCTGCTATAATTCCTTGTTATGCTTCTAGTTAAAACAAAATCCTCTTTGCATCGGGAAACACTAATCTAATGTCATGACTATGTTCATTATGAAATCTTTGGTAGTTGAGCACATCCAAATGCTTCACATGTGTTTTCATAATTTTTCCCCTCCCTGCTATATGACCAAAATATGTAAATTATATGATGACTTCTCCCCAGAGGAACAGGGCTAATTGGTGTATTAATGTTCCTGAGATAAATCAAATTGAAGTCCCCTGCTATGCTTAGCTATGGGGTAGACTTGCATACTAGCTCTTATGTTCTTTGGGATGATTTAAATTTGATTTCAGTGAGTCTTGTAGCTCACTTACCAGCCAGACATGGGTTCAAATGTTCAGTTGCTGTCTTCACTTCAGAGAACTGGAGTCTGTTGGGTTAGGCTTGAATTAGCAAATGGTCTGAGCTGATACAAAAAAGATACTTGCCAGGGCTAGCTCAGACCATCTATCCCAGTTATTCTGTCCCTGATGGTATTCAAGGATGCCCAGAGAAGAGGGATAGGGTCAGTGTGTGCACTGGGTGCTTGTTCCCTGCATGCAGCCTTCCCCCTGCTCTTGCCTCCCAGTCCTGGCTGGGTGTCCTGCTCCTTGAGAATTGGCTGCAAGTTGGGTCATGTCCTTCTGAAACCTACCTGTGCTTTTGGCGCCTCTCCCATCCTTCAGCTGGGAGTTTCACAGGGCAGCTGTAAACTGTGCAAGAACAACAGCCCCCCTTTATTTGATTTAAATGACATGTCTTTGTGTGTGCCCTAAATCACCAGGGTACCTGTGTCTCCAGCTAAAAGGTCAGACTGCTCAAGGAGGAGGGAAATACTGTAATGTTGGGATATGAATGATCAGGCTGTCGAGTAGGCAAAACGTGAAACCCAAGGAGGCAAGAGAGGAATAGGTTCAGATCTGACTTGTGATCCAACACCCAGCTTTTTGAATGAATGCTTGCTGCTTGTTATACTTACCATGTGCCTGCGTATATATGCGATGTGTGCTGCTGCCCTTTGGAGATTTACAGTTTACCCTCAAGATCTGACGTTGCTAATTTCTAAAGCACTAGTTTTCCAAACCAGATTTATCGCTAACGAGCAGCCGAGGTTTCGGGGATTAGAGTCAAACCATCCACCCTGAGAGGTAGTGCAGAAAGGGGGGTCCTGGCACGGGCTGCATTTCCTCCTTCCTGGAGCAAGTGTGATGCAGGAGCCAGGAGGGAGCTCAGGTCCTTGCCTGTGCCTGAGGCTGGGCACTGCCTTTTATCCATCCTGCAGTGTTACTGCCCAACTCCTTGTCTGTAAGTGGCCTTCTCCTGGGACATGGTATCTCACTGCATCACTGTAAGGCAGTTGTAAAGCTTTATGGTCTTGTTAGCAGCTGCAGCATCTCTTGATGCACTGAATTCAGGTCTAGCTGGTGAAACATCCTGGCTGCTAGCTGTGAGGGTTTGCTGGCTGAAGGCAAGCAGTGAGGGTTTCATGTTTGAAAGCTGTAACTTAAGGTCAGATGGGATGCTCTTTTAAACTGCTGCAGTTCCTCTGTGTATTTTTACAATGCGTACCCTGTTAGAGTCCTGTGCATTTGGGGTTTCTTACTCTACAAACATATAGTAAGAAGGGCATTGTTGAACTCTTTGGGGAGGTGCTGGTTTGCTGTGCTGGGTGTAGAACTCCTTGTATGCCCTTAGGGGCATGATACAGCTCTGCATATGTGGCTCCTATTCCCTGCTGCTGCGTATGTGGGGTAGCTTTTGCAGGCAGTGGCCAGGCTGGCATTTCTGTTAGGCTTGCATTGTGCACGAACTGGAGAAATGTGCTCTTGATTTTTGTGCAAATGATGTTTTCAATGAAACAGTACAAGGGAAGGGAAGAGGGAAATTAAGTCAATGAGATAATTTTGAAACTTTCTTGCCCCACTGTGAGATTTTGCTGAGTGATTTGAGAAGTGATGTTCAGCACAGTTTATCAGCTTAGTTTAGTTAGGAGGAACGAGAAATTAGAGGAGTGATGGAGGCCAACCTTCAGAGACCAGCTTTGCCAGAGAAGGCAGCTGCCAAATAGAGCTTTACATGACTTGTGTGCAATAGAGCAAGACTGTGGAAATCCTTATGGCTCCAACTTTAAGCAGCTTGCTGCAGATCAACAAATACACAACCCTTTGCTGACTACGTCCATCCTCTCGCATAGGTGCGGGCATGTGTCTGCAGGCATATAGGCGCACCCTCTCGGTAAGCACATCCATATCTCAGCTTTCTCACCTGAGGTAGCTCCAAACCTGCTCCAGAAAGATAAATGAGGAGGGTGGTTGCTCCCCATCCAGGCCTTGTCTCTGCTGTGTTAATTAGGGAGGTGCAGGCGTCCGAGCAGAAAGCTGCCAGGCATGTGCAATGGCAGCATCAGGAGGTGAATGCAAGCAGCTGCAGCACCCCTGTAAAGGGAACATCATGCCCAGCTTGATGAGTCCTCAAGTTACAGGACTGTGTTGTTTCCACAGGACGTGCCTGTTGCTATTTCCCACTGCCCTCATTCTGTCAGTGTGGCTTGTGAAACGTGTAGGTGTTCAACAGGTATCACAGATGATAATGAATTTGCTCTTTTTATGGTGAAAAATCCATGTCCACTCTCCTCTAGAAAAACTCCAGGGTAGCCAATGTAGTTATGCATGGCAGGCTGGTTGTAAACTCTGTTTGCTTCTCTGTGAATAAATGCTTGACACCTCATTTCACCGAAACCTCTGGAGGGTGATGTGCAGCTTCTTCTGATAAATACTAACTGATCAACAAGGATGCTAAAAACAGTGAGGCCATCCGTTGCTAATTATACAGCTGTTTCAGCTGGGCCAGTAAAACATGGTTTATCCACTCTTTTTGCTATCAAAATTCACTGTATCTGATTGATTTAAAAACAGTTTCTATCTTTTAGGCACTTGCATTGAATGTGATAGCACTTGAACTACAGCTCCCAGAGTATCCAGCATAACCATTGCTCTCAAAATTAAAAAAGGAAAAAAAGAAAACACCAATAAAAAACCGACCCTAACCCTGCAGTAGCAAAGTAATAATCACTGTTAGCATTTTGAGGCTTAATGCTTCTGCCATGGTACTTAATCGATAATTGAAATCGCAAGAGAAGCGTAATGCTTGAAATACATGCAGTTAATTTTGTTGCTAGCACTTGTAATTTGAAAGTAATTCTGAAATCAATATCAATGGGACTTTGCGTGGAACGGGAAAGCCTGGAGTTAGGTTCAACTGCAAACAGTTCAGTATTTAAGTGGGAGCCACTGTTCCATTGAGAGATCAGGATTAATTCTACACAGTTTTTTTTCCCAGTTATAAATAAGATCTTCCCCATACCATGTGGGTACATCTAGCATTTCTAAATTGCATAAGGTTGTATTTCTGAAAGTTTTTGGATGCTTCTTCAGATGTCCTGCAGGCTGCTCTGTGTGCCAGTGGGGCTGTGGTAGAGGGGACAAGACAAGAGAAGGTTACAAAACTTCCTGCCTAACTCCTGTTCTTTCCAAGTGAAATGTGCCCCTGCACAGCTTCTCAAGCTCTAGCTCCCCACTGCTGCAGGCTCCAAAGGAGGCATTAATCAAGACAGGAGCATGCTGGGGTGATTTGTACCTCTGTGTCTTTCTGATGAGCTCATTGCAGTGGGCTCCTCCTGGGCTTGAGGGGGGCTGCAGTGAAGGTAAAGTACAACTTATGCTGGAAAAGCATTGCAATGCTCTGGGTTTGCCTCAGGTCATTAAAGCTTCTGTAATTCTGTAACCCTCTGCAGAAAAGCAAAGAGGCTGGCTGGGGTGGTTGAATCATAGAATGGTTAGAGTTGGAAGGGACCTTAAAGATCATCTAGTTCCAGCCCCTGGCGATTGGCAGGGACACCTCCCAGTAGACCAAGTTGCTCAAAGCCTCATCCAACCTGGTTTTTGAATACCTCCAGGGATGGGGCATCCACAGCTTCTCTGGGCAACCTGGGCCAGTGTCTTGCCATCCTCACAGTAAAGAATTTCTTCACAATATCTAGTTTGTATCTACCCTCTTTTAGTTTAAAACTGTTACCCCTCGTCATATTGCTACACTCCTTGATAAAGAGTCCTTCCCCATCTTTCCTTTAGGCCCCCTTTAGGTACTGGAAGGCTGCTATAAGGTCTCCCCAGAGCCTTTTCTTCTCCAGGCTGTACAACCCGAATTCTCTCCAGCCCTCTGATCATCTTTGTGGCCCTCCTCTGGATCTGTTCCAAGAGGTCCATGCCCTTCTTATGTTGACGACTCCAGAGCTGGATGCAGTACTCCAGGTGGGGTCTCACCAGAGCAGAGTAGAGGGCCAGAATCACCTCCCTCGCCCCGCTGGCCATGCCTCTTTTGATGCAGCCCAGGATGCGGCTGGCTTTCTGGGCTGTGAGTGCACATTGTCAGCTCATATCTAACTCTTGATCCACCAGTACCCCCAAGGGCTGCTCTCAATCCCTTCATCCCTCAGCCTGTATTGATAGCGGGGGTTGCCCCAACCCAGGTGCTGAACCTTGCACTTGGCCTTGTTGAACCTCATGAGGCCCACTTCTCAAGCCTGTCCAGGTCCCTCTGGATGTCATCCCATCCCTCCAGCGTGTCAACTGTTCCACACAGCTTGGTGTCATCAGCAAACTTGCTGATGGTGCACTCAATCCCAACATCCATGTCACCAATGAAGATGTTAAATGGTACTGGTAATCATTCAGATATGTCTGTCTTTCAGGTGTCACTGTGCCCCAGAAAACTTTGCCTGAATTAATGGCTTGGGCCTCAGTTGGGTTGGGAAGGCTCTGTGAACAGTTCTGGAGGGCTTCTGTGAAGAGATGCAGGAGACCTGAAAAGGCAGCCAAGGTGCAGAGGGTGAAGGGGCTGTTGCTTGTGTCTTGCAAATACATATTGCTGATATCAGTGGGATAGTGGCCTGACTCTGCCCTTAGAACTTCTCCTTTGGCAGAGTCCAGCCAATTTGATAACATCCCATCCTCTTCTTCCCAAACTGCTGTAGCTTGGCAAAAGAAAAAAAAAAAAGCATAGGCTCCAAAGATGAGTCTTAGTGTTGACACTGTAAATCTTGGTTTCTGTCTCGTTGGCTGAAGGACCCTTATCCCTTCCTGAGAGCAGGTCAGATGTGCTTTTGAGCCAGCTCTTGCTAGATGTCATGGTGCAAGAGCTGGCAGCTTGGATACTGTCCATGGTTTGCCTGTGCGTCTCCTGTTCCAATACAACTGCATTTATGGGCACAGCAGTAAACATCACATATTTTGCAGGCTGTCTTTGTGGCACTGAGGCTCAAAGGTTCTTTTTGACACAAAAATCTAAAATGACGTGTGCCCTGATCAAGAGCTTGAACCCCATTTGTGCGCCTGCAGTGTAAGCAGACAGCAGCACGGGCCCTTTGTCTCGTTGGAGCAGGGATCGGGACCGAACGCTGCCATCCAGGCTGTCTGGCTGCTTATTCAAACCAGCATCCTCTTGATCTCCGTGGGAGTGCTGACAAATTTAAGAGCAATGATCTCTTTATATGTAAAACAACCAAGTAGGCTAAGTTTAGAAATAACAATGTTCTGATTGTTTTCCAAAATAGCTTTGGTGTGTAACCTCCAGTGGCTGACAGAATTTGTAGGGGGGTTATTTAAATAAGAAAATTCTTTTTTTACCTTCAGTCTCATCCTTTAATTTATCAAGCTAATTAACTGATCTTACCCTGGGATTCTTTGTTCCTATGCAATGCCCTCCCCCATCCGAGTGAAGCGAAGACATCTGCAAGCACAGGGTGTGTTATTCCCATCCTGTAAATTGTATGCGAGTACGCTAGCGCTTTCTCATTCATTTGGCTTCATTTTAATCTTTCTCTCTTCACCCCGAGCTCAGCTAAAGTACATCACAGGTCCTGTAGCTAATTAGCACGATTACAGCTGTCCGCATCAGGTTGGGAGATTGAGTTAGAAGCAGTCAGGATCCCAATGTACTGGAGTCTCATTACTGAGTCTCCAGTGCAGCCACATCTAATGAAATTCAAACAGATCGGGTTAAATTAGATTAGCTAATGGAATTCTCATCTTCTCAGTTTAATGTAATTCTGAACAGTGAATCTTTAGTTTACCTAGAAAATAAATGTTTCTTTGAGTTGGACTTGACCTAACCCTGCAGGCCTCAGCTCCTTGGGCCTGAGAAGTTAATGTCCAGGATCTGAACTCTGGGGGCTCAGCTTGTTGGTGGCTTTGGGGACCTTGTGCTAGGGGATCTGGGAGTAACTTGGTGCTGGGAGAGAAGAGGAGGCTCTGCAGTGCTTTTTCTCGGTGGCCCTGAGGGACTTGTGTGGTGGGTCCCTCCTGCCCTCGGTGACCGTATCTGGGACAGAAGTGCAGAGCAACTGCCTGTGCCACAGCTACTGTACCCTAGTGCAGAAGCCCCAGAGTGGCCAGAAGAAATAGCCTGTGTTGCAGCACCCTTTGAAATGTTGTCTTGTGCTATTAACAACTCAAACTTTTGTCCTGGTACTGCAGAAAGATGGAAGGATGGAGCAGGCACCTGACAGGCAACTCCAGTGATTGCCCCACTGGGTTGATGCTCTTGTTCCAAAGTAAACACGTTTCTGGAAGTACAGTAGGACCTGTTTTGTTGGCAAGACTAGGGGGAAGAGGATATTGTAAAATATTCCTTTTTTAATAGAGATAGTGTCTTGGACGGTCCCTTAGCAGTCCCCAGCACAGGCAGCAAAAATAGCAGTGCTAAAGTGAGCTACAGCAGCCTTCAAAGTTTGATGGGGAGCTACAAAATTGTGCAGGTCTCGCCAAAGCTGCTGAAGTATCTTTTTGCTGTAACCCCTTTTGTCATCAGCAAGGAAACAAGCAAGATATAATGAAAGGTCCCTGCCTGCCCATCTCTGGCTTGGTGACAGCCTGCGCTGGTGGAAGATGCAGAGACTTGAGATTCACTGGGGATGGCAGGGTACAGGTGCCTGCTGGGCGCTGGCTGTGCTGAGCCAGGGTCCCTGGTGTGGCCGCTGTTAATCCTGGAACAACACATGTACTGGTGGAGGGTCACTGTATCTTCTTCCTGATGGGAATGGCAAAAGCTGCCTCTCCGTTTACTTTTAAAGAGCAAATGGTGTGAGTAGGAAAGGATTTGTGTCCTGGTATCCTCTTGCCAGCGGAGGGCCAGAGAGGCATGTAACTGGTGGGGGCTTGGATGGAGAAAAAAGAAAAGAAAAAGATATTTGTTGCTTTTTTCTGTCCTTAAGCAAGCTGGTTCACTTCTTGAAGTTTGTCAGCGTGGCACCTTTTGCAAGTACTAAATTCACTTAATTTGTGATGCTGTTGAGTGTGGTTACTTGGCGTCACTGGCTGACAGCGTGAGGGCTTTCGAAAGGCCATTAGGGCTGCGTGCTGCGTTTGACTCGGCTCCCCTTCATTTGCCTTCTCGAACACCAGGCACTTTTCCTGACTGCGTGGTGCCTGCAGCCAGCACACCATGCGAGTGTCTGTACTGCACTGTCGTGATCCTGGGATTAGATGAAGCATTTGATTCTCTTCCCCATCTTCCAGCGAACTGAACAAGTTTTGGTTAGAAGAAGAGTAACTTTAGGACATCCAGGGATGCTCTAAGGGCTTTGAGCTTGTGGTTTTGTGGTCACAGCGTTGCTTTTGGTATCATCTGCTGGTAAAAATGGAAGGTCTCAGAGCAAAGGCGGGTGTCCTTGTGCCAATTTTCTTTTTTAAGGCTCTCCTTGCAGTGACATCTACGCTCTGTCTTCTGGGGGTTTTGTGGTTTGGCAGTTGTATTGTCCCTGTGTGTGTCCACCTGCCTACCCAGGCTGAAGTGCCGTGTTTAAGGTACAACATATTCTTGCTGGTTTTAGTGCACTGCTGGGACTGGAAGCAGTTATTCATAGTGGCACTCCTCACTCCTTCCTTAATACACGTTTCTTCTGAGCTGCAAATCCCATTGCCAACATGATAATTGTTTTCATCGCTTCACTGGGAGTCGTGAGGTTAACTTCTTGAGTAGCAGCTAAAATAGACAAAAGCAAATGACACAATAGCTTAATCCCCTGGAAATTACTCTTTTCAGTATGGAGTTATGTTTTCTTTTTATCTCCCCCCTTTTTCTTTTAAAGGGCAGAATTACATTATATTTACAGCTGAGCCCAGGACCTGTAGTCTGCTGCTTCTGCATGCAAAGTTACTGAGTATTCCTCTGGATATCCTTTTCCTAAAGGGAATTTCCTTGCTAGAGGGTTGTGAGACCTCGGTGATGTCAGGAGGAGCAGTTCAACCACATGGTCTCGCCTTCCTTGAATGTAGCCCATTGCAAAAGGCAGATGAGGTCCCTCGGTGGAGCAGTAGCTCTCTGGTCCCGCCTGCAGCCGAGCTGGGAGTGAGTTGAGTTGTCATTGCAGAGATGAGCGGCTTCCAATGTACATAAATATCCAACCCTTCTCTGTTGACTCTATTGCTTTCGTTATAAACAGACGCGCAGTCGTTTTCCAAGTGAGCCATCTGGGTTTGACAGATGTCTCTGGCTTTTTCTGGGACCATTGTTAAAGGGGAAAAAGGGAGGGAACATTCTGAATTGAAGGAAATAGCTTCTGATGGCAGTTTGCAATTTCATGGGCTGGGAGATGAACTGCCCCTCTCTCCCTCAATTGCCATCAGCTCCATTGATTGTAATCTGTATTTGCAGCCTGGGAAGCATCACTTCTTGTGGGAAGTGTTGGAATTGTCACTTTTTGGGGAAGGAAGTTCAGGTGTACTTTTACCCTTGATAGAGAGCTAGTGGGCTTTTTGTACTGCTGAGAGAGATGTAACATTGGATTCTGAAGCCATAGGAGTGAGGTCTTTACAGCCCTTATCTGGGACTTAATTACCACACTTTGTATACCTTTTACCCATTCTGATCCCGAAGCTTTGCAGACACTGGTATGAGGTAAGGTCCCCCCTTCTTTCGGTCTTAGAGAGCCATGTGTATTTGTACGCTCTTAAAGTCTATTTGAATCATGTTAGTTACTTAATGTAGAAAGATCCCTGTGTCTGATCATTGATGACAAACTGTGAAGTTAGCAAAGTTGACATTATGGCTAAATACCAGCATCAAATGTCAGCATTATGCTATCTATATTTTTTCATTTTTTCCTTTTGGATTTTTTTTGTTGTTCTTGATGAAAGCATGTGAAATACATCAGCTTCCTGAAAGTGATGATATTAAAAATAGGAGAGGTGTGTGTGAAGTGTGCTATGCTAAAGGTCATGCATCAGAAGTGAATTTCAAAGAATATATTCAGAGGAGAGTCTGTGATGAGACTCTTTGCTTCTCCTTTCTAATGTGCGTGGGGGTGAAGTTTCAAGCTCTCACTTCATTGACACGCACGTACAGGTTTTGCTCTGAAGTTTTTTGCCATCCTCTCTCGGTGCCGCTCTCGGTGGTTGTGAAGTGTCCAGCACAGAAGACTGAATGTTCAGAATTGCAAGGCTGCAGGCATGCTGTCACGTACTGAATGTGAACATGCACTTTATCATAATGCTTCAGTGAGAGCAAAGTCTGAAGGGTGCATTTAGGATCAACGTTGCTAAAAATGCAGATTTCATGCTTGCTTTTAGAGTTTATGTGATTAGCTGAAGAGGGGAGGAGAGAAGGGGGGGAGGGGGGCACTGTAATTATTCAGTACTGCATTTGTGGCAGTGTACCAAGTGGGAAATTGTCAAAGATAGAAGTTTGTGTAAAAAAAAAAAAA
>VYZM01017044.1:198296-235393 GCA_013398915.1 Dromas ardeola
AAAAAAAAAATCTGTCAATACTGGAAGCCTCATTTCCTCTTCTCTGTTATCTTCCCTGAGGGAGGCAATAAAGGGTGATATTTTATAACCCTTGTGTTTATTTGCTGTAACAACTTCCCATAGACCAGTGGTTACCAAATTCCGATCTACAGACCATTGGTGGTCTAGAAGGTGATGGAAAATAATCCATGTGACAATACTGCCATTCTTAAATTTTCATTTATGAGATGGACGTTGAGATGCCTCCTCCTTGAGAAATGTGTGGTTGGACATGAGAAATGTTGAGTTACCAGTTCTTTGATAGTGCAGAAATTTTGGAGGCACCCCATTGCCCTAGAGCGGGGGATGTCTGTTGAGATCTCCTGTAGCCCTTTGGCAACAGCACAGCTCATGTTTGGAGCCCTCTGTGAAGTCTGTGGTTTTGGGTCGCTTTGAGAGCAACAAAAATGACGTATCTCATGAGGTTTGTGCGTCCTCTGGATGCTTAGATGCATGTTGCAGGATGTGCACGATAAGTCTTTGACATATAGATTTATATAAGGACTGCTGCCCTGTTCTTGGATCTAAGCCATCAAACCACACATTTCTGTTCTGTATTTACGCTACGAAAGTGTGTTTCTGCTTTGTCAGCTTTATATGTGTTTTTAACACAAAGGTTCCTGCCCTGCATTGTTAACATTTCTGAAAAGATTTTGTCCCTACTGTGTATCGCATAGTTCAATGTTTTCTTGCAAATTGTTCTGGAATAGAGCTTAGGTTTATGCTTTTATGTGAATCTAGGGGAAAAATGGTAATTTCTACAGAAGGGTCTGACTGTACAATAATTGGTAAGGGATACATGGGCAAGAAGGAAAACAAATAGAAATTAAGTGGCCAGCATTTTGTATCAATGGAAGTTTTCTCACATTAAAAAAAATGTTCAGACATAATTTGCATTTAAGTAAGGTGGGATTCAGGGTATGCACAGAGCTTCATGTGCCTTTCCCCAGCCATCTGACACTTCTGTGGTTTGTGGCACCAGTGAGCCTTTCTGTAGGAGCAGCAGAAACATCAGCTCACTGTGTGTGGCCACCCCAGTGAGCTAGCACAGCTCCATTAGTGTGGGAAAGCTCTAGCTTTTTTTCCCCCCACCTCTCCCTGCTGGGCTCTGTCCTGGGGCTGTGCCATCAGCAATGGGCTCTTCCTGTGGTTTCTTTGCTCCTCTCCTACAGCTCCTTCTCTATCTAGCCCCACTGCTGTGCTCCTTTTCTATAGCTCTCTCTGGTGCATTTTCTTTGATGGTTGATGGCATGGAAATAATACTTTGTCCTACTAAGTGCTGGAGGAGACACCTCATCAGCCTGGGACATTTGCAGAACTGGAAGTGATGAGGAATTGATTGGATGGTCCATCCAGAGGGTAGTGGTCAACAGCTCAATGTCCAGATGGAGTCTGGTGACAAGTGGTGTCCCTCAGGGGTCTGTATGGGGACCAGTACTGTTTAATATCTTCATCAATGACAGACAGAGGGATCAAGTGCACCCTCAGCAAATTTAAAGATGACACCAAGCTGAGTGATGCGGTTGATACGCCTAAGGGATGGCATGCCATCCAGAGGGACCTGGACAAGCTCAAGAAGTGGGCCCATGTGAACATCATGAGTTTCAACAAGGCCAAGTGCAGGGTCCTGCATCTGGGTTGGGGCAACCCTGGGTATCAATACAGCCTGGGGGATGAAGGGATTGAGGGCAGCCGTGCCGGGAAGGACTTGGGAGTACTGGTGGATCATAAGCTGGATGTGAGCTGACTATGTACGCTTGCAGCCTAGAAAGCCAACTGTATCCTGGGCATGAAAAGCAGCATGGCCATCAGGGCAAGGGAGGTGATTCTGCCCCTCTACTCTGCTCTGGTGAGAATTCCACTGAAGTACTGTGTCCAGCTCTGGGGCTCTCGGCGCAGGAAAGACATGGATTTGTTGGACCAGGTCCAGAGGAGGGCCACAAAAATGATCAGAGGGATGGAACACCTCTGCTATAAGGAAAAGCTGAGACAGTCGGGGTTGTTCAGCCTGACGAAGAGAAGGCTCAGGGGAGACCTTATTGTGGCCTTTCAGTACTTAAAGCGGGTTGATAAGAAAGATGGGGACAAACTTTTTAGGAGGGCCTGTTGCGATAGGACAAGGCGTAATGGCTAAACTAAAAAAAGGGTAGGTTTAGGCTAGATACAAGGAAGACGCTCTTTCACTATGAGAGTGGTGAGGCACTGGAACTGGCTGCCCAGAGAGGTGGTAGATGCCCCATCCCTGGAAACATTCAAGGTCAGGTTGGATGGGGTTCTGAGCAACCTGATTTATTTGAAGATGTCCCTGCTCATTGCAGGAGGGTTGGACTAGATGACCTTTAAAGACCCCTTCCAACCCAAACTATTCTGTGATGCAAAAGGCACAGGTACTCTTCAGTACCCAAACTGGAAGGCATAGAGTCTGTAATGCTGAATAGTGTGAGTGGTTTCTTCTGCTTGATGCATTTATTTTGCCCATCAAGATCAGCTTGCTAGCGGTCCTGAAGGTCCTTCACTGGCTGTGCTGAAGTGAATGTTAATGCAAAGTTTGGGCTTTCCAGTGGGCTCCGTGGAAATTACGTATCTAAATCAGTAGTCAATGGTAGCGTTTAGCGCTCTGAGGACATTTGGAAAACCCTAGCTGTCGCAGTTTTGGCCGGATTGGCCAATCAGAACGGCAGATGGCCCTCTCCCCCCCAGCCCCAAAGAGAGGAGAGGAAGAGATAAGGAGATTTATGAGTTTAGAAAAGGAACTAAACTACTTTAATGAAAATAATAATAAATAAGGAAATAAGAAATAATAATAATAAAAAAAGTATACAATATATGCAAAACCGTATCCAGCTCCCAGGATGATGATCACATCACCAGGAGACACAGGGAAAGTCCCAGACTGGAGTCAGCGCTGAATTCCGGAACTAGAGTCAGGAGTGCTTGGATTGGGATCAAAGGTAGACGAACAGACAGGGTCCTCCTCAGACATCGACCATTGAAGAAAGAGAGCGAGGAGAGAGAGTGAGAGTGACGACTTGCCCCTTTGATCCCTTAGCTTTTATACTGAGCGTGATGCATATGGGATGGAATACCCTGTTGGTCAGTTTTGGGTCACCTGTCCTGTCTGCTCCTCCTTATAGGTGTGACCCCTCTACAGTTCTCCGCTTCTGACCCTCTAACGGGGCAAATGGCGAAGTGAGCTGACTGACCTTGGCTGTTTTAGCAACAAGTATAAGCAAGAGCCTCTGTGCATACCATTCCTTGGTATAATCAGGTCTTACCACTCTGAGAGTGAAGAGTTTCTGAACAATATGCTGTTAATTTCAGACTTTAGTCAGTTAGAAGAGGCCCAGCTAAAAAGTAAAATAACAAATCAGAAAATTGGTTCTGTTTTACCTCAAACCAGGACACTAGCCCACAAATGCAAATTGATTGCAGCTTTGTGAAGAGAAGTGTGATAAAGGGGTTTGAAAAGCTCAATGAGAGACGGGAGGCAGCATGAGGCCTCTGCAGAAAGGGATCTGTGTATTTAGGAACTGAAATGCTGTCTGAATCAGCAACCGGATGAATTGGATTTGTTTCAGGGGTCAGTGCCCAAACAAATATTTGCAATAAGACATTCACCAGCCTTTATTAAACCTAGAGTGAGGCTAGCCTGTACTCTGAGGTGGTGAAGGAAAGAGACATGAGATAAAAGGTTTGCATTAGTATTGATAGTTATGTTTGGCCAAGGATTTTTTTTTTTGTCTTACTTAAAGGGAAGATGGGTCTAGGAGGTGTTTGTGAGATGACAAAAGAAGCGCTTTGGGACACAATTTTTCCTTTTGGATGAATTTTTAGAACAACTGAAGCTAGAAAAGCTTTGCCCTCAATAGTGTCCCGTGAAACTCAGGATTTGCTTTCAAGTGAAAAGACATCTGCAAACACACTCATAGGGCAAAACACTGCTTTGAAGGAGTTAACAAGTGTGTGGAGCAGAGCGCTCCGTTGATAAAGCCTGTTTGGATTTTTCAAAGGCATTTATCAAGGTTCCTCACAGAAGATGTTTAAGGAAATGAAGCTGCATGGAGAAAGGAGAGGGTCTTTACTTTAAAAAGTTGGTTAAAAGGTGAGGAACAGAGTGGAACGAGTTTTCCTGGTGGAGGGAAGTTGCCAGCAGAATACTGCAAGGTCTCATACTGAGAACTTGGATCCTTCAAATGTGTCAGGGACTTGAAAAAGGAACAAAAAATAAAATAAATGAGTTTTGGCAACACAGCAAACTATTTGGGGTAGTAAAGATAGAGGCAACTTGTGAAGACGTGCAGAAGAATGTTCTGAAACAGAGTGGCGGGATGCTAAAATGACAGATGAATTTCAGGGTAGGGAAATGTGAAGTGATGCACATAAAAATAATTCTGCATGTACATAAGATGATGAGCTGTGAAATGCCAACAGGCTCTGGGGGCTTGAGGTCTTGGGTTATAATGCAGAACTCTATGGTAGTATTGGCTCAGTGCTCAGCAGTGATCAAAACCAAATTGAACATTAGGAGTTATTAGCAAAGGCAGTGGGAAGAAAACACAATCCAGCTGTGTACGCCTGTGGATGCACTGCCTGCTGCTCTCTTATCTCCTGGCTCTGGAACAAACCAGGAAAACTGGAAAGAGGCTCAGAGCAGGGTTAAAATCAGAGATAAGGGTAGGTTTTGTACCAGGAATTTTCACGAAGACCAGGATTCCTTAGACTGAGAAAGAGACAGCTAAGAGGAAATATTGCTGAGGTCTGTAAAAACACTGAGAGACAGTGAAGGTAAATAAGAAGTGATTTCTGGTGATCCACCTCCATCCTAGTACTGAGGGGCATCAGATGAAGGGTGAGACTGTAAGTTGTTTCCAAAGGGGAGCGTAGACCAGGATGTGTAGCTGTAGCAATGCATGTGAAATAAAGTGCTAATCATGGGTACCATGGCCTTTTTGTAAATGTCTAGGAAGCCTTTAATGAAAGGTTAATTGGGCAGTGGATCGGCAGAGAAGTGCTCGGGGAGAACAGGGAGTGTTGCTGAGAGAAAAGGGCGAGTGCACAAGTGGAGACAAATTGATTTTATTTCTGTGTATTGCGGTAGGATGGTAATTCATGTTGCTGCCTAGCTGATGTTTACTGAAACTGGAAGGCCACCATTCAGCCCGTGGCCGTCCTACCACCGTGGTATAAGTGCAAATTGGTCTTTTGCCAACGTGCTATACCTTTGGCTTGGTTCGAGGCTGACAGGACTTCAGCCCCATGGAACACCTAGGTCTTGGGAGGAGCATGCCCTGGGAGAATTGGGTGTCTCGCAGACCTGCCTTATTGTGGGAGCATATGTGATGCTGAGCTCTGTCCCCATTAACCTTGTTGAGTCCTCTTCAGAGCATGGCTGGGAAGTGGCGGACCTCTACTGCTTTTACTTCTCATCACCACCCACATCATGGCATGTTGGTACTGAAGAAGCAAAGCTGATGAGATCCTGTTCTTGGAAGCCTATCTGGGTTTTATCTGTGCTAATAGAAAGATAAAGGTTAAAGGAAGCTCCAGAAGGGGGAACAATCTTCAAATTAATTTCATTTTCTAACTGGACAGGTAGCTTGAAGATTTTAGTGGTTGACCGAGCTGGGATCTTTTCCCTTGCTCAGGGCAAATGTTACCTTGTCAGAATGAAATGTTTCTGGGATGAGTGCCTGCCAGCAATAGGGCTGTAGACCATGTCAGGGTTGGTTTTTTTTTTTTTTTTTGAAGTCTCTTTTATTTCTAATATAATTGTCTGAATTTCATGAATTATCTCTGAGGGTGCTACTGTAGTTTTGTGTTACTAGGCTACACCCCGTGCACACTGCTATCTTGTCTGCTGCTCAGTCTCTGACCTCCTAATTCCATGTGATTACTATGGAAATCTTCCTTTCACCTGACTGTGTAATTATTAATGTGACCCATATGCTGTCCTATCTGGTGCCACTGAACATCTGTGTGGTTAGGTTGAGGGCCCCCTTACTGGAAGGTTGTTTTTGGCATGAGGGGCATGCACTGTGGGGCCATGGCCAACATGATGATCTTCATCTGGTGCCCCAGGAGCAGGTCATGGTTTGGTGTCTTGACGGTAAGGACCAAGTAGAGTTGGGTTGGGTCAAAGCTGTCCAGGTAGATGCCAGGTCTTATTTAGAAAATCCTGTCTGATGTTTTATTGGCATTCGGGCATGGTAGAGACATCTGCATTGATTCTTGTGTATGCTCAGGGCATATGACTGCCCCCAAAAGAAATGAGTATCTCAATGAGCAGAGTTTGTTTGCTCACCTAAACTTTAGACTGAACAGATGTTCAGTGCATCTGGCTTTACACAAGGCTGAGACTAAGATTGCTCTCCTGTTAGGCTTACATTCTTTGGATTTACCCTTTTTCTTATTGCTGTTAACTTTCCTTCCTTCCAGAATTACTTTAGTAATGTGGAAGGGGGAGGGCAAGAAGACTTGAACGGTGCTTTCATGACACTTTTTTCAGAACATCAGCCCTTTGTTTAGATCCTAAAACGCTTTTAAACGTGACCGGTATTCCAACTTGGATCTACTGCTTTTGCTTGTTTGATTGCTGGTGTTTTTCTGGCCTTGAAGTTTTGGGTAAGCTTGAATATTGGTGTCCATTAGAAATGCACACTGCACTCTCCCTGTTCTTCTTGTTTATTAGCTCCCAAGAGCTGCTGCTGTTAGCTGCGAGCCTAAAAATGCCCTTTCAGTCTTGGCCAGACAGAAGAGCTTTCCCAAAGAGGATCTGGGGTAGCCAGTGGGAGCAGTGGCCACAGTACTTCCAAGGAAGGTTGAGTTCTGAGAAAACCGCAATATAAGCTTCCTCACCAGGCCAAATTTGTAAAACAAAAGAAATTTCCCTTTACTTGTTCAAAGGCTTGTCTGCTATTGGCTTTTTCTGAATTGTGTTAGTTAAAAAAAAAAAAAAAAAAATCTTAATGGAAAAAAAAAGCTGATGGAGAAAATTTTACTGACCAGTAACTAAATCTGAGAATGAATAAATCCAGGGTAAAAGAATTCAGGAACATAAGATTTGCAATAGCATATAATAACCTGCTGACCTGGTGATGTGTACAGGATACTGCAGAAGGCGGCATTTAACAATATGCTTTTGCATGCATGATGGGGCATCTGCAGAACCAAAGTCATGTTCTCTCTGCTGTGCTGCTTGTGGACCAGCAATATTTCCTAAATCCAAACCTACACACCTTAGAAAAGGTCAGAGAAATGTCCTGGATTGTTTTAAGTTCCATGCTTTGGAGGGAAAGCCGTGGGAAGTTGTAAGACATCTGAAAATTGTGCCTTTTATTTAGGATGCTCTACTAATTCTCTGATGAGCAAATAAGCTCAAGTCCTCCTGGTGCAGGCAGGTGGAAGTGAGTGTGAGGAACCCTGATAAATGTTAACAGGGCATTTGGGCTGCCTTGTTCCTGCAGAGATCCCCATGCTCTGTGTCCTCCTGTGGCTCCTGGATTGCAAAGTGGAGGGGCTCCCGCACCTTTCCTGCTCTGCCAAGCATGCGGGTGGGACTGAGTGCTGTCGTACCGGCTGCAGCGGGCCCCCTTGTTTTTAAAAGCATGGTTTTTCTCTCTGTTGACACCAGCACAGTCTCATGAGCTGGCACTATTAGCATGTGTGTTTTCCCCTCACACTGTGCAAGAATAATTACCCTCTCTCAGCAGCGCGAGTGTTTCTGTTCCCTCTGATTTATGGAGGCAAAGAACTCGTTTGGAAGGATGAGTCAGAAGTAATTGAGCTCCAGGGGGGGCTGTATTTCATGGCTTTTCCTCTCTTTATTTTTGCCCTGTACTGTACCTTACAGTTACCAGTGCTTTGGCCTTCCAGGGAAATGTGCATTAAAGCTTAGAAGTGAGCTCGGGTTGTATGCTGTCTTGATTCACATTTAAAAACCAACCTGATTCTGTAACTCAAGAATGTGACACAGAGATAATCTTTTAAGCTTTGTAGTATTGTCATAAATATAATATGATTCATTGTAGGCTATTCCCAAACGCTTGGCACCTTGTACAAAATGCAGGAGGGGTGTGAGAGCTGCTCCGCAGGAGCATTCACATACAGCTGCTGCTGGGGGGGATTCAGCAGCTGTCGAGTCGCAGGGAGCAGCGCTGGGCTGAGGTGCAGAGCATGAAATAAAAAGGATTGCTAAGTATAACTGAAGTTCCTCCGAAAGACACAGAGTCATATAGAGGCTGGGGAAAGCTTTAAGGAAGGGCTGGTGCTTGTGCAGAGAGAAAGCCAAAGGCATGCACGTCTGAGGAGGGGGAGATTTGCAGCCATTTGTGTGAGTACGGTGCTGTTTGACGCTGCTGCTGTTGAGTGAGTCATGAAGACAAGACCCTAATTGAGTAGGGAATTGATGGCGTGGGCTAGGGCAAAGGTGGGATACAGAGCCATCATTTGCTGAGCTGACATAAATAATAGATAGGCAGCAGATGTATCTTGCACCTTGCTGGATACCTCCCCATGATGTTTTGGCAAGACATTTGAGTCCCACAGTGGCTGGGTGAGCATCAGGGCGATGTGAAAGACCTGTGGTGGGGTGAGCTGCTGACTGGCTGGCAACCAGGAAAGGAGTTTTTATTATCCTCTTGAAATAATTCCTGTCCTGGCATGGTGGTGAGCCAGGCACTCGCACTCACAGGGGCCTCAATCTCACAGGCAGGATTTGAGATGAGGACCTGAATTATTCCTTCCACCTTTCTAGAAGGGCACAGCAGAAAATCAGTGGCAACCAGCTAACCTCGGAGCCTTGGGCAATGCAATTCAGGTTGGGATGTCTGCCTTTTTTGCTGGTATTGGTTTCTCCTCCTTGTCCCTTGTTTGAGTTTAAAACTTTTCCTGCTGAAGCTCTCTGGTGATAGGAAACTGCGTGACAACTCGTGTGGTGCCCCGTTTCCCTTCTATTTTGCATGACACCTTTGCCATTAGTTGAAATGGTCGCCTGATTTAGCTGCTGGCTTCTCCCAGTTTGGGGTTGACTGACAAACCTCTGTATGAGCCGCAGTGACTGATGGCTCTGCTCTTGCATTTCCATTTCTATTTACAGTTTAATTTATCCCTCCCTCTGTCGAGTGCTTCTTGAGAACACTTCAGTGGCTTTTTCCTTCAAGTGTAGCAAAACTAAACAAAAGAGTTTGATGTTTCTTTGCTAGGCTGAATAACTTACTGTTATGATTGATAATGGTGAAACTGGTTAATAATCTCTCTGAACAGTAATGTATACCATTAAAAAACAAGCAAACTCCAAGTCCTCTACAAATCTGATTGCTTTGATGATCTCTGGGGAACTTGGAGTGGGAGCTCTAGCTCTGAGGGTGCTTTGAAGCAAGACGCTGAATGCATTGTAAGAAGTAATCGTGAAAACTAAGGTGATGGATCAACAGTTCGTTGATTTACATGTGCCTTTGATAGGTAGAATTGTCTGTTGTAAATGGTTTTTGCTAGCTTCTAGCCAGTAATCTCTTGGTTGTCCCCCCCCACCTTCTTTCTGCTAAAGAGACTGCACTGTCACAGAATTATTCTCATTAGTTAGAGTCTTATCTTCTCTGTGGCTTCTTTAGTCTGTGGATCCAAACTGTGAATCGTGGCACAGATGACATAGTTATCTCTTTTCTGTGTTGTGGCCAGCTCAGATTTGAGGTGTGGATGCTTGTGGGGATTAAACTGAAAATACCAGTGTTGTGGACTTTTAAACTAGTTTTTTCCTCAGGTGCATCCACTCATGCTGTTTGTCTGCAAGAAGGGCTTTAGGAAACAAATAAAAACACAATGCAAATCTGGTTAGAGCAAAAACCAAAGAAATGTGCAAATCAGCACTTGTGGAAAGTTCTCTGGTGAAGCTGCCAGCCTTCCTTGGACGCATTTTGCAAACTGAATTTTCCTGGAAAGGTACCCAAGCTTTGCTATGTACACAGGTTTCCGGCTCTGATCTGCCATTCAGGTGATGTAATGCATCCAGGTGCTTGTTGCTTAAGCCATTCTTATGAGTGAAGGTGGTGCCTGATGCTTTTACCCCTGAGCAATCAAATGATCGATCTCTCTGTCCATCTACCTGATGGCCTCCGTCACTGTCTGGTCTGACCTTTAAAACCGTGCAATGTCCTGCCACGTACAGCTCTCATGGATGGATGTTGTTTCTCTTTTGCAGACAAAGGCCAGCGGTTCTTTACCTCCAGTCATGTTAAATGTTGGGGAGAGACTTAAACCCAGATTCTCTGACTGTTGGGCTATCCTTATAATCTTTGAGCTGAATTCCTCCATAGACGATTTTGTAAATGCACTGGTTGCTCGCTCTGAAGCACTACCTCCCCCACAGATGGAAATACATTCCCATTTCTCTCTGTCACTTTGGGAGCAGCTGGTATGCTCGAGACACCAGGATCATCCAACAATTACTGTGTTAATCAGAGCTTATTTTGTACTTTTCTACTTTAAACACAAATATCCCAAAGTGGCCCAAAGATGCGTGGTTGAGTAGCCATGTGAACAAATCCAAAATACAGGTGGCTGCTAAAAATGATGTTGTCTGGAAAAGTCTTGAGATCATTTGATTTGCCAAGAACAGTTACTGCTATAAGACATCTCTGTGGTTTATGTCAAGGGACTTTGAAGGTTACTAGTAGATTACAAGTAAGAGATTAGTTTCTTATTACAGGGCAGTGAAGTTGGTCCCAAGCTACTACTAAATCTCATTGGTTACCAAAAGTAGAGGAGCTGCAGCAGAAGGTATGGAAGAGGTGTTTGCTGAGTCTCAGCCTGGGAGGCAATGTTGTAATTCAGATGGCAGAGCGTAAGATACCAGATTGCTTTAAATGTGTTGCAACCCTGTGGTGTCAAGAGTTTGATGCGTTCCCAGGGGCTTAGTGAGGAACAGTCCCATCTCTGTACTAGACTTTGGAACCACAAGGTATGCAGAAGCCTCTCCTCCGCAAATCCCCAGAGGCAGGCTGGGTCCTTAAAGAAAATGGATTGCTGACAGCTTTCGGGGAAAGCCTTGTGCTGGTTTTGATGGCACTGCTGGATAGAAGCGTTCTTACTGCTGCTGGCGCTGCCTTGTTAATATTGCATTGCTCCCCTGGAACAGGGATTTGAGGATGTCTTAAGTGTCTTTGTATTGTTTGTTGTTTGGAGGAGGTGTGAGGATTACAGGGGAAGCAGCGTTGGACATATGGGACCAGGGCAGGACAGGCTGGGCACCTGCTGCCCAGGGAAGGCAGGGTGGTATGGTAGGGGTCTTGCAGAGGTGGAAGTGAGTAATGAGGGACAGGTAGCGTGGCCAGGGACAATCAACTGAAAGGGCTGAAGGCAGGACGGGCAGCTTCATTGCATCTGAGGTGGGTTGCTGTAGGAGATGCTGCTGGACTACGGAGATACCCTAGTGCAAGACATCAGGTTTTGTTGACGCTGAGTGGAATTTGGCTTGTCCAAATTCAGACATCAGCATTGGGATCGAAGAGCTGGGGTCCTTCCACAGTCCCTGGAGGGACAAGCGGATGTAAAGCTCAGATCTCCTTGTCCCAAGGTAGGGATAAAAGATAACCTAAAGGGGCCTCCCTCTAGCCTGTGGAGGGAAAGTCCATGGAAACGCCCCACCTCCTGTCAGTGAGGACTGCTGAGCCCTGTCACTTTCTTAGCGGTGGAGGTGTAAGCTTCTGCTTTCCCAAGAGCTGCTGTTAGTTTGGACCTCCAAAAAGCACAGTGCAGAATTCCCTTGTGCCTGTTGAATCGCAATGGCTGTGAGGTAATTGAGGTTTTGTTAAGGAGGTGTAGGATGAGTCAGAGGCGAGCTTGATTCCCCATTCTGCTGCCAATCTACTGCATTATGCCTCTGCCTTTCCTGTAAAATGGGGCTGATGCTGCTTGCCTCTGAATCAGGAGAGGCAGTGAGATGCTGTCAAGGCTTATGTGCTACCAGAGACTGTCCCTAGGTGAGGCAGGTCCTAAAGAAAACAAACCTTGCTCTTTGCCAGTCCCATGTGAGAGTCATTTTCTTTCTGGAAAAGCTGCTTCTGAAATGAGAGTGGCCCTGTTTCTAATGAGCGTGTCAACATCAGGGGGCACATGAAACAGCACAGTACCTCTGCTACGGTAGGGTAAAAGGTCTTTTTAATTTGGTGTGAGGTCCTTTTTGCTTGATAAAGATACAGAATATGGATGCAAAAAATCTTTCAACTGATGACATTTGGAGATGAACGTGTTTCTTCTAGATTTTTCCCCGGAGGGTATGTTGTTGTGTGTTGTGATTTGTTATGCTAAGTAATTTCAAAATATCTCTGTGCTGGGCAAAGGTTTGGTGTGGTGCCACCACATGCATGATTACACTTCTTTCTTCTTCCTTCCCTGCCATCCTACATCTCCCTTTCTCTCTTCTCAGTATTGTCCACGCAAAATGAATTTAAATAGGCAAGTGGGCAGCTGCTAAACCCAGGAGGCTCTGAATACTCTCTTTCCTGGGAAGGACCTGAAAGCCACAGTTGGGGTTTTGTTTGTCCTAGAATTTTAGGTGGAAAAACAAGGTTGGAAGATAAAATTGTTATAGCTGTAGCATGAAATTATATATCCTTTGGATTAAGGATTTTCCTCTTTGTGATTTATATCTTTGTCTTGGTATTTTATACAAAGAATAGTGGTATTTTTTTCTTCTGTGTCTTGAAAACAGAATTTCCTTGGGGTGGGAAGAAGAGGTTTAGGACTGTTCATTCCAGTGCAAACTGAAATTGGGAGCCTTCACAGCATATTAAACTTGAACCGCTAAAACAGGAGATACCTGCTTCCCTCTGGGAAGGGGGCATGGGAGCCGGGTTGGAGTGTGCCTTCTGCTGGTTCCCTCCCGCCAGCTCCAGGCCAGGTGCAGAGAGCACCTTACCCTGCTTATGCCCCATCTCCAGCAAATGTCTGACCTGTCGAATTGTAGAGGCACTCAATTATTTTGATGAGCGATTGCCTTTTGACCTGGGAAAATGTTCTGCAAACTTAGCAAACCCCATCAGCTTGACGTGCTCTGTTGGAGATTGCCGGGCAGTGTTTTGCAGCCGTGTGTTGCTTTGTGAGCACATTGATGGTGATTTTAATGAGTCTAGCCCTGAATGAGAGGAGCATTTCTTGCAGTTGACAGGGGCCCCTGGGCCTGACCTCACTGGCCACCCTGCCCCAAACCCTGGCTCGGCCTGTCCCCCCACCAGCCTTGGAGTGGCCAGATCCCCCCCCAGGCTTCTCATGTCCTCCTGGGTCCACTTCCCCACTCCCTGTTCAGAGTGGCTTTCCGGGGGGTGTCTGTATCTGTTGCCCGGCACCCTGCCTCAAGCAGGATTGCTTTGGGTTTAGTGATTCAGCAGAGCTGACGTTTCCTGAGAAGGGTTACCCGTGGCCTGCTTCCAGCCCCTCGTCTGTGCCCTTTTTATTATTCAAACTGAAATAAATAAATACATGAAAAATGTGTTTCTTTAATTTGCTATTAGAATACATTTGCTTTTCTCTTAGGAATGGCAATAAACAACCAAAATGTCATCTGTATTTTTTTTTCCATACTTTTCAGTATCTGAGATCTAGAATAATCTTGCACACCACCCCCCCGGCCTCAAGCTCAGTCCAACTCTTCTTGTCTCTGTACTCCAAACCAGCAGCTACTCTGGGCTAGACCATGATGGGATATTGCAGACCAGCAGTGTATGTGGACTATTGAGTGTTGTTTCATAGATAAGGTGGTGGGAAGCCCATGTTTCTTGTTTTGTTGTCTATCCACTTCACTATTTATTTATCAGCCCTATCACAGCAGTGTCCAGAGGCCTCTGATCAGGTTTCCACTGTGCTGGGCATGGTTCAGAGAACCCCTTTGGGATGTTAAATCATGAGTTTGAGGAAGAGTGTGGCTGTGGCTCTAGATGAGGATGAAGGGTCAGGCAGATGAAATGCACGGTACCAGAGTAAGGAGCTACTAAACATAGCATGTTCCTGGTGGCATCAGCTTCTTTTTTGGCACATTTATGATAAAGATCTCTTGCTAAAAGGATCACTAAAGAGAGACTCCCAGAGTTTAACGTGATGCTGGCATCCCAATTACCTAGACTTGCACTTGCAGGGCTTTATTTGCAGACTAGCATGTTCATGGCAGCGTGCACCACCTCCGTGGCTGTGCGGATACCTTATCTCTGCAAAACTGCACTGCAGACTACAGCGGGTGGGTCAGGACGGCTGTCCTGCTGTTATCTACAGGCTTGGATGGATTGGCTCAGAGGAAGAGGGAAGATGCTTTGCTTGAATTCATATCTCAGCATCTACAACACTTAATTTTATTTTTGCATTGTCAATTAAATGTTTTTTTTTGTTGTTGTATTGCCATAACTCCCTCTGGTGGCTAATTTGACAGTTTAACCATCTGTTTTGATTGATTTTTATATCTAGATACAGCATAGTTATGTCTTGGAGACTGCCTTGGATGGAAAAGGTGAGGAGCTTGTGCCCTGTTGGGGCGATGTATTTGCTGCCTGTTCTTGCTGTGCAGGTTTGCCTCTCTCTGTGGCCGAGTAAATTCATTGCCCTGATTAGTTCTCCTCTGCCTCACAGCTACAGAGTGCATCTGCAGCATTTGAAATCCTCATCAGAAGGGTTTGCCGAGTCTCTGCTGTGCTGCCAGGCTGCAGACAGTAGAGCTGCGGACAGAGATGCCAGCTGAGGCTGTGCCTGGGAGTGAGTTGTTTCCTCCTCCACAAGCACCATTGCAAAAGGAAACCCCAGGTATGACAGGAGCACCGTGCTGCGGAGATTCCCAGGAGTTATCTGACATAGCTAGCAGTTATTAACGCCACGCTGAAGCTGAGACAGGCAGCTCTGCTTTGCAGAAATCTCTCTCCCAGCTGGAAAACTCAGAGGTAGCTCAGAGTTTCGGTCTCTGCACCACTGGGTCGCAGCTGTGCATCCTGTACCGGGAGCATCACCTGCCTTCGTGGGCATCACTGCTCCCTGCTCAGGCGGACACCTCTGCCTGCTGGCTCCCGGCCCCCCTTCCCCATGGGGGCAAGAGTTTGTCTCTTCCACAAGCTGCTCGTGTCCCCAGCCACGGAGCGTTTTAACATACTGGCCTTTCTGTGCTGCAGATATAAAAATACAGAATCACAGAATTGTAGGGGTTGGAAGGGACCTTTGGAGATCACCTAGTCCAATCCTCCTGCCAAAGCAGTTCACCTAGAGCAGGCTGGATAGGAACATCTAGGCAGGTTTGGAATATCTCCAAGTCTCATTTACTTATGCCATACAGAAACCACAGAATAGTTGTTTAACAAATAAGTACTACGTTCCTGCAGAGGCATCAGGTTTTTTTATATTTTTATATGTATGCACACCTTTGGAGGAATTTTGGTGCAAAAAGCAGAACTAACAAGTTTCCCTTTCCCCAGCATAACAGAAAGAAAAGACAGATACTATCTCTTCGTTCTCTGGGTATTATTCCTTGCTGCTTGGGTATTGAGTTTAATTAAATTCTGGACATTTAACCCTTAAACAAAGTTGATGGATTATATTTAAAACTACGTGCTAGCCAGAAGTATTGTGGGGTTGTGGCAGGAAAGCAGTCTTCTCCCTTTCCAGCTCCTATGGGCTCACCTTGATTTAGTGCAATGTGCCTAATCTGTGGCTGGAAAGCTGAAGAGACATGGGTGGTTTGGATCAGATTTAAAGTCTGACCCACATCCTGATGTATTTTGCCTGTTTAAAAATGGAATTTGGGGTTTGCTCCTCTTTCCTTCTTTATGCTGATGTAACTGCTGAACTTGGTGAACTTGTGCGTATGCAAAGCCAATATAAGAAACTGGAAAAAAAAAATCAGCCTTTTTGGCACTCCTGAGTTACCCCAGGTTTGTTTTGGTGTGAGAAGAGAATGGAGTTGGCCATTTTCTGTTGGCTGTGTAACCAGTAGGTGTACCAGGCTGAACTCTGCGTTTCCTTATGTGCATTTAATACACCAGTGCAAAAAGTCTGACCCAGGAATGTGTCTGCCCTCTGGGCTAGAGGGGGTTGTGAGGATCCCCTGCCACCCCCAGACTGGGAAGCAGTGCGGTCGTGTCTGTGGACAGTTGGGACTTGTTACCTTTTTTCTGTCGAACTTTGGGCTGTTGAGGAGGCCTTTGTAAGGTGGCCAGTGTAAGAAGGAGAGGGAGTCAAGAAGTGGAGGTCAGGAGCAAAGTCCGAGCTAGGAAGAGGCAGGCAGTAACTGTCTTTTCTGGTCAGTGCTGAGCTTAAATCCTCCTTGAAAGATCACTGTTCCCTGGTGGGTCACGTAAGGGCTAAGTTACAGGCAAGAGGTTAAGCAATGCAATTCCCTTTTAACATTTGTAAGAACACTAAACCTGCTGACTAAAGCTGGATCCATAAAATTACAAGAAATACCTGAATGAATCAGTGTGATCCATTACTTTTTGCAGCTCTGAGATGGCATAAGGGTACTGCAGGGGAGAGCAGTGGTGAATCCTGCTGGGAGGGCTAATCCTCCCTGGAGCTGCTGCACACAGACCCAAGTTGTCAGTTCTGAGAGACCTGGGAAGCCTGCACGAAGCTGGGACAGAGGAGATAAAATGCTGCAGTAGCAGCAAATCCATGCTGTCTGTCAGGCTCCCATCTCAGGGGGGTTACAACCACAGACGCACTGCGTCGAACTCAGGGGTCTGGGCAGCAGAGCCAGGTGCCGGAGGTGCTGCAGACCCAGCCGGAGTGCTAGTGTCCCTTTGTGCTCAAGCGCTTGTCAATGTGAGTGCCAAGAGGCAGAAAATTCATCGTGACCTGAGGGTGCTTCTGATGGTGATAGGAAAACGGTGGGCTCCTCACCTAGCCTTTGCTAGACATGCGTCCCGTGTTCCCAGCTGTGCCTGCCTCTCACCTGTGCTTTATCTGCCAGGGAATTTCTGACTCTGGGAAAACTAGTGATGGAGGAGCTGCAGCTTCTTTGGAGAGAGCAGGAGATTTTTTGAGTAAATGCCCCCTAGCTCAGTGCATGGAGACTTTCCCAGAGGGTTTGATGCATCTGAAAAGCTTTTGGTTAAGAAATGGACCTTGGGGAGCTGCCTGCATTGCACTTGCTGTGACTTTTTTTTTTGGGACTGGGAAAAAAATATATCAAACCTGTAAAACTTGGGAATGTATTACAGTAATTAACTGTGGGGTAAAGAAAGTGAGGGACATCCTGGACACAGAGGAAATTAAATGGAAAGTGGTATCGAGCTTATGTGGAATGGAATTGCAAAGAGCTCTGTTTGCGGGGTGGAAATTAATTATTGGATTTTGTGTAAAGCTGAGCTTATGTAAGACGCATGTCTCATCTT
Organism: Dromas ardeola; assembly: GCA_013398915.1. NCBI lineage: Eukaryota > Metazoa > Chordata > Aves > Charadriiformes > Dromadidae > Dromas > Dromas ardeola. The sequence goes on from VYZM01017044.1 coordinate 215,693, forward strand.
CCTAACATTGCCACCTCAACTCTTTGTTTCTCTGTTCGTTAGAGGCACAGGTAATGATCCACCTGGTGACAGCTCAAGCCAGGTCAGTGGGGCTGGGTTCCTAAGACTGCAGATGTTTACATTCTGGGATGTTTTAATTTCAGATTAAAATTTTAGTTAACTAAGGGCAAATCAAATTCCTGTCACCAAAAATGCAAACCCCTGCAAGCCCTCCATGTGCTGCTTGGTAGCATATTGCCTTGAACGGGGACGTGGTGCATCCCAACAGAAGCAGCATGAGGAGGACATTTAGCTGACTGAGATCTCCTAGTTCCTCTGGGGATATGGAATTGCTGTGCCCTTCTCTGGCAGCAAAGAAAAGCGTTTGCTTTGGCCAACGCTGCTCACACTTTGGCTTCTCTGACACTGCTGGGCTTGAGCATGTTCAGGATGGGACATCTTGGTGGGAAGCACAGGGCGTCTGTTGGCAGCAATTGACTCTTTCCACTGGTGACTCCTCATCTGTAAGAGAGATTCAGAAGTAAAAAATTTTGACTGTTAGGGTAGGGATATTATTACTTGCTGTATATTTTTGTGGGTATCCCACAGGAGCCCAGATCGTAGACCAGGACTGGTAGGCACTTGTCAGACACAGAACAGTGTTTAATTCATTGATTGTTCTGCCAGAACCTTGACAGCTGTTGCACTTTTTTTCTTTTTAATTTTCCCACATGCAGAGAGCAGCTCTAGTATTTTTCTCTATATGTTGACCTTTGTTTGAAATGAAAGCAAAAGAAAATTGTAGAAAGCCCCAGTGAGAAAGCCAGGAGTCGGTCTCCTTTAATGTATCGCATGGCTTGTGTCTCACGGAAAGGCCATTTGTCTGGTTACAATGTTTTCATCACAATTCTTTTTCTAGGAGAAATGGCTTTTCGAAGGAAGCAAAACATTACTGAGAATTCTTGCTATTTCAGTTTTTCATGTTTTACCAAAAGACACATTTGTTGCTGATTTTTTTTTTTCAGCAAATTGGTGGAAAATGTCAAGCATTTGTATTTATGACAAAATCAAAGTCTCGTCCTTCCTAGTTTTCTAATTATTCCTTATCAGTGCACAGAGAAACTCCCTCTATGTATGACCTAGCAGAAACATTAAAAAAGATGGTTTTTTATAGGCAATTCTGATGAAAAGCAAAACAAAGCAAGAGGAAGGAAGTGATGCTCTGCCTCAGTGCAGTATACAATGGTGCGGGTCCTACCTGTGAGCTCACTCTAACCTCAGAAGAGGAATAGAGAAGAAAACTAGAGCTGCCCTGAAGCTCTGCAAGAACGTATTTAAGTGGAAATAATAATGATGCAATTATTTTTTCCATAAAAATATCATTTAGTTGAAAACTTAATCCTTCCAAAAAGAAAACAAGAATGACTAAAAAAAGCCAAACAACAACCCATAAAAAAATCTTTATTACAAAATTACCTTAGGGATAATACAGTTAGTGGTGGGAGATTCCTTTAGTGCTGCTGTTCTTGTAGAAGCTTATTGTGTTTTATTTTTAATGATGAGAATATTCAAAATATATCAGCAACAAAGATGATTTTCTTCCAAAATTGTGTCTTCCGTTGGATGTGCATACGTTTTCTGCTGGGATGGAGGGTGGCTGGGGTAGCTGTACAAGTAGCGTGCTGCTGAGTCAGTGATCTGCTTTTACCAGTGTTTTGATTTTTTGTTTTGTGTCTCTAGTATTTATGGAAATATATTTTTATATCTAGCTATGGTCGATGAGATCACTGGGCTGTTCTGCCAGTGTGTTTCAATATGGGGTTTTGCTGATTTTTATTCCCCCCCTGCCTCTTTTCCCCTGTACTGGAGCAACCCTGCTGCAATCTTCCTTCTCTGGCCAGAGGAGTGGAACAGGGCTATGTTACAGCTGTTTGGGGGATGTTACGCTCCAAGACCCTCAGACTTATTTCCACATAGAATTCAATGGGGAGCTGAAACGTGACTTGCTGTGTAACACTTGCTCGGTGTCTCCGGCCCCTTGTGTTGGTTATCCCTGTACAACCTCTCACAGCCTTTTCACAGGGAGAAGTAAGCAGCTGGGAATAGGATGTCTGTACCTAAAAAAGGGTTATCTTCTGTAAGATTCAGACCATAGAGGCAAGTCACTTATTTAACCTTGCACTGGGTACGGCAAAGATTCAACAGACCTCAGATAAACTGTTGGAACTGGTGGCCAGATTGTGAACTAAAATCCAATCCTGTCATTTATGAATAAATGTGCTCTGAATACAGCCTGCTTTTAAGATGTAGGTGACAGGCATTAAGAGGAACTCCTGTGGAAGTGCAGTCGCAGTTTCCTGCTCAGCTTACTGCTTTCTGATCAAAGGGCTTTGAGCTCAGACCGCTCAAGTGTGGTGTGCGAGGGAGGCAAAGCCTCGCAAGCGTCGCTTCAGGCTCAGCATAATTAACGGGAAAGTACATCCCTCTCTAACATATTTGGAGGGAGTGGAGGAGAGGCTTGTGGCAGATTTTGACAACACCTTAATGAAACATGTGACCTTTCTTAATGTGCAGCATATGCTTGTTGAGCCAGTGAGCCCTGCTACAATCTGCACCAGACCGTTGCTGCCCCGCAGCAGGGTGAGAAACTGCAGAGGTGAGAGATACCTCAGGCAGGCAGCCGGTGTCTGGCATCACCTGCGGTGCTGTTCCCAAGCCGCCGGGCTCTGGCATTTGGGAGAGAGCTGACAGGACTCCCCTGCGCTGCTTTGTTTCAGACCGTTTTGTTTTGGTCGTTTAAAGTGAATGATGGATGAGCTTCCCGTGTGGAATTTGAAGGGTCTGAAAAATGTGACAGGATTGCTTCCATTTCTCACTTTATTTTTCTGACACAGGAGGGGAGGATGAAAAATGTGAGGCACTTTCCTTTAAATTTGCAAGACTTCTGCCTGATGTGGTTAATAATTAGCATTTCTGATAGAACTGGAATAAAGACCTGGGAGCATGGACCCAGGGGAGGAGTGCTGGATAGACCGCAAATGGGAGGGGGATGCTCAACTGGTACAGTTGTTGTCCCACAATGGGCAGGTAGGAAGATTTACATGGAATGGTAGGGTGGGGTGACCACTCAGAGCAGAGACCCTGGTGCAGCTGAGACAAATTATGAGCTTCCCTAAAGGTAGAACGTACATGCAGATGCTCTTCTTTTTTCCCTTTGTTAAATAGAGTGAACCACTAATTATTTTAAACATTTCCTTTCATTTTACTGTGTGTTTTGGTTGACCTGAGAAGTATCAAGTGGCACATCTGACCTTCTTTGACTTTACCTGAGCGCTTATTAGCTTTTTCAGTCCCATCTGATGTCATTCCTCACAACACTTGATTGAAGGCCTGGGGAGATACAGAGTCTTTAAGCAAAATGATTTTTTTTTTTCATCTGATTGCGTGCAGTGCCACCGAGATAGAGGTAAACAAAGAAAAGCAGGAACTTTGTTCTGCTCTCGGCTGTGTAGAAATCCTTTTCTTCTCTCAGAAACTTCGTTCCACCAGCATATCAGAGACCGCGGTCAGAACGTGTGTATTTTCTGCTTCTCTTCTATTGAATGGGATGTATTTCCTTACAGTATGATATCATGAAATTGGTAAATCCTAACAATTTCCTGTAAGTCCATAGATTTTTGAAATGGTGAACTTTATATATGAGCTGTGATACAGAAAAGTGGCCATGGCCACACTTCTTAGTTTATCTGTTGATTATTTGCCCTGAATGCTCAAGTTGGTGTCTTTTGTGTGAGTAGTTGAATGTTTATTGAAGTTTGGGGGACAGTGGGAAGATCAGCAGCAGCTCAAAAGGAGAAAATAAGGTTCAAAGCCAGCCTGAGTCTCAGTTTTATTTCTTTCATTGCCTTCTGTAGTTGCTGGGAAGCCTTTATTTCAGTTTCCATGAAATTGCCTTTTCTGTTCGCTCTTTGCATCTCTCTCAGTTTCTGGGTGTTTTACATTATTTTCTGACTGCTGGATTTTTTTTTTCTAATGTAATGTCTGCTTGGACTTGGTATCTTTTATGGTTGCTTTTGTCTGTGGCTCCTAAAATCAAGACACCAAGACCCAATAATGAACTTCATTAATCACCTCTGCACAGTGTAGGTACTGTACTGTGTGCAGCAGGGGCGCATGTGCCTCTAGTGAAGGAGGGCTCTATATTTGCTTTCCTCAGGCTCACAAACTCTTCCCCAGCTGCCAGCATCCTGAAGCCTGGGGACATAGTAATGAGTGACCATGCCATGTGCTTAGGATTTGGTGAGAGGGTTTAACCTGGGGCAAGGGGAAAGCAAAAAGCAGGAAATGGTGTTATTGGTACCCCTTCCCTTTCCACTGTGTGGTACACACCATGTCGCATCCTATGCCTTGTAAGAGGCCTGACCACTTCAAGGTGTGGTCAGGCACCACTGGTGGGCTGTCTGCCATCAGAAACCACCAACTCAAATGTAACCCAGTGTAGATATACAAAAACATGCACATGCTGATCCCCAAGCCAAAAAATTACAGTAAAAATTATAGCGTGTTGGGAGGGGAGAATAAAAATGAGTGACTGTTCAGAGACTAACCTACTGTTCACTTGATTGGAAATGCAAAGTGGTGTGATGGCAGTGAACTAGCTGGCCTGTAGAATTTCCTCCAAAAGGCAAACTTGGGCTTGGATTTAACCCTACCACACAGTAATCAAAGCATGGTCGGATGGGGACCCTGCACCACTCTTTGGAGTCATCCATTACCCAGCCCATGCCTTCCCACCCTGTCAGATTTGAGGTGCACAGACACAGAAGACTGGTTGTGTGAGATGTTTATTTGCCTCTCCTTCTATGTTATAGGGGAGAAGTCCTTTTTTCCTTAAGCAGTTTTAGTCCTAGTGCGTCTGGTCGTATGTGCCAGCTCCCTTGTAGGCTCCAACGTAGCCGCTGTTGTCTGTCAGATCCTGGCGGCCAGCAAGACCTTTCCCTTTGCCACTCTCATCAAAACGCTCTTTGTGGCTGCCAGTGTATTTGCTGGTGTCTGTCAGCCTCTCGACCCCACCAACCTTGGTGGCTTTCTGTAAGAAAGGAGTCCAGCAAGAGGCAGCCAGCGTTAGAAAACAGCTCACAAACAAGCTCTTCCCTACATGTGAGGACAGCACACGTCCCTACAGCAGGGATGAATGGTCCTATGGTAGCTCAAGGTGTGCAGTGGGTGAGGAAACTCATACTTACTGTGGTGCCCACACTGCCGGGCTCCTTCCCCTCGATGAGGCTATACACAGCCTGCAGCGCTTCCTCAGGCGATTTGCCCTTGAAGCGCTTGCTGCAGAGCTCCTTCATGGCCTGCTGGAACTCAGCAAAGGTGATGGTGCGGGCACCCTTGGTCCTATGGCGAGGGGAGACCAAGAGAAAAGTTACTGCTGGGTGACAGTGGGATAGGAAACCCCCAGGGCTGCCTCTTGCACTAGAACCTGCTGGCCTCCTGCTGTTCCCTCCTCCCGCCTGGCTGAGCTGCCCACCGTGCCTCCCCGCAACACTCACTTGACTTTGTTGAATACGATGTCAACGTCAGTACTGGTCACGGCTTTGCCATCCATCACCCCACACTCTTTGCACATCTTGGAGAAATTTTTCCCCGTCATGTCGTTGCCAGTGGCAGATGTGTCACCGTATACCGCAAACTTACGGAAAGCTTTTTCTACCTCTGACATTTTGTTGCTGTGGAGAAAATAAGTTGGCATGGAAGGAGCTGAGGACCATCTGCAGATGCTGGGCACACACTCATGTCCTATGCACCTTGTCTCCAGCAAAGCAAGGGGCACCAGCCACAGATATCTTTCCACCATGGAACAACCATGATGACCACACAGGTATTGACAAGAGAACGACTGGGATCAGGGCAGGGACAGGTTGGGATCTGAGGCAAGACAAAGGAGGGATGGCGGTGGGGCTCTGGGGTGAATTAATGACTGCTGCATATGAAAGAATGAGGCATCCAAAGCTTCTGAACCTTTTTGAAACACAAGTTTCAGTTAGCCTGCCTCAGTAACAAATGCCTGCATTTGTAAGCTGATTCATGCTTTGTCTGTTGTTTGATGATAGAGTCCAGATTTGTCTTCCAGGCCCCAGATAAGTGCCTAAATCTCACAGACCTTGTTGCAAGTAGTGACCAAGGAGTTGTCCCCATCTTTCCCTATCACACTTCATCCCCTGAATTGCTCCCTGAATTAGGTTGTCCTTCTCCTGACACCAGTAAATTTTCTGCTACTGATCAACTTAGACTACTGCAACCAGGGATCAGGGATCTCTGAGAACATAAAAGCCATTGCTCAGATTGTAAATCAGTCCTCCACAACTTAAGCAGCTGATTTCTGCTGCTTGTGGACACTCTCGAACCCTTTTTAAATACCCAGCCTCTCTTACAGCCTTGTGCTTCACCCAGGGGCTCTGGCTCTCAAGGTTGTTTGCAGGCTGCCATTTAACACAAATCATGCGTGGGTCTGCACCTCTCTAAGGCAAGAATCAGGCAGGTTTGTACCAGGGAGGCTGTGTGCTGGAGCATGAGGGGTGCAGCAGGGAGCTCTGGGTGGTCTTGCTGGGGGCTTCCCAGGACCCTTCCCTCCCTCTCCCTGCCTGGGAGGTGTGGACCCAGCTCACCTGTGTGAGCCAGCAGTGATGGCAATGGCACCTTCCCTGCTGTCCTGGAGGAAGTGGGCACTCGGAGCAACTGGCTTGTGCTGGTTGTCACCTAGCACCCATGTATGTCACAGAGCTTGGAAAGCCCACCACAAGGCACGGGGGATGGGGAGGAGTGGAGGAGAAAAGGAGGGGACAACCCCGTGCCACCAGAGATGTGGTGGTCCAAACCCCTGCATGTTCTGGAGTGGGCAGTGGCAAACACTGCCAAAAGCAGAGGACGGTGAGACCGGAGGAGATGCCTAGGCACTGTGTGGCCATTGATGCAGCAATGGGAGGGCAAATGTGCCCACATCTTCTGTGCTCTGTGGTAGACATGGAGATAAGATTTACCTGGCCCAAAGTGGAAGAGGGTTGAACTTTAATTGCTTGCATTTACCCTTGACTAAGGCCCTGTGGCAGGTCCAGCTCCTGGCTGTCCCATGGGAGTAAATGCTTTTGCACCCGGAGTGTTTCAAAGCCAAGGATTTTGATTTCCAGTCTAATCACGTCAAAAGCTATTGCCTGCTTTTTCTAATTCTTTATGCAATTTATCTTATCTCTTTTCAATATCCGTGTCTGAAGTCTGCTCTGTTCTGCCAGTGTGTGCATGGGGACAGGGTGGGTCCGGATGGCAGCAGAGAAGCGAGGTGGTAACAAATGCTTTTTTGTTAGGGCTGCAGTTTAATGTAATGAGAGTAACAAACTGAGTTGGAGGTGCTGCCACGTGTCCCGGAAACTGCATGAAAGGAAAATGAGAAGGGGAGTTGTGATGCCCTGGGAAAGATTTTTTTAAATCCTTGTTTAAACTTTACAAAGTCGATTGAATTAACATCAGCAGCATTTGGATTCTCATCTTCTTGGTGTAATGTCCCTCAGTGAAAGATGCAAAGTTTCTGGCATGAGAACATCATTAGCAGAACACCTCCACCCTTTCAGGGGTAATTGCATGTCAAATTGGACCCTTTCCCAAAGAATTGTGAACATGATCAGACTCCCGGTGGGGATCCTCCTGTGACATGTGTGAGATGGCTATGGAAGTAATTGCTTTCCTCTTCCCAGCCTGCAAAAAGACCAAACTGTTAGATGAATGTGCACCTTGGGTCAATGATTGATAGTGTGGAAGAGAGAGTTGCTTTGATTCCACCAGTTATAATGATGATTTTTTTTGGAAGCAATTACTTATGTTTTTTCAGATTCCTCACTGTTGAGAAGTTTTCACATTTTTTCATTATATCTGCCTCTCCACTCCCTCCCTTCTCACCCCCACCAGGAATTTATTTTTAAATGACAGTAATTTCCTGTTATTGAGCAGCAATTGAATAGTGTTCCTGTAGCAGTGGTGAGGTGCTGATGGTGCTGTCAATGGAGGCATGTGGCCGGTCATCCTGGAAGGAAGCAGAACTTGACTCCATTATTAGCTCCTTCATAGGAGAGGATGAGACTACGGGTTCTTTCATCTCCTTTGAGATCTCCTTGTGTGTCCCAGACTACCCTAACCCATGGAAGCTTAAATGATGTTTTACAAAGTATTTTACACCTCTGTGCTGTCCTTCCTTCACATCTTTTACAAAGATCTGTGGTCTGTCACCATTATCATGCCCCAACCGTAATAGTTTCACATTTCAGCTGGATCATGGGGACTGACATCCAGAGATTTTTTTTTTTTCTGCTTTCAGCTGCTGATCGAAATTAAGATCTCAATTGCACCTCAAAATTATGGCTAGCCAACAAATTATTGGGATAGGGAGAATGCTCTGCGTGGACGGTATCCAAAATGCAGCACTGCAATATGTGACAGTTGGAGAGCGAAGTGACCCACAGTAAATTGGTGCGAAATTGAAGTTGAGGATGTGTCAGAAGAACAGGAGACTGGAGCTGTTTGGGGCAGGAAGGACATATGCAGGAAGTGGTTGGACTCAGCCCTCCCATCGCAAGTCTCAGAAACAGCTGAACTGCTTCCTATGAAATCGCACCCTTCCTCCAAATATATATATATATATTTACACAGATATGTATGTGCAAGTGTATGTATAGCCTGAGGCAAACACCTGACATGAAAAATGTCGTCCCAATCCATTCAAATTTGGTGGAGATTTAAGCAACAAAAGACAGTGTCTTATAATGGAAAATAGAGTGCTCCCGGCACAGCTCACAGAGTCCAGTGAATTGAGAAAAATGCGTCTTGAGCTGTATTGAATGGATCATGTATTGAACAGATCACATATTGAACTGTACCAAATGGATCACTGAGGGCATTGTGTTCAGGTGATGAGCATTACCAGTTGGTCCTTTCGGAGAGGCTGAGAACATGTAATTGTGTGGACAGGTATGTAAGCACCCGTGGCTAGATTCTACCTGGTGTAAATCAGCTTAGTTCTGAGGGCTTCAGAGTGGCGCTGGCGATTTACCTTGGCTTAGGCTGAAGCCTGTGCTAATGGAGTGAACAGGGAGTGCCAGGCTCCTGCCCTTCTCAGTCTCTCTGTCCATCATCATCCCCTGGGCTGCCAGCTCAAAACTCATGGCCTGGAGCATTAAAAACTCAAGAGACAGGATTAAAAATGAAGGGATTTAAAGAAAAAATAAAAGTTTCTCTATCTTTTTATTTTAAAAGTAATTTTGCAACCCTTCTATGCACTTGGGTCACATTTTCAAGATTTTCTCTGTCATTTATTTTGCAAAACTAGAGGCTATCTTGTGTTCACATAAATTTACGACCACAGAGAAAATGTAAATATGGTGAGACTTGGGATAAAATTAGACTGACAATGCTGAGCTGCTAACTCTATACTGGGCTAAGTCATCATTATTTGGATTTGCTGGAGTCCAGAAAAGGCTTAGCTCATGTTTTGAGCAAAGCCAGCAGTCACATCCTGCTTTCTTAATTGCTGTTTGATATGAACCATGATAATTTCCATTATGAAGCCAGTTTTAATTAAGCAAACAAACCCCCTCTGCTCTTCTTTCTGGATAGCTTTTGATGTCTCCTTCGAGTTGTGACAGACAGGTTTCGATGTGCTCTTCAAACTCAGCAAGGTTTAGAAGCTGTAATAAAGCAGAGAACCATGTGCGTGGCGTTAAGCAGTAGCCTTGCATGGGACAGAGGCCATCGGTGCTTGCCACTGGCTACTGAGTAGGATTTTAGCCATCAGTAGGCAGTATGTGCTGCGTTGCTTTGGGGTCTGTAAGGTGGTATGTAGCTGAATGCAATAATTTTGGGGATCAAGGGAGCTTAAACTAGCAGGGAGGTGCTTTGTCCTGGGTGCTGCAGCTTCTGCATGAGACTGCAACTCCAATTGCATTGGAGGGAGTGCCATAAATCCCTAATTATTGTTAAATTCTCTCTGATGGAGTGAGAGTCAGTCCTGGCCCTTGTTGCAGAGGAACAGTTATAAAATACTAGGCTGTGGCCAGAGTCAAGGCTAAGACTGGTAGATGTTTGAGCCGTTTTCTGCAGGGTGTGTACATGGGTTTCTGTGCTCAGATTAGGACTCCTCGCTGTCTTCCATGGGCTTTGAACAAAAGATGTGGGGAAACAAAGGACAGCCTGCCTCGAGGTATCTGAGTGGGCTCGTGGTGCTGCTTGTGCCATGCATGACCTGCACCTTCCTGAGAAAGCCCCAAAAGATGACTCTAGGAAATGCAGGAGCCCCATCCAGGTGTTGCTTATCAGGGTGTGTAGGGAATGTGGGCTGAGAAAGTCACTGGGGGGGCTGATGAATTGCAGTAGCAGTGAGGGAAAATCACTCACTGCCAAAGGGCAAAGGGATGGTTTAACATAGGCAGATAGATGTAGACAGCAGGTCATTTATTTCTCCCCGTCACTAGTAAATATTAATGGTACATAAATAATATATTAACAGATAACCTGATAACTGAATAAATAATGGCCAAGGTAGAGTTCGAGCAGGCATGTGACTTGTTTCGCTTTTTGCTTCCCTTTGGACTAGCAAGAGAGTTAATGAGACGCTTACTCAGACTTGCTTATGCAAATCCCCGAGCACGGCCACAGGAATCTCAAGATTTAAAAATCTTTTAGGCCTTCAGGTTGTGCCAGTGTTTTGCAGGAGGGTGGAGAGGATGGTGCTTTTATGAGTACAGCCTGGGGGACAAGGCTGGGCAGCTACAAGTGGGGGAAGATCGGATCTGTTTGTATTTCCCTGTATGGTCTCACTGCCTCTGTGCGAGGAGGAGGAAGATAAATGGGTGTTTGCCAAAGCCAATTCTCCTTGCGCTGACAACTAAAGCAGTATTTTATTGTTCATTTTAAGATTGTGGGGCTTCTTTTCCCCCACAGTTCGCTGTGAAAAATTTGAGCTGAAGACAAACTTTTAGAGATAATCCCAATTTAACCAGTTAGGATAATTTACAACTAATTATAATACTCCGCTGCTTGAGCCCTCCTCTGTCCTTTGAGTTGTCTGGTGATACTTAGCCCTGAGTAGTGTTTTCCCGAACCGCTTTTACAATCCCTATAATATTAACTGGGTCCCTTCCCACGCTGGTGGTGCTAACGGACACTTTAAATATTAATACCATTTTACTAATCGTATTGATAATATAGCTGGGGCTGCTTAGTTGTGGTCCAGCTGTCCTAGTAGAATGAAATACGTTAAGTATGATTCCCTAGTGAGGCTGTAATTCGTACAAGCACGGTGGACAGTATGTTGTGCCTGTCTGATATGTTTTAGAGAACATCTCTGCTGATGACTATACTTCGGGAAATTGGAAGAACATTTCCCCAGGACATATAAAGTGGCTGTCTATTAGGGACACATAGAGGATGTGTCAGGCTTTCGAGAAATGTACTAGAAAGAGAAATTAGGTTTGAAAAAGCTGATGCACTGAGGAAGGCAGGCAACCCCTTTTTTCAGAGATGGACAAATCTAAATTCTGTTTAGGCATGCATGCAATTTTAAAGCTGCATGTACAGGCCCAGGAGGGATCAAAATAACATTTTCAAGAGGCTGGCAGAACTTGTCTGAAACAATGGTACCTCATTAGCAGATACTGATCCTATCAGAAAAAAAGTAAATGGTGTCTTTTTCTTCACTGAAGAAAATGCTGCCTTAAACCCTCTCTCCCCCAGCGGGAAGAGAGGGAGTCTCTAGACAGCTGTGATTGAGGGTTCCAGCAGAGCAATCCTGGGGGGGCCCAAGGGTTCACACAAGCCTGGGAGACACTGCAGGACTGTTAATCCTGTTTGCTGTATTAATGGGCCACATTGCAGGAAGGGGATGTGTTTGGAGTCCATGTACCCTCAGCGCTCTGCTTGGGGAGCAAGCTGGACGTGCTTGGTACCACATGTGAAGTCTTGCTTTTAAATAGTAGTTGAGTGGCTGTGAGGGCATTCCCACGGAAGAGGGACAGCGGAGCCACTGATGCTGAGAGTGGGGTATGAAGTGCATTGGACACAGCTTGTAAAATCATGGAGAGAAGGAGCAGGCTGCAGTTTTACACCCTAAACCTTGCAGTGAAGAAAATAGTGCTGGGACTGGGAAGTTACTTTGAATTTTAATTTTCCTTTTTTGCTATATGTTTAATGCAGCTTTTGGCGCAGTGAGGGCGGATAAGCAGATGCAGGAGGAAAGGAAAGACAATTAAGGTGGAAGTCAGGGTCCTGGAGTTGATCTTTCATTCTTCAGGTGTATGGATCAATTCAGGTCCAGGTGGTACAAGTTGGCCTTGCAAAAAAAAAAAGGCAGTGAATGCATCCTTAGCTGTAAGGGTTGTGGCTCTGATTTGCAATGTTGAAGGGCTCAAGGGTGAAAATTCAGGATAATGAAAAATTGTCTGAGCTCTACCTGGGCTACAGAGGAATCTTTTAGCCAATCTTCCCACTACCAGCAGACAGAAAGTGGAGTGGGAGGAGTAATAGAAAAAGCCATTATATCTAAGTAGGTTGTATTCACAATTGCCTGTTGTGTGGTATGTACCTGTGAGGGGATTCTGCTTCCATCTTCATTCCCTCTCATCTTAAAGGGTTTCATTAATATCTAATTGCTGCTTGTTTTCCTTGTTCAGAGCATCCAGGTGCTGTACAATGCTCTTAATCAAGTGTGAAAAGACCATTTGTCAAGAAAGATCCTGCTGCTTCAGCAAGGTTCTTCTGAAAATGTTTGGCCTCTGTCTGCGGTTCTATAGGGGGAAAATAAGTGGCAAGTCTTGAACTTGACTGGGATCTTGGCTTGATCTGACCAGCCTTGTCTCTCTGCTCACGTGTCACAGTAGCGTAGCAATGAAGGCCTTACCTGAAGGAACTGGAACTAATTCAGTGGGATGATACCGATGTTGGCCTCTGTCGGTGGCTTGCTGATTGAGGAGGTCACTCAAACAGGAGGGCGAGAGACAAGCAATGCGAGGTGTTACTAGAAGCCTAAATCCTTTGCACTGTAGGACTGGGAGACTGGCTGGGAAAATGCATAGTTCTGAGCCCAAGCAGGAGGTGGTAATTAGAACAGAAGTTATATGGGTTCCCCTTGGCCTCATGCATCTTGTTTCAGTCAAAAATGGTAAAGTGTGAAAGATGTTCTTGAACTGGCATAGCAAGGGAACAGCTCTTATTGATGTCAGGAGTCTCGGGTACAGAACCGCCCTTTATCTTGCACGCTGTTGGTCCTGTTCAGCAGTACCTGAGATGATCAGAGTGATTATGGTGGTGGACTGCTCTTCCCCTGGCAACATGCAAGGCTTGAGGATTCAGATGTGTTTGCCCACACCATAACCAGTGACACTGGGGAGCTTGATGTGTTAGTAAGGTTATGAGAATACCATCCTTAGTGAGAAACGACACATGTTCTTCCCTGCCTGATTGAAACTGACTACAGAAAACATTAAAAGCATTTTTTTTCCCCCCCTCCACTTTACAGAATTAATCCAGTGGAAACAATCTGGATTTAAGCTAGCATAGATGGAATCAGAATAAATACCTTACTTTTCTGGGCTATTAGGATATTTGCCAGCTATTGGCCAAAATCTCTGCTGATATGACTTCACTGAATTCAGTGGATTGAGGTCTTTATTGGCATATTTTTTCATCCAGTTCATTAAGCAGCAAGCAGTTGGATCAGATAGGAAACAGAGACCACAAAACACTTGCTGAGAATGTAATATCCTTCATTAGTCAACTGGGCTTGCGAAAGAGCAGGGAGAGAGTTGTACTCACATCATCAAAGTCATGTCAGCCCTCAGTGGGTGTCTCAGCATGTATCTCCAGCCCCTGGGTGAGAGGGACTGCCGAAGAGCTGTGCAGATGCAGCTGTGTCGATCAGTGGTCTGAGATGGTATGCAGCTTGCTGAACTGAAATGGCATATCGAGGAAAAACTTCTGATGGAACAAGCAGCAAGGGATAAAAAGAATAAAAAGAGATGAGAAAACATATTTATCCCCACAGGAATCCTGTTGATGCCATGTAGCTCCCAGGCGTTGCTGGTGGCAAAGGGGAGTTGCTGGAATGGCTTCTGCAGAGCAGCAGCTGCAGCACCCAGCAGTCAATCTGGGACCATAACAAAATGGTTATGGTGCTTTTAAAAATTAAGACCTGTTTCTCTTGTTCGGGTTTTTTTTGAGCCAATGCAGTTTATAGGGAGGTTAGCTTTCTTTGGGAGAAGTTGACAGCAAATTTAACATGAGCTAAACGTATCTGTGGGCTTACAGTGAACGGTAGCAAGTGTGCTGGAAAGGGTAGACGTCCCATGTGCCCATCTGAGAGTGGTGTGCCAGTCTCTCCGAGCCCTTCAGCACAAGCATCTGTGACTGTGGGCGGAGGGGAAAAGGCAGGGGTGCAGGAGGGAGATTGCAGTTCCTTAGAAATATGGAAAGGAGGATTACACGCACAGCATTTGATACCGGAGAGCAAGGATTACTGCCTGTGTGTGACACCGCGTGGGAGAGATTAAAGTCACCCCAGGCAGGCAAGAATTGGGTGTGAAGCAGGGAAAGGAAGAGGGACTAGGCTGGGAGGGGTGTGATGCGTTTGGAAGGAGGACTGAAACACAAGATAGTATAAAACAACAAAACTTGGATGATGTGGGTAGCAGGTGAGATTGCAGTAGAGGTACAAGGACTGAAGGATCTGCAGGATGGACTTCGGATCACTTCCAGACCTTGAACTCTTCCTGGAGATTCCTGTCCTGCCAGCTCTCTGCAGGTGGTACAAGGCTTACCAGAACAAGGCTTTTGATGTTCATTTTAAGATTGAGGTGATGCAGGATTCTTCAGAGTTAGGGTGAACTGCAGAATATCAGGACTCTCTTACTCTTCAGGAATTGGTGGTTGCCCTTAGCTGAGACATTAGACTTTCTGCTTTTGGGGTGAGTTCCTGGGTTTGCTAGGCATCACTTATCAGCTCTGCGGAGAGCCTGTTGCCACTGTGAAGGAATCTCTAGCCCATTCTCCTTATAGTTGAGATGTCCATAAACTTCAAACAAATTAAGTCTCCATTGTGTCAAGCGCTACATTAAATTGTAGTAAGGGATAGTTTTTGCCCTGAGGAGACTTTCTGCTGTGCCTGGAAAAGAAAAATATATGGTATGAACCAGCCCCAAAACAGAGGGATTGTTGGGCTTGTAAGTGCATCATCCCATGGATACGAACATCAGCACGTTTGGTACAAGGGAAGACTCTGGATGTGAGCCTGGTGGGGTTTAGACCCGGTTGGAATGCTTTACAGCTGTTGTTTATTAAGTGCAGAAGTACAGAGAAGACAATCTGCTGGGTGTCTAAGGCTGATGCTCCAGTTACGTTGCATGTAGGGTGTCTACCTTTTTTATGTATGTTTAAAATCCAGCCATAAAAATGTATTTGGAGTGGCTGTTACACATTTCCTGCTCCAGGAGCAGACTTTCAAAGCCCACAAGAAATATTCACTTACAATTATGTCTGATTTAAAGGGAAAAGATCTGTAGCTTTGTAGCCTTAATTTGCTCAAACAGCTGTAGATTAATGAAAGTGTTGCTCAAGGCACGTTTCCAGAAATAGCGTGTAGCTTGGCCCTCTGAAGTCACATTGGGTTAGGAAATGTGTGTTTTTGGTGCTGGGAGTGTACCCAGGGAGTGATATACCAGAGCACTGAGGACTCATGGTCTAACTGGTCACGTGATGTCTAGAAGAGCTTGAAAACAGATTCTTTATGGAGCTTTTCAGTCTATAGTGTTGGATGCGAGTTCCACAGATTGAGTCTGTATTGTCTTCACTGGAAAAGAGCTGTGTGGTTTTTTTTTTGAGTCCATTATCTTTTAATTTGATTGAGGACAGAATGACTAGGGACAAGCGGCTATTTGATAAGAAAACTGCAGTCATCAAGCGGAACCAGTTCTCATTCCCCTCATCATCCCTCTCGCATGCAGAGCCGCAGGGACCTCACTCCATAATGAGCAGCGTGCTTTCCATAGAGAGGGGTACGGTCCATTAAGAGTTGCTTCAGCCTGCTGTATCCCAGCCTGTGATGGAGTAATTGCAGCAATTGCTCAGGTGTGGTGGTGGCCAATGTACTGCAGTTGTTGCTCCATGTCATGGTAGTCCCTGGTGGCCCCTGACGGGTCAGAGTCATGTTGTAGGTATTGGATGCACATATAGGTCCCCAGTCGGATGGCCTTGTGGTGTTAAGGAAGTGCTGTGGGACCACACAGCCCTCCTGTGCAACTTGTAGCGTTATCCTTGCTTTACTGAAGGAGAGCTGGAACACAGAGGGAGCAAATGTCCTCCTTGCTGTTGCTGAGATCTCTAGTCCACAGCCCTGAAGGTGGGGCTGTTCCTCCCCTGTGGGCCACGAAGGTTTCCAAGGGCTCTGGCCATACCTGGTTCAGCTGTGGATATGTTTTAGTGTGGGAAGATAAATGTGGATTTCGTGTGTAGCTAGCCTGCGTGGCTGTAGGTGGATGATCTCTAGTGCCTTTTGGAGGACTGACAAGCTTCCCCTAGTTAAGTCGAGGGTTAGTGTGAAAGCAGAGTTAGTGTCTTTCAACGATGTGTTGCTTAAATGTAATGCCCTGTTGATCAGACACCTATACTGGAGATAGCTGAAGTCAAGGATCTATTTTGGTGTGCTGCCACCGTTATCCTTTGGGATCGTTCCTGGCTCTCTAGAGAAGCATAGGGTGACTGGTACAAATGCTGGGCTCTGCCAGAACGGTAGGGACCGCACTGGTCCTTGCTCTGATCATGGGTTAGGGGCTACAGGGTGTCCTGTAAGGTTGAGGAGCAGCACAGGATCGTCCCAAGTGGTACAAGAACAGGGCTAAATAGGATTTGATCTCCCACAAAGATCTGATGATTCACTGAGTTGTGCCCAGCAGTGGGGCTGGCAAACTGTTTCTGCGTTTGTTGCTGCTCATCATTGCCATGGTGGAGAGCTGAAGATCTCTCCCCCCTGAGGCTGATAAGACGCCCCACTGCTCCCACTTCAATAAAGAAACATTTATTGCTCTGTGTAAGAAGGAAGAAACCTGCTAATCTGTTCAAACACTGCTGCCTTGCAATAACATACGCTTTTCTTCTTAGACGCTCAGTTGATTGGGATTTTTCCATTGATGTCTGGCCTGATTTATCTGTTTCAAACATGACTGCAAATAAAAGTGGCGCTCATTGAGCTGATCCAATTTGACCTGACAGGGACAAAATGACTAGAGCTGGATGGAAGTTCTCTTTTCCAACAGAAAATGACAGTGGAAGATGGGGGCAGATACGGCTTGGTTGTTATTTTCCACAGAAGTGGTCCACTTCTATTTTCATTTCTTTCATGAGCCTGAATAAAAGTTTGATATTTTGTTTTTCTTCCCAATGAAAACAACATTTTGCTCATGGGTGGTAGATACCTTTTTTTTTTTTTGAAAACAATTTGCTTTATTTAGGAAAAGAAAAATTCAATGCTGCTGGAAAATTTTTGACCAGCCTTAAAAAGGCCTAACTTTGTGATATGTGTCTGTGCTGAGTGCATTGGGTCTTGGTCATGTATGCCTCAGAGCAGCAGGCTTCATTCATCCAATGCGGAGGTTTGAAAATGTCGGGTGGCTCGGCTGCCATAAACCACTGGACCCAAATGCAAGAGGATCTGCAAGGGGGTGGTGGAGCTCATGCATGTTGCATTATTGTCTGTGTAAAGCAAAGTGAAGGTGACACTTGACCCCAGAGCTGTTGAGTTGCCTCTAGATTGGATGATGTGAGAAAACCCTCGGTGATGGGCAAAAAGGGATGGCGGGGTCAGAGAAGCAAAAGGCATTCGATTGCAGGGAAGAATTGGCTCCTGAGAAGCAGGAAGATTGTTTCATTTCTCTGCCTGCCTCTCCATTTCACTGGGATTTATTGCTATGAATATTGCAACTGTTCTCATTAACATCCCTCTCTTCTGCGCTGCCATGGGTCACTATTAACCCCTTGGCTGGTGTGTGCATGGGGAGATACGGCAGCTGTTCACGCCATCTCAGCTATACTCAGTCTTTAGAAACACCAAAAGGAAAATCTCCCAAACTGCACTGAATCCACCACGTTTATTGGAAAATGCCCTTGTTCTCCAAGATGCTGAAGACTGTGGTGTGGGGCTGGAGGGAGCATGTCCAGGCGGCATGTGGCTGAGCAATGGGAAGACAAAAGGCTGACAGCTTTGGGTCTGATCAAAATTGCCATCCTGTACTTTGTGTTGGAGTAATGAAGTGATGAAACTTTTATGGGGCTGACCATTGTTTTGGGGGGGGAGGAAGCCAATGGATGTAACTTTTTAATTAAAAAAAGACCCACCCAAACACTAGCTTCAGTCTTTCTGTTGAGAAACTGTTAAAAAAATGAATTCTGGAACTTTTTCAAGAAAATAGGGTGTTTTCCTTAAGTAGCTTTTCTGTGCTGCTTTCTGAGAAAAGACTTGTCTCCTGGGGAAGTGGGGAGGCTCCTGCTACCCACAGTCACTGCTGCCTTTGAGGACGTTGCTTTTTGTGGCAGTTACCTTCTGGTGCAAATGCTTATCTTGCAGGCCTCCCTGATCTGTCATCAGGCCTCCAGGTCACCCTTTGCAGATGTTGTGTTCTATGTGTTTGTTTCCTTTTTTTTTTTAAAATGGTTTTATGGTTAAAGCACGTTGAGGAGAATCGAAGTTGTTCCTTTCGGCTGGAGTCCCCTGTACTTAGTTTCTCAGCCTGAAATGAAGCTGCTGGAAATCTCCTGGTGGGTGCAGTTGGCAGGAACAAACAGTGTAAATCAGCAGGTCTTTGGGGTTGCATGGCAGTATCACAGCTCCTCATATTCATGCAATTTAGGGCCTGGAGGTACTGAGTTACCTTGTGTCCTGTGGATCTTCAGGTGCTTGGAGTCTTCTCCAGCAACTTCACGTCAGTGTTGCTTTACTCCAGGCAGCCCTGCTATAGCCATGGCTCTGAATGACAGTAAAAAAAGCAGGGAGAGGTTATTAAGAGCCGTTCAAAAATCAGATAGCCTCTTCCTTTCAGACAGCTTCATAATTTCTTGCTTGTGTCTGCAGAGAGCTCATCAGCTCTAAGGTAGCTTGGCTGTGCTGTGCAGCCATTAGGTGCCCTCGCTCCCAAATCCATCATCATCCCACGCGGAAGGTCTCTGAGCATCCAGTTTTTCATTGGTGATCACCAGTCCTAGAAGTTAAGACTGCTCTTGAAGGCGCTTCCCCCTCTGTTCCCCTGTGCTGGCAGCACATCTTGCAAACTCTCTCCTATGTGTCTGGCAAGGTGGGTGGAGTCGCTTCTGTGATACCACCTCTGTGGCATAGAGAGAGGAAACCTCTCTACTATGAAGGCATTGAAAGGAGTCTATGACAGTGTAGGGACTTGGCGCTTCTCTCTGTGGGGTCAGCTGGCACCATGCTTCAGTGGAGCGTTCTGCGCTGGCACTCCTGCTGATTTTGACTGTGGGGAGTCTGATGGCATCATTTGTCTTTTGAGTTTTTCCCGCCATATTCTCAGGCCAGGTCTCCCCCTTCTTGCCAAGCGCCGGAGCTAGGAGATCTCTGCACTATTAGGTCTGCTCCTGGGTCTCACAAATGCGCTCTGGAGCTTGTAAGTTGTGTGTTTGTGT
>VYZM01017044.1:235430-256432 GCA_013398915.1 Dromas ardeola
TTAAAAAAATCAGTTGTATGATGTCCTGAAATGTTTCTCTCCATTCCTAGCACCTGCTGACTCCTGATGTTATAAATATAACCACCATATGACCTGGAAGGGGGTGGGGGGGGGGATGATTTTGAGGGTGCTTCTAGGCATATCTGACTATGTAAAATAGGAGAGGACACTGAACTGTATCTTCTTATATGTAAGGCATAGATAATTTGCCTATGCCAGGGACGGGAAATAGTGATAACAGAGTTACTTTCAATAAAATATCCTTTCAGAGAAGTCCTAGGGAGCAAGAAGGCTGGCAGCCACTAAAGCAGTTGGTGCGAATTTGGAAGCACTGAGGCTTGTAGGTGAGCACTGAAGGCAAATGAGGAGTTGTTACTGTGCTAAGGTGCAGCACCAGACACTGATTTAATGACTTGAGTAGTGCCTGTAGGGTTAGCAGGAGTTGGAATGAGGAAAAATTTCCTATTTCCTCCCTTCATTTAGGCTGTTTTGCAAATAATTGAGCTAAGATGATCGTATTGGATGAGACAGTCTGTCCCTCCACAGAGGGACCGTTCGGTACAACTTAAAGCTGTGTGTGGCAACTGTCCTTTTCCAAGGGGAGATCTGCAGGGTAGCACCTCTGCTTGTTCCCAGCCTAAGGAGAAATGCCTCTTGGTTTCAAGGGCATTGACAACCTTGGAGAGGAGTCTACATTTTCAAGACCAGGTAGTACTAAAAGATTAATTTTCTTTGTAGAAGTAATGCCAAAAGGACTTGCTGTTTTTCCGATACACAAGTCACCAGGGAGAGGAGAGGGGTGGGGATGGCAAAAAGCTTGCAGAGTTTCATGTATTGGACGTTTGGTTTTGCTTAATGAGAGATTTAATTGTAGGCTTCCTGCTTGCCACTAGATGACAGCCTTACTCTGTGCACCAGGGTCTTGGTTATCATTATTAGGGGGCAGGAAAATGACACGCTTAAGGGACATGTCCTGCCTGTTTTGCTTCTAAATGCCTTCTTGCAAGGCAGGGAGCTGGGCACAGAGGACCAGATGGTGCATATACATCCACTGAATGGAGAACGTGGTACTTGAATTTTGGCCATGCTCCAAATGTGGGCAAATCAAAAGGTAAAAGCAAGAAACTGCATTTCTTTCAAGAAGGGAAGGATGCATTTGTTTTTAGGAGCCGGGCCACGTTCTCTGGATTGCTTCTACCAGCCTGACCCAGTGTGGTCTTCAGGCTGGCAAGCTCTGAAATCCACATCTGGGCTCTAGGTTGGCTCTCATGGATGTTCGTGGTGAGCTTCCCTGTGCAGGGACCTGTCAGAGCCCCCTCCTTCCACTGAGCAGAGGGAATGAGACCAAAGACTCTTCTCTTCAAGCGTGTCACCAAGGAAAAGTCATGTAATCTCCTGTTGCGCTCCTTGATTGTTTCTCCTGTGCGTTTTTCATGTCTTTGGTTTAAGCCATAAAGCTCACTGACCCCTTTCCTCTTCTCTGTCTTGTACACATGCAGATGCAGGAATCCAGTTGCATAGTGTTGTTTTTGGGCAGAGCGTCCCCTTCCCCTCTTTCTGCAGGCTCTTGGGATCTGGATGCTGCACAAGTGCTGAGGAGGGGAAATGCGAATTACACAGCTAACATGACTTTGCGTCCTTTCATTAGCATGGCTGTAGTATGTGAAGTGATAAAGAGATCGGCAGGGCAGGTTTAATTGCATGAAAGCTTACATACTGCCACTGTAATACTATCAAATCTGAATATATGTGTTTTATATCTGGGCTGGCTTTTGGACTTTGGAGTTATGTCTGAATGGAATGCATAAGTGGAGGAGGTAAAAGTGAGAGTAGTTACGGAGATTTTAATGTTGGTAATATGTGACTCATCTCAGCCCTTCTCAAGGGGGGCTTTTGGAGAGAGACTCTCAGAGGTTTTGATTCTTTTGTCAACTATTTAATCATATTTGTGCCATACCATGCCCTGCCTCAATGGATTTGTTTTCATTGCAGTCCCCAGAGCCTTGAGCCCACCTTGCTTGGTGGCAGGTGGCACTCCTACCTGAACATGGCTTTCCACCTCGCAAGACTGAAGATGTCCTGTTGGCCTGTTCCTTCTGGCCCTGCTTGAGTACAGCAGGATTGTGCTTTGGGCTATATTTTGTCTAATGCATTGTCTGTCCCAGGGTCCTTGTCTTCAGCCAGGGAAGCTAAAGGGAACGTAGGTACCAGCTGGGAGGGGTGTCTCAGTGACCAGGAGCGTGTTGCTGTCAGGCTGATATTGAAGAAGATGAGGCGTGAGATCGTTATGGATCAGGATCTTCTGAAAGCTTGAACCACTGAACTTATGTCTCATTGAATTCTTTCTCTCCCCCTCCTTTCATTCAGTCTTTCTCCGTTATGCAATTTGCATATGAATTTATTGCTTGTGAAAGGTGCCAGATTATGGATGTTGTAATAGGAGCTGTGATTAGAAATTTCCTTCAGGAGTGGACAATGTGCTCTGATCTCTGGGCAAGTCACAGTGTATGTCTGTACTTGCAGTGGGTATGTGGGAGAGAATAAATATGTCTAAATTTGAATTATTTGAATCCATTCCTTAATAGCTGGAGTTTTGCTGTTCATTTTTGATTAGTAGGGTGTGAATATTCATGTATCTTGGATCTTGTTAAGGTACCTTGCAAGCATGTCAAATACCTCTTCTAATTTTTGTGCCTTGTACCAAAGTTTGTGTATTTGCATTTTGCAAACATTCAGCACACCTTCTTGACCTGAAAATTATGAGATTGGTGGCACCAAGCCCAGGAGATGATCGCTCCTCTAATGGAATTTTTTTCTGCATAGGTTTAATGGTTTGTGCCATTGGGAAGCTGAGGCAGCACGCATGCAAGCAGTGTTTGCAGAGCCGAGATCCCAGGCTTCTGGGGAATTCTTCCCATGCTCATCACCATTTCTTGTGTGGATACAGAATGGTTTTGTGATTAAGACAATGAGCTGGACCTCAGGAAGCATGGAATGTACTATGCAGAGGTTGGGTTTGCTGTTTCCTTTTGGGTAACATCCTTTCTGATCTCTGGGAACACCTGCCTGGGAGTTGGAGCCAATGCAGACTGCAGAACTGAATTCCTATCTCTCTCTTAGGTGCCATTTCTTTATCCAACACTGTGCTGGTTGGAAAGTCTCCATTTCTGCCAGGTGGTCCTGGAAGGCTTGTGCCCGAGAGCATCGCTGGTGTTACTGAGTTACTGTCTCCAGGCTGATCCTGGGCACTGGGATGTGAGCAAGTGCTGATAAGGGGCGGATCTATGGGTGCTCAGTTTTGCTCTGGAAAACCTGGTAACAGCTGGGTGCTGTTTCAGTGCACGTTGGCTCAGCCTGGAAGGAGGGCAGGGACGGATGCAGCAGAGCACAGGGAGGGAAGGACGGGCAGACACTGAGCCAGCTCATCAGGGCAGGAGCTGGGGTAATGCCAAGAGGCACCAACTCACTGCTGCATCCCGCTGCAGGATCAGATGCAGCCTCTTGCCTGCAGCACAGAGCCTGCCCCAGGCAAGATGTGCAAGGAAAAGACACAGAATAATGTATAGCTCCTGTGTACAGTATGTTACGCATGCATACAACAGCAGTGATCTTGTGGTTCCTACAGCTGCCGGATAACCCCTCTGCAACGGCCTTTTCCTGGGTGCAAGCATCACTATTGTCTGTGCTTTGATTAGGGTGCTCATACATATTTATATTTTACTGCTTTCCACCTATCAGCTGAAGAAGGGATGTGCTTTACAAGTGCTTAGTTAGCTGGTTTTAATGGGCATAACATATAAATAATAATAATAATGAGAGGGGAAGGAGGTAATACATGGAGTGGAACTCATTAATTACTATTTATTAGTCATTAAGGAGTGAACAAAGTGCTAATTGAAGTGTATGAGCTTGACTAGCCTAGCCATGAGTGTTTTCATACGGTTGTAAGAAAGTTACTGCTTTTCAAAACACCGTTAGAGCAGTTTGAATTCTATTAAATATTTTTTCTATCCTTGATGTTTGCTGAAGGTTTTCAAGCTATGATGTTGCATGAAGATATCGGCTAGTAATTTTCAGCAGAACTTTTAGCCTCTTAAAATTTTCTGGAGACTCATCCTTAGGTTTGAAATACTGTTTTGTTTTTGTATTTTTTTCACTAGATAGAATGTGCTTGTCTCCACAAAAAATACCCACCTTTTGTGTTCATCTGAGTGTCATGTCATTTCTGGGCCAGATTCTGATTTTACTCCCACCTTTCTATATTTGCAAATATACTTTATATTTATGGACAGAGCTGGATGACGTCCCCAGGTGTTCCTGTGTGCTGCTGCCTTCACGTGTGTGCACGTGCTTGTGTTCAAACGTCTGTCTCTTCATTATGAACGGTTGTTGTAGATGGCATGTTTTGCTGTTTATTTACAGTTTGTTAACCATCCTCATTCTGTTTGAGGGAATTGCTCAGTAATGCTGATCACTGCTCTGCTTTGTTCTTTGCAGCCGCCTTTTCCTCTCCTGTGGTTTTTTCTTTTTTTTTTTTTTTTTTATCCTTTCCACTATTTGGATGCTGCATTGGGATTCTCCTTGCTTGTAAGAATGACTTTTCAGGCATGAGGTATATGGCAGTTCATCTTGGAGCGTAGCAGACCTGCAGGCTCGCCTGCCAGGGCTGCGCTCCCTGCCTGAAAGGGGCACATCGCGAGATGCCCCTGGCCTCGATGCCCTCCTGCTCTGATGCTGCTTGACAGCTGCGATCGTGTCCAGGAGGAGCTCTGAGCAGGAGCGCGTCTCAGCCCTTTGCTTTCGTTTCTGGCTCTATTGTGAAGAACGAAGCTTTCCAGCACGCTAAATATGCTTTCGGGAAACACGAACAGAAAGCGCCGTCTCCCACCCACACATCCGATTGCAGTGGCTGAGCCTAGGGCAAGCCTTTGCCATGTGCCGAGGGCTGCTGTGGGGCAGTCGCTCATGGGTGCCTTTGAGAAAAGTGTGAGTGCTGTGGGAAATGGTTTTGTTTAGTCCCAGCGGTGGCTTTCCAGCTCTCTGTGCTGGTGATGCAGTGTCTCCACAGGCTGTCTCCCTGCTCCCACTGAGCCAAAGGATGGTGGCTGTTTGTCCTGGCTTTTAAAGACCTTGTCTTGTAACTGGGGATGGAGACACCCGGAGCTTTGGCTGGGGAACCCAAAGGTGACACTGGCTGCAGAGCAAGGGAGACAGATGCTGGGGACTTACTCTTCTTTTTCCAATAGAGCAGTAAGGAATTGGATGAAAAATCCTGACTATGCTAAAACAGAAAGCCCCAAATCTATGTGTTCTTCTCTTCCCTATCTTCCTTGGTCCCTTGCAGATACTTAGTGGAGGAGGATGAGCCTGTCCGTCAGTGAAGAGCAGGGGTGCTGTATAGACCTTACTAGGACTGGACCATCTATTTTAGTCCGTTTTACATCATTTGTAATGTGCATGATTCTGTCTAGGACTAGGGCCTCTGGACACACTATCAAAGTTTTATGTGGTTGTGTTTGTTGCACATATGTTCCTCCCCTCTAGCAGAGAAGCAGGAGAATGCAGCTAGCAGGGGTGGGCACAGGTTTCACCGTGTCCAGCGATGCTCCAAGCCCAGCTGGCTGCAGGAAATGAGCGTGGTCATTCCCACACTGCACCCATGGTGTGGATTCAGCAGCTCCTGTCTTTCCTTCCAGATGAACAGCATCGCCAGGATTTCTGAGCATGCACAGACCCTCTTGGAGGAGCATCTCCATCTGTATTGAAGTTTGCAGCTGGACTTTGGTTGTTCCTTTTGTTTGTTTGTTTTAATATTAGCTTGTTAATTATCCTAAAAAAGAAATCTGTGTTTGTTCTTCTAAAAATAACAAATCCTTAAATGCTTTTGTGCCTGAATAATCTCAATTTGGTGACCCACAAACCATAGGCAGAAGCATAAAGGAAATAATTTTCTCTTAGGAACCAGATGGCTCAGTTCAGTCTCTGTGACATTCTCCAAATGAAATTGTGTTGTAGAGGTTCAGTGAGAAACTAATTTCAGGAGTTTCAGAAAACTCTGGAAGGGTGGAGGGACCAAAACCACAAATTATCTATCTCAGCAGGGGACAGGAGAGAAGATGTGGGAGGGAGAAAGAAAATAATTATAACACAGAATTTATTCTAAGCCTTTATTTCCTTTTTTATTTGCAAAGAAATTGCAAAATTCACATATTTATTCAGCACCCACATTTAATGGCAAACTTGTCAGTCTGTAATTCTTGGCCTGAAGTTGTTAATTGAACAACTCCTTAAAGCTGTTTGCAATTCATGTTGTGGCAACTCACTACATACATCAGCTGGCGATGCTGCACTTCCTCATGTGTGATCACGGCAGTGTGAATTTGGAACAGCGTATTTGAACATAATGTTTGCAGATGGATAGCTGTATGGCTGGAAACTTGTAGCCCGCAAATATTTGAGTGGCTGAGTGTAAAATTTGCTTTTGCCTGAGTGTTCACACCTGTAAAGCTTAAGCATTAGGACTGGTATTGTGAGAAAGACTAAAGTTTGAAGAAAGGACAGGAAGGAGGAAGAGGATGGTTCAGTTCAGTCATTGGGAACATCGATAGCTGAGAGCATTGCTATACTTGAAGGCAAGAGGGGGAAGAGTGAGGATTTTGTAGAGGAACTGAGAGTGTAGGAAGGGGAGAATGGACTTTAGCCTGATCAGATGTTGCTGAGGGCTGATGTAGCAGAAGGAAATGGCTGACCCCACGAGGTAGGTAGAGGATCTGGATGTGGTGTGGAGGTGCATGGGGTTCCTGCAGCCCTCCGGCTGGCTGGGTTATCACTGACTAACCAAGCTGGGAGGTGGTTTTGCTGGGTGAGAAAGGTGTGTGAGATCAGCAGAGCTATGGGAAATTGTGGCAACTCTAAACTATGGTAACTCTTTTGCTTTTAGTCATGTGCATCGTATTTTAGCAGAGAATAAAACTGCTGTCTGGAGTAGATGAGTGCCATGGGAACAGCTTGGTTTTAGCCGCTCCAGTAGTGCAGGGCTGGAAAGCAGAAGATGGAAGGAAAAGACTGGAAAGGCCTCAAGGACTGATACATTTCAAAATGTACAAAGCCACGGAGTGGGATCTCTGGCACTTATATCCACTCATCAGTGATAATTTCTATCCTATTTGTAAGGATTATTTCAAGCTCATTGTGATGTCTGCGCTGCTGCATCATGAAAGCAGGGGCTGACCCTGGTATCTTGGGCATTCTTGAATGGGTCTGTTAGCCATCCCATGCCTCAGTTTCCTCGTGACAGGGACGTTGATTTTTCTTTTAGGATGCATTTTGGCATCATCTACTTACAATACTTGTGAAGGTAATAAATATTGCCCTGCTGCTATGGGGTCTCCGGAGGGAAGAGGGTATATGGAGCAGGAGATGTTGCTGCAGGAGGACGTCTGGTCAGAGAATAAAACACATGCAGCAGAACAGAAAGCTGAAGAGTAAAAGGAGGAAACAAAAGTGTATTCTTGTTTATTCTCTAAACAAATCACTTTTTTTTTTCCCCCAGGGCAAAATAAGGTACAATTAATGTAACAAAGTCTGACACATTAACAGAGAGGTGCAAAGGTTTGTGAAGCTGTGGAAGTAATTGCTTTGACTCTTGCACTGGAGCTTTAGGATAGCTGAAGAGCTGGATGATATTTATTTTTTTTTTCTGCCTCTCTCATTGTCTCCTTGTTCCTGTGCATCACCTAACACAAAACATTATCCCTGCAGGCTTTGGAAACTGTGGTGAATTGTCATCTTGCCATTACTAGCTTTTCCTTTAACAGCCACTTTGTATTTTCGTGGCCTGCAGCTGCCGTCACTGACTTCCCAAAGAAAGGAAGGAGTGTTCTGTCCATTTGCCCCTCAATTTCTAGATTATTTTACGCCCTTTTCTCTGGGGGGGTGGTGGTGGTGCATTTGCTTCCATGCTAGGAGAAAGAGCTTACTGAGAGCTTTGTCACTGTCATTACTTCGCTGGAGGCTGGAATCAGTGCTGTGCTTTATGAATTTCCCGCTTTCCCTCCTCCACTATGGGCTGTCCTTCCAGCCCACTTAGTTGGGCAGCCTCTGGAGTAGCCCCCTAGTCCTTGGCAGCACAGGGTTGAACTCCTCTGGTCTGTCTTCCCAAGTCCATCTTCCTAAAAGTAACAAAAGCAAAATGTTATTATCCTCTTTTTTCAGGGGAGGGTGTTGATGCAAGGAAGGGTTCAGTAGCACAGTAGAGGTTGAGGCAAAGAATATAATTTTAGGCTAAGGAAGGAAAATTCTTGCTATTGACTGTCCTTTGTCATCTGGCCTTTCTTCCCTTCTGCGATGAAAGATCGTAAAATGTGACCTCCTTCAATTAAAGTTTACTCTCTTGGGAATTTTTGGATGGTAAAATGATCACAGTCTTGGAATCCCCCTGTTCACAGCTGGGAAAAAGGCACCCATGAAGGTGGTCTGTGATTAGATGTGAAAATGTAGCTCTGTGGTTAGGCCTGTTAAGCCTCGCCTGAAATGTGCCTAAAAAGAGCTGGGCTCAGGGTGTAGTATTCAAACTTGGATAGTTTTCTTAGGTGTTGTGACCAGTGACACCAAAATATTGCAAGCTCTGCCAAAAGCAAGAGATTTCCTAGATTTAGCTGTCCCTGTGCAACATGCAGCACACCAAGTTGAGAATTCTATGAAATGAATCTTAACTTCAAGAGAAAGGTTTCTTTGGATTGTAAATAAAGCTTTCAACTGGGATACTAGGGCTGACCTGGAGGTTTAAATCTGGCCCTTACCCCTTGAATATTGAAGTGGTTCAGATCCAAAGTTATTTTTTATTATGTGGCCACTAGAGTCATATGTGCCAGCAGCTCCCATGACAGAGATGTGCCCTTGAGAAACTGTGATAATGTGTCCTGTAGGCCCACGACATGCTGTCTCACAACCTGCTGTGACTTACGAAGAGTCATTGCTGTTTGCTCCTAGGCAGTGTTGGATTTTAACCTGCTGCAGAGGTGAGGGACCTTGCATCTCCTTGTCTGGTCTCTGAGTGTCCCATCATCCTCAGAGAGGAGTGAAAGATGGCTTTGCTCTAACAGCCACTATGTTCTTTGAAGATAGGTGAAGTATGTGAGGTCTAATATGTTATTTTATTTAGCTCTGCCAGGAGGATTTGGTCATTTTGGTTCAACATTATTGATTTTTCTGTCTGATATTTAACCTATAGCCATGGAACATCTCTCCTTGATGACCTCTCCGCACAGCTCTGCAGTGCCACGTGGTGGAGCTGTCTTTGTATGGACGATTGGTTTTGAGTCTTGGTGGCCAGGGAGGAAAAGTAGAGTGGAAAACCGATCCTGAAGAGCAGTGAAGGATTAGCTAGGGAGATTGTACGCTATAAATTTGCATTTCTTTTCCTAGGTAGTCCCAGGAAATGCAGAGAAAGAGGAAGCATAGACATCAACAATAAAACCAATAGTATTAAGCTGATTTTGAACTTCAAAGAAACGTCCAGCTAGCGTTTAAGGCAAAATTACAGGCCTTGTTATCCAAGCTCATCAGTGCCGTGGGGCTGGTGTCTTTGGAGCTGTGGAAGAGTAGGTTGGCTTCTCTGTGCTGTATATATCATTAATGCCAAAGCCAGCGTGGTTCTGACTTTTTTTAAACATAATGTTCGGCAATGATGCATGAAGCAGAAAGGAAGTTGTTTGATTTCCCCTTCCCCCCCTCCACCCTGATAACCAGCCTTAGCTTTTTTTTTTTTTCCATGCTGTCAGCACAGGAAAAATCATGTTGAGACTTTAAATGGAGCAAATAGGATGAGAGAATCATTAGGAGGGAAAGAATTTAGGAATGTTAAAGCTGTTTGTGTTTGTTTTTAGAGTTGTAGAGTGGTGATGTTTTATCAGATGTGGTCAGTACTGGACGGGAGACACTGTAGGACTGGAAGTGGCAACTGTAGTGATGCTGGTGTGGCTACCAGTCTCTTCAAGGTGGGACTGAACTGTTGGCAACAGGAGCAAGGAGTCTTTTCTCTTTGGCCTAAATATCTGAGGGAGCCAATTGCAGGATAAAGATCACTTGCTGGCACTGTTCTGTCTCCCAGTCCCTCCTAAACTGGTTAAAGGGGGTAGTCAGATCTCACACTGGTTTTGAGAGCTCTGTTACTATCCAAGAGAAAAGTAGTTCCTGAGTAGCAAGGACCCAAGCTCTTAAGGGTTTAAGGCTCATACCTAGAGCCTCTGATTGGGGAATCAGCTGGCGAAGCTCGCTCAGAGCTGAAGCATCTAGAATCAGGAGTCCTGGAAGATGTCCTGGGGGATCAGTTAAATGCTTGACATATGAGACGCCATAGCTAGCAATTTTTTGCAATCTTTCTCACAGCTTTCTTGCTGCTGTGAGCAGGAGTACGCAGAAACCAGCTGGTCCTCATCCAAACTGGTGGCTCTCAGGAGCACAGTGTGGCTGGCAGCATGCTAGAAGCCACCAATCCAAATAAGTCGAATTCTCATCTGTTATTAGATGATTAGTCACTGAAATGAATGTGGCTTCTGTCACAGCCCTACTTTACACTGAGTGGTCATTTGAAACTTGTAAGAGATGTTCAGAGTTTCTTTACTTAGTTTTTCATGGAGGTCATACCTGTGACTGAACTGAACCTTTGTTATTCAGTGCTCCATTGAAAGCCCACAGAGATTGGTGGAGAAACTCCCACTGACTTTGAGTTGTGGTTCATGCTCTAGTGTGTGGTCTTCATTGCATCTTCATTTGGGATGTTTCTGCCCCAGATGCTGTGCTCAGTGTGATGTTCTCTGGATGGCCTCACTTGCAATGTGCAGGGCACTTCGGATGTTCCTGTTGTACCGAAGAGATTGTGAATTTTGATGAGTTCAGTCAAGTTTTTGACTCGGGAGACTTTTTTTCTTTAAATTTAAAAGGACATAGGCAGCAGAGAGATCACTTCATTCTTCTACCAGTTCATTAACTTGGTTTAATTCACTATCCATTTACTTGGCAAAGCACGTTTTGGCAGCTGAAAGGCCTAACCTATATGAACAGTGCTTCCTACTCCTCGCCTGCATCGATTGCCCTTTTGACATTGTCACCGGAAATGGGGAATAGGGTGGTAATACCACGTGAAATGTCAAGCACACAAATGCTCTATTAGTTTGTACAAGCAAAGGGCAGATTGCACGGAGCACCTTTGCTTAAAGGCTACACTTGAAAGCAAAATCCGCACTGAAATAACGGCGGGGCTGTGGTGTAAACCTACACTGGGCAAGAAGTTCAAAGCTGTTGCTGCAGTGGGTATCTCCTTTGCAGAGCGTGTTTCTTTCAGTGGCTGGACATTCAGGCTCTCCCTCTCTCAGGAGTGAATGAGGGGTTAGGTTGTGTTTGCCTGTTTCAGGATTTTTTTTTTCAGGTGGTCACGTTTTTCCTTTTGAACTAGGGCTTAGCTCCCTCCCAGCTGACACCAGCCTGTTTGGACAAGGGTCAGTGCCAGGCAGTGGGCAGGCTGCAGGCCAGCTGGCTTCTTGGGGTGATGGAAGTCCGACCCAAGTTCTTACCGATAGTGCTTTTACCTCCTCCTGGATCATCTTATCCATCATGTGATGTCCAGAAGAGGTGACATGGAGACATGGGCTGCCAACACAGCATGGTCCGTTGGGGAAATAGTCTCATTTTCCCAGGGGCCTTTGGGGAAGACAGCAGCTGACCATGGACTGTGTTTAATGGGAATGGAAACCATTATCCTCTTGTTTTGTAGGGATGCCTGATCCAAGGAGAGCCCTGCATTTTCTGATCCTCCTCTAAAGTCAGTGGTGGTCATTCTCTTGAGCTTTTATAAGCTCTTTTGAGCTTCCATGTTCAGCTTTATTGTAGATCTCTATTAAGCACATTTTAAAGTTTACCAAGTTTTATGCTTTCCCTTTGTGATAACCAGGTTTGGTTAAATTCAAAACCAGGCTAGTGTAACACAAGCAAAAATAAACTGAAATGGCTCATTATTTTATTGGGAAGCGGTGGTCCTTGTTAATTGAAGGCACTAGTAATGAGATACAGTGTCTTTCCTTTACAGGTTGCCAGGATGAATTTAGTCAGACTGTGTGAAAAGCATGTCCCAAGTAACAGTTCATCTTCTCTCATTCCCACCTGAAGCCAAAATAAATCCTCTGTTGACGTCCCAGTTGTTCTGACAATAATCAGGATGCTGCCGACAGTCAGGGAGGTTATCAAGAAGAATAACCAGTAGCGGAAGAGCCTGTGACTGCTTCTGCAATGGAGGCTGTATTTACATAGGAAGCCCTAAGGAATAATTGAAAGGTGAAGCACTTAAGCTGATGGTGTGATGCACCAGGGGAATCATAGGGGTGTAGCAATGTGTAGGGGCCTCCGGTGACCTTTAGAGTTCGAAACAGTAGCGAGGGAATATGCTTTCTCTGCCTGCAGTCTTCTCTGGAAGTGATGGATGAACACCTGTGTGTAGGTTGAGATCCACGTTTCCTAGATCACGCTTAAGACTGATGCATTTATTCATGGTGGTGGAACCCTGGAGGAACTTATGCATTTAACATTAGCCAGAATCTAATCTACACAGACTCCACTGAAGGTCTGACCCATTTTTAACATCAGTCAGGTGGTTGTGATGCCTTCTACAAAGGTTCTTACAGTTTTGCTTGAAACTAGCAATAGTTTCAGGAAAAAAGTCACTGTGAGATGAACTTTTATTTAATTTCTTTGCCATTTTAACATTCCAGCTATTTGGAGCTTGAGCGTGAGGACTGAGCATTTCTAAGTGTTAGGACTGGGTGCTTGGGGTTTCTGACCTGTCTGTTTTGGGCATGAACATGAAAAGAGACTCCTTAAAGAGGGTGCAATCCCTTTGCGCTGGGTAAAGACACGACAGGAAAATTGTCTCTGCCAGAATATTCTGGCACTTGCACCTTTAGTTCCTGAAGTAAAACACTTAGCAGGGGAGGAAAAACAAAAATTGAAAAATGTCTAACCATTTCTGAACATTTTGGAAGAACGTACTCTGTTTTCAGCCTCAAAGTGGGCAAATAGCTTATTCTCCAGCATAAATTGGAGGGCACTGGCTGAAGTCATTGCATTTGCTACAGTGAAGATGTGATGAAGTTCTTGGATTGGTTAGCTGGCTTTTTGTTCTAGCTTTTTAAGTTATGGTGAAATAAAGCCATGACCACTTTGCCCTTTTAATAATTGGACACTCTAATCACTTTGCAGTTCCTTCTTATATCACAGGTGAGATTCCATCTTCTCCAGAAAAACAAGCATGTGTTGTTTGAGCTAAAATAGTGGAGGGTATATGGCAAAGGAGCAATCCTGAATCGCTCCACTGGAGGGAAGTGTTTGACATACAGTGTTGAAAGTATCAGCGTAATTTTTTTCCTTAAATCTAGATTTTTTTTTTTCTTCAAGTGCATATGATGGGAAACTGTGCAGCAAAAAAGCAAACAATACCCTTGTCTGCAGACTCTTTCAGCAAATCCTGTGCACCTGCTTTCATCTCAAAATAGATGCTCTAGTTTTCCAAGACCACCTCTGTTTGAGATGCTTAAACTTCTGGGGGAGGAAAAAAAAGTCCAAATAACAGGTTTTGGGGATCTGTTGCTTTTCAGAGCTGATTGAATTACTGTCATTATCTCTTTTGACCTATGCCTTTGACATTTGAGTGAGTCTATGATATTTTCTTTCAAGAGATTGTGAAAACATTGGTTATGTCTTCCTAATGACAGACTAATGACTTTTAGAGACTGAAAGGACATGTTTCATCTCTTATTTGTAATTGTTCTCTGCCTACCAATGAAGTCTTGTTCCCAAATGTTTTCTCAAGCTGTGTTAGCTGGTACTAGCATTTCCATTACTAAAAAGCTTAAATCAGGAGGAAAAAAAAATATAGAAAGTAGCTCTGGAAAGTGTGTGTGTTCTTAATGACAAATTGTAGAGTGTGGCTCAGTGGTCATGATGGTGCTGACTGTGACTTTGGCTGAACCCTCTCAGGAATGAAACCTTGCCAATTTGACACAAGTTTTCTTAGGTAAGTGGGGCTCGAGGTGCTCTGCTCCACATCTCCTTTGCAGGCAGGACTAAGCCCTCAGCAAAACTAACATCACCTGACACTATAAAAACATTTCCAGGAGATCCCAGTCCCGGTACGGCTGTATGCAGTGGCAAAATAGATGTTTTCCACCAGAAGGTGTTTGATTTCTGAGTGGTAATAGAGGATCAGGCTGGGTCCGGGCTCCGTTAGCACATCCTGTGCTGTCAGGAGACATGAGTACGCTAGTGGTCACTGTTACATTAAAGAAGCATCAACTGTATGAAATATAATAAGATGAGTCGATTAGAGACGATGCTTTGTTGGTATTTGAGAGACGTTGATTCAATTCTCTGCTTTTTCACAAGTTCCCTCTGACCTTGGATAAATCACCAAGGGAAGCCCCAGCCCCATCTGAGATTTTTGCACCCAGAGGCAGTTCCTGGCTGGGTCTATGTCTTTGGGGATGGACATACAGCCGATAGAAAATCAAGGTGTGGGAACTTGTAGGGCTGAATCCAGGTGTTAGCCTCTGTGTTTCAATCACCTGTTTGCAACATAAGGATGGCAGCTAATGGCACTCCCTTGGGAATACTGTGAGGATAAATTAATTTAAGATGGTGAGTGGAGGGAGGTGATGCTGCAGAGAATAGAGTGTTAATAGGGGTGAGCTAGAGTAATGCCCGAAACCCAGTTTTAGAATTAAGACACAGGTTAAAAATTTGGGACACATATTAATGCAGACGTTTGGTTGTAGATCATCACTTCTCCCCTTTGTGTGCTGACAGTCCAGCTCCCTCTTGCTCATAACTGCAGAATTATCTCCTCTGGTCACTGCACACGGAGTGATTCAGTGGTAATTTCTGATTCTGAGGCAAGAAAGTGACTGTAGGAAAGTGCTGGAGATACTTTAAGCAATCGACACCATGCAGGCTGGTGCGGCGTGCAGGGCTGGGAGTGTGGAAACCCTGGTCTGAGCATCTCATCTCTTCTTGTGTTCAAGCTCCACCAAACTTTTCTCTTCATGTCCTCCTTTTTGTCATTTTAAAACTCTAGTCAGAAGTACGGAGGACACAAATGCGGCCAATCTGTTTGAATAGCCATCCCTTTCCACTTAGGCCATGTCTAGATGCTTTAGTCCAATGGGTGTGCTTTGCATGGCTTTGTAGGGTGCTTTTAAATCACACAATCAGAGGGCACTGTGATGGATCATGACAGTTTTCTGCTCTCAGCAGTGTTCTCTAAACGACTGCCAGTCTCTTCTATGCCGTGGCATGAATTTATACCTTAGTCTTCTGTCTAAAATGAGACTGACATTGCTTCTCTTTGGTGGGTGACCGGAGGTTTAGTAACTAAGGTGCTGTAAGTTCCTATAGCGAAAAGTGCAGGACCTGGGCAAATTCTGTTCTAAGTCTTACAATCTATAAATGCCTTTTTTTTTGTTTTGCTTTTTCTTTTTAAAGAAAGAGCAATAATTTAGGTAAATCTGGACTCTTTGCAGAGGGCAAACAGTCAAAAAGTCTGGCTGAGATTGTGGTTGTTGGGGTAGGCGGCTTTTCCGGCAAGCAGTCTGTGTGTGGCTGCGAGGTGCTGTGCTCCCCTGGGCATCGGTGAGCTTTTGAGGTGATGGAGGAGGAAGAGGCTGCAGCTTGGGTGAGTTTTTCTGGCCATCCGGGCTATGTGCCACATGGGGTAGAGAGTCCAGAGATTGTTTAATGCGTGGTTGATGCCCGTGGATGTGTATTGCTATTGGTGCCAGTATTGCTTGGTGTAGGTTATTCTGAGTTTTGGATTTTGGTAACTGGCGAGCTCTGAGTACCAAAAAGCCCTGGGAAAGTTTCTCTAAGGGAAACTTGGTTGCCACTGTGTTGGCAACCACAGAGTATTACCATGTAGGAAATGTGCTTGTTCAGCCAGTGGGCAAGAGGCAATGTGGCCTTTCCTCTCTGAACTGTGACATTTTCAAGGTAGAGCTGATCCACAAAAACCAAGGAGAAAAATCTTGTTTTGGTTTTCGCCCTCCAGATGCAGGAAGGATAAAATTCTGCTCTATGCTGAGCTTTGCAAGCCTGAGTGAATCTCAGATGTGACTTTAGCACTGTGATGGTCCCAGATCTTTGGGATGCTGGGAGTTATCTTGGGAGTGACGTGAGTGTGCCTCAGCAGCACTTCAGCTCCCAGCCGGTTCACAGATGTTGCCTGTGCCCTGGGAATCGGCAGAATCATTTTGTGCGCTCTGCTCTTCACAAGGGGATGTTTTTTCTCATTTTTGTTTCATGAAGTGGGAAGGCTTTCATCTTTCCATCAGTGACTCAAAGCTTGAGTCACTGGGAGAGAAGTCTTTACCATCTGATAGCTTCTTTGTAATCTGGGAAGAATAATTTGGTGAGTGTTGGTTTAGTCCCTACTGGGACAGATGTCTGCATCACAAAAAAATTGATTTGCCGTTTGAATAGAGAGGTTAAATGGACTGTGAAGACTGCTCTCTTGTCAGCTCTAGAGGTGGTGATGTCTTGTGATTTCATGATATCAAATATAAGGCACCTTGATAGGACAGAGAGGGAAAAGATTACATTGCCAGGGCACAGACTGCAGCTCCTTTGGGGCCAAAATGCTCTTTTTTTTTGGCTTGGAATAACTGTGGAGTATGCCAAGAATACGTGGATACATTTACGTAAACGTGTGCTTTGGGACATGCACCTATGCACATGCATATACACATGAAAGTGTACATAATGCATATGGGAAGAAGACAAAGAAGAGTGAGTCAGATCCAAATGTCAACAGATGACAAGAAAATTCCTATTTAGTTGAAACATCTAAGGAACCTGCAGGAAACCGACAGCTTGACTCTCAGCCTTGAAATGTTCATTGGTGACCTGAATAAAATCATAATGCAGACCTGTCTCTCTCTTTATCCCCCTTTTTTTGCAGGCTTTTATTTGCCTGCCTCATTTTCATGCCCGCATCACAGTTTAAATCATTTTAGCAAGACAGCCGTGCTTAATCTGACTCCCTGTGCCATGTGTATCTCGTTGATTACAGACCCTCTTAAGATGCCATTATGAGTGACTCTTTGCATGCCCTCCTGTCAGCAGCTTTTTCCTTCCTTAAGCCTCTTGAATGTCTTTGCTCACGGGATTATAAGCCTTTCAATAAATACAGTGTGATTACTGAATTAGTGTAAACTTTGCTCTGGTCTTGCCAGTCACTTAGTATTTGGAATGTAACAGCAATCAGAGGCACCTGTAGATGGTCTGTGCCAATGTCTGATGGAAACTAGAAAAGTAGCACAAAGATGTCTCTTTATTTCCATGCAGATCATGTCAGGAGTTGGTGCTAGAGGATATTTTGGTCTTGGTTGATGTCCGCCTTCGTGCCCCAGGTAATTTGGGAATAGGTGGAGCAACACAGGTGTACAGGGGTCCTTCCCGCTCTCCGGTGCAAGCCAGGCTGGGGTGTAATGGGAAGGGCTGCGGAAGGGGAGAGCTGGGCTGGTGGACAAGAGAGGCAAATAATTCATTAAGGTCTGCTCATTTCTGCGTCTCTTGTCGAGAGCTCAAATCTTGCAAAGCATGGCCTGCAGCAGCAGCAGGTATCAAGATATACAGAGATGTACGTGGTTTACAAAAAAAAAAAAAGGTGTTGGAAAAAACCACTTTGAACATACTGAGGTACATGGTGTGACAACTGCTTTTCAGTAGGAACCACAGAAAAGCAGATGAGGTGCATCTGAGTGGGCATTTATCCTCTTTATTTCAGACCATGCTGAACAAATCTCTTATTTTTCCCTGCATCAATTTCTTGGGTTTGGTACAGTGATGTGAGGGGACATATTCCAAACAGTTCCCCGTCTGATTTGCGGTCTAAGATGACAGGGTTGTTTTGAAAGATTGTACCCACTTTTTTAGATAAATCCTGTGCTGGGATGCTTGAGCAGCTTGGTTGTTCTTCAACACCAAAGCCCAGTCTTGCTTGGTCTCTGTCTCATTTTATCTGCAGGATGTTACTAGAGGACATCGTATTAGTTGCTAGTTCAGATCTAATGCATTACGCATTTCGGATGATGTTTTAAAAAATATTGGTGGGTTAGGAAGCAAGTCCTACTGATTCTTTGTGCCCTGTATTCCTAGGCTAGTTGGCTGCTTTTGAGAAATCTCCTAGGAGCAGTAGGAGGAAAAGAAGAAAGAAGCAGGAAATTGCAAAGCAAGCATCCAGCGCATTTGAATGAGTGGCTGCTTTCAGTCTGCGTTTGACAGAGCACCCACAGGTAACAGCTAATGGCACAAGAGGCATGGGCTGGGTAATGTGCTTTTCTCCCTGCTGGAAATGAAAAATTGACGGCCTCCCTCTGCCACAAACCGTTTCGGAAATGAGTTTGATTTGATTTGAGTCAACCTTCTGAAACCAGTCTTAGTTTCAGGTTGCAGAGGGGAGATGTTTATGGGCTTGGACTAGCTCTGTGCACCCAGAAAGTGGTTGTCAAGGGTCAGGCTGTGGCAAGCGTGACCCAGCTCGACTCTGTGTGTGTGTGAATGGACTGGGGGTTGTCTGTGTGCCACAGGAGCATATCCTGCAGGGCTATTAGGAAGCCCCAAAGACTCATTATCTTTGCAGACCCAAATTCTAGTGGTGCCTTGAAGGACGCTTGTTCTCATCTGTTCTGGTCCAAGCATTTTGTGGATAAGGCAGGCTGCAGCAGATCGGGTTAAACCCTGGAGGAGAGGTCAAGGATCAGTAATCCAGGAACAGTGTGGATGGAAGCGAAGTTGCATATAGCTGTTGGAGGCACTGAAACTGCAAATGGAAATACTGGTCTTTGCTTTCCTTTTCATGTCAGTGAACCTGGTATGGACAAGTCTTCAGGCACAATATATTTTTGACTATTACTGTGAAGTTAGTAGTATTCTGCTTGGAGCCTATACACAGAGAAGTGTTTGCTTGGGGATGACAGTTGGTTTTATGCCTCAGGCACTGATGTGATCAAAGCAACTAGTGCAACAAGAAGTGCGCTATTCTGATAAACACTAGGTTTTTTTGGGAAAGATAATATCAGGATTTTTTAGAGTGGGAATCCTTAGTTTTTTGGAGCTTAATAATGTTTTTTCAAAATTTGAATGCAAACTAAGTGTTTCAAAGAACTACTCCCCCCTCCCCAACTCCCCATTAATTTGGCAGAAAATTGTGAAACTTTTGGGGATTATTACTGCTTTCATTCCACAACAGAGCAAGCACAAACTCCTGAACCTTCCATGTGTGGGGGTAATGAGGAAAAGCGGCCATGGATGAAGCTATCTCTGTTTGAATGCACTGACTTTGAGTAAA
Source organism: Dromas ardeola (assembly GCA_013398915.1). Classification (NCBI taxonomy): domain Eukaryota; kingdom Metazoa; phylum Chordata; class Aves; order Charadriiformes; family Dromadidae; genus Dromas; species Dromas ardeola. The sequence goes on from VYZM01017044.1 coordinate 254,821, forward strand.
TTTCTTACTCCTTAGACAAGTGTTAGCATCGTGCCATTCCATTTTGGTAACTTTTGGTGGTGTTAAATCGCATGTCTCCACCAATTATGAATTGGGCTTAGCCTTCTTTCCCTCTCTTCCTTTGCTGGCTGGCTTTTGGGATAATCGTGGGAGGTCAGGCCAGACAGTAGGATGGCTGAGTGGATGGAGGGTGTCAGGGTGATGTTTCCTGCAGGGAGGACAAGTGAGGTATTCCAGAACCCGCAGGACACACTAGCTTGATTTTGGAAATGGCAATTATCAGACTTTTGACTATGTCTGATTAAATCTTTCAGCTGTGTAATATGTGCTTGTAAGTGTGATGCGAGTGCAGTTGTCCAGGCATGCTCCCTCAGTATTGTAATGATTTTATTAACTTAGCAAATACTTTCTATTATTTAATACCTTTAAGTGGTGTTTTTTTGCTTCTTGTTCTATATCTTACAGCATTTCGCTGCTCTGTTAAATTGCCTGTGTACCTCTCTGGGTACATGTTGATGGCAGATGCATGGGTCTGACAAATGGGTTTCCAAAGCTGCAGAGAGCAACTGAGATGAGCAGAACCCCATTTGCCTGCACAATGCCTGCACATCTGCAGTGGCTACAGCTGTGTCCATATTGTGTACATGGAAAAACATACTCTCATTTTTAGATCAAAACATGGGGGGAGCTAAAAACTCTAGCCTTATGCAAGCTGATTTAGTGCAATGTGTTCTTTGAAGTCCCTGCCTGCTGTAGAAAAGAGAGGGGTTAAATCTCCCGTGTGACGTTGCGGGATGTGGCTGGTGCTTCTCTCTGCAGAATCCTTCAGAGGGATTTTTACCTGGTGCCGCAGGTTGGGTCTTGTACCTGCGGGAGGCTGGTTTGGGGTCAAATGCCAGCGATCAGGTCTGTTCTTGGGGTTTTTATCCTCTCCTTCCAGGCAGAGGAGACTCTTCACAAGCTATATATAACCTGCCTGGTCCCTCCTTCCTGTGTTTTGGCCAGCCCCTTTGCTCTTGGTTTCCTTCAAGGCTTCCGCCAAGCCTGGGCTAACTCTATTGATTGATGTCTCTCCTGTGGTTGAAGGGAACAGCAGCACGTCTTTGCGGAGCAAAAAGCAACCCTGCTGTGGCAGTAAGAGAGGAGGTTTGAGAAAACTCCTCTTGCTAGTTCCTTTTCAAGATCATCTAATGAAACAGTATACTTCAAGTGTTCCCGTGAGGCGGAGCTCAGTGGCATCCAGCTTGGTCTGAGTACGGAGCAGGAATGAGATTGAATGCACGGCTGAGCCATACTGATTTATTTTTTCAATTATTGTTTAAGGTCAATATTGCAACAAAATAAGCCGCAGCATAACTAAGCTAGACGTGGAGAAACTTGGGAGGTAGAATTTATGGTCCAGCTCTGCACTCCTACACTTTGAGCAGACTTTAATGGGAACTGCGTGTGCTTGACACCTGGGAAAAATCGAAAGCCATCTGCCAAGTGTTTGTGGGAGCAGATTTTTCCTTCTGTCCAGGCAACTTGGAGTTGGACTAGGAGCCTGGAAAACGGAGCCTGTTCAGAAGCTAACCACAAATCAACTCAAGGACAGCTCTGTTTCACTAACAGG
>VYZM01017044.1:256463-336154 GCA_013398915.1 Dromas ardeola
GTCGTCTTTGGTTAAAAGAGCCCCGGTTGCTAGCTGGGTTTGGGGAGCTGATCAGGCACCTGGCACTGCGTTTTTGTTCTGTCATTTGTTTGTTAGCTCAGTGGTAAGAGAAACAAGTTGAAAGATCTGGGCTCTGTGTTCCCTGCTTGGCCCTTCAGTTTCTAAGAGCTTTGGTTCAACTGATGGGCTGATGTTTTTGTAATTGCTGCTTGTGGGGAATGAGGCAGAAATGGTAGAACGTGGACTGGGAGAATTGCAAGTAATACATTTCAGTGTGGAAGGGAATAGGACAACATTGATTTTTGTTTTCTTATTGCCAACAAACTGATTACAGCATTCTTGCTTTTATCCTCCCATGGTTTCTGTCTCCTGGGTGTAAGAGGGACACCGCTTACTATCTGTGGGAACTGTACGTGGCACTTGGTAGGGGAAAAGCAACTCCTGCCTTGCAAATTACACAGAGGTACAGCCCAGCCCTGGGATGCTCAAGGGGCATTGTGCAGCTTCAAATTATGGGTTGCAGCATCCTGGCATAACAGACCTGTTCATTCACATGCTCCTAAATTGTTCCTTGAGTTCTTTGCCTACCTGTTAGTCTTCGGTGTAATTTATTCCAAAGTATTCCCATTTCAGTGTGTGGTTTGCAAAGTCAGTGCGCAGTTAATGTGTTTCAGTCTTTGGGGGGAATTAAAGAGGTGAAAGCAGGCTGAGTTCATGGAAGGACATGAGTAGCAGCAGACTGCCTGACTTGAAAGGCTGCTTATTTTTTCAGTGCTGCTGATTTTTGGATAATGACAGATGCTTTCTACTTCAAGGTGAGACGGAACAGGAGAAAAGAGATTATTAGCTGTGAAGGGGGCCAGTGTGCTTCTGCAAGGAGTTTGAGACCAAGGCATTGGGGTTCAGCTGTCTGAAATCAAAGACCTGGAATAGCAAGAAGAAAATCCGAGCCGAACCGGCACCATGATTTACACATAACCTAGCAAGTGCTTTTGCACTGTGGCAGTTCAATTCTTTCTCTTTTCTTTAAAACTTGGAGGTAATTGCTTTCCCAATTCTTTTTGCCATCCAACAAGCTGAAATGCTTTAAAGACAGTGTTGAAGAAATACTAAGCGTCACCAGCCAGAAATTGGGAGAGATTTAAGAGGGAAACAGTACGTGAAGCTCAGCAGAGCAATGAGCAGTTAAAGCTGTTTCCTCTCCAGGGCTGCTGGACCTCCACTGCCTGCTTGGGAAATCTTTTTGAGAATGAAGGATTTGAGTATTACAAGTTCCAGATTTTACATCCATAATAAATAAGGATTAAATGAAAGGCTCCTAATGTTTTATTCTGTCCTGTGTTAATGAGCAAGATCTTATTTATAAAGGTGCAGTTTTATGAATGTTCCCCTGGTGATGTTCATGTTTGCTGGCGTGGTTGTGGCAGGTGCTCTCTCTGACTGGGAGAGTGTCCTCATTACAGCTTGAAGATAGATATTGAAGCAGATAGTATATATATGCTTTTCTCAGTGTACGCTTTGATGTTTTTACTTAGTAACGGATAAAACGTCTATATTCAGTAGATGGTGACGTATGCCTCTATCTGCATTTTTAGAGTGGAACAGTGCTGTTATAAGCACATACAAAACGAAATTTTCCAGTTAAATTTTGAAGTTGCCTCCAGTTTGTGGCTGCATAATCTTTCGGACACATCAGGTCTGGTTTGCAGATAGCAAATGAGAGGCTCTGGGCACCCTCCGTGCCCATAGTGAATAGGTCTGCTTAAAATAGTAGACCAGGACGTGCAGGTTAGGATGAAGCTTTAGGGTTAGGAAAAAAGCCAAAGCTTTATCAATAGAGGTAGCTGGTTCTCTTTACCCCTGTGGTAGCCAGGGCAGGTTCACAAATGGCTGGGCATCCAACCTCCAGCAAGACAGGCAAAGGACAGATCCTATTTCTGGTGTTCCTGATTAAGGTGGCGTCTGCACATCCCCAACAGACTTGCTCCTAAAAGTGCCCCACATGGCCTGAGGTTAAAGCAGGAGGAGAATAAACATGTGCCAGCTTCCAACATCAATTATTCTGGGATTCAGCCTGCACAGAGCCAAGCAACTGTCCCTGCCAACTTCTGAGAGGTCCCTTTTCACCTAGAGACAGCTAAGGGCTAATTAAAATTGTGCCCTCTAAGACTTGGATTTAATGAGCTGTTTAGTGACAGGGAAGAATAAATAAATTAAAAAAAAACCAAAACCAAACCCTTCAGTAGAAGGACAATTTAAACAATTTTCCAATGGTTTTAAGATGCATGCAAGTAAAAGTAGCAAGAGTTAGGATATCATCCTTCTGGGCTTGGGTGTGAAGGTGTCTCTCAGGATTTCCCCCTGCTGTTCCCTCCCTGGATGGAGGAACAGAGCGCTGCGGTGAGGATGGGCTTTGCCATGGTCTTATATGCTCTGTGACAGCAATTCTAGTAAAGGTGCATTCCAAATGCTGGCAGCAGTACCAGGACCCCAAGTGCTCTCACTTCCATCCCCTGTTTTCACGGTTACCTATGCACAGATCAGATGGTCCAACCCCGAGGTCTGTGGATCTGGTTTACTAAGGCTTTGCTTTGCCTTCCCTGGGTTTCAGCAGTGTGAACGGGAGAAAACACTGCGTGTAGCCCAAAAGTACCTGTATTCTGTGCCTGTTCCCCTTAATGTCAAAAATGAAGGTGTTCCTCAGACTTTTCTAAGGTCAGAAGAAAGTAGAATGTCACTGCTGAGGATTGTTGATTTTGATTGAGGTGCCCAAACTTTACCTTGGCAGACAAAGCTCCCTATGACTGCTCTTTTCATGCCCTTAAGTCCTTTCCCTGTGCAATAATTATAATCATGCAGGTGTGAATTCCCCTTCTGCATCCATCCTCTGACATGTTAATGTCTTGCTGGGGCAAAGTTGCATTGTATCTGGTTTTATGTATAAACTAGAGCAGTTTCAGGGATACATTTTGCTGCCGATCAAGTGAGCAACGCAGCGTATCGGTGTTGCAGTTTTGTCCAGGTCCCTCTTTTGCACCCTGACTGCAGCAAGGTGCCCTGTTTTTATCAGCAAAGACTATATTCTGTGAAGTGTGGAGGGCTGTCTACTCATCCAATATAAAATGATGAAGGGCAAGGTCAAAATAGTGTTTTATGGGAGGTGAGGCTCTGGCCTCTTGGCTTCTGAAAGGAGGGAGGTGTGGAGCAGCACTGCCTGTCCAGAAGAGCTGCACGGGAGCCATGGGCACAATGCCACCCGCTTTGGATTAAGTCCAGGCTATTTTCCCCCAAAGAACTTCCTTTGCAGTATATATATTGCATTATGTTTATGTGTTATGATCGCTTGGAGGGATGCGAGTTAAACCTTAATGAGTTTTTGTCCAGGAGGCATTGTGAAAATAAACGCAATTCTGCCTCCTTGCTCTCCTCCCCGTGCTCCAGCTCCCCCCACCCTTCTCACATCAGAGCAGTCATGTAATCATATGTTGATGAATAAACAAAACGGCCTGATGTTCTGAATGTGGTCTGAGCAGAGCAGTAATGGCAAATGACACAGACTTTAATTTCTTTGATAAACAAATGCGCTCAGGGAGTTGGTTTCACACACCAGAGGGACATGGTGGCACTCTTGCCCCCATTCTGCGCCAGTAGTGGTACGGATGGGAAGGACCAGAGCAATGGGATCGGAGGGGCTCAGCTGTCCACGCAGCTCTTGTGCCAGCCGGGTTTTTGCGTTAGCATCGCTGCCCAGTTTCCTTGGGATTGTGTTTGCCATGGGGTCCGTCCCAGCTGTGCAAAGTCTCTCTCAGCTGCCTTTAATTTCCAGGATGCTGCTTTAATGTTTGTTGCCAGAAGGGCAAAGAGGAACCTGGAAAGCAGCAGCTGTCGTGTGAGAGCTGTGGTAGATCAGATAGAAAGGTATTTATTTCATCGTTCTCTTAGCAATTTTTTCACAATTTCATGGTCCTGGATAGGGCAGCAGGAAAGCTGAATTGTACCTGTCAGTCACAGTGTTTGCTGAAGGGCAGTCAGGAGTGACAGAGAAAGTGAAAAAGAAGATAAAGCAACATAATCATCTGGGTTTCAGTGGGATTTTTCATGCCTCCCATGCTTCCTTGCCCTGTTCCTGCCGTTATTGCAGCCAGCGTGATCAATGGCTGGCCAAGGACCATGTGAGACTTGACCAAATTCCCACCCAGGGGCAGCTCATCTCTCTGGGCAAGTTTTTGCAGCTCAGAAGATGGTGGCTGTGCTCCCAACCACTGCTCTCACCCTGTTCTAGGGAACTTTTTACTAATTTATTAGCCTTAATTTACTTTACTCTTGGCAACCAACTCTAACATTCAGATCGGTGAGTATTGTTCCAAACACCTGCCTGGGAAAGCTGGCCCTGGAGGTTATGGAAACTCTTGGGATTTTGGGTCCTAGGGAAACTGAAGTGCACTCTGATTGTGTTGTAGATGTTCGTATTACCACCTCTGGCTCCCTGTAAGCTCGCAGTGTGAAATGGGGGCTTACAGGTAGAAACGTGCTAATTATTATAGCTGGATCAAGTGTGGAGGGGCCTGAGATCTGAATGAGACTCCATACCTTAATTTTGCCCATAACTTCTCACCTTGAAAAGTAACTAATGAAGCAGTTTTACTTCTACTAGTCCGTTTGCTTGTGTGCATTTTAAGTTCTTCAGGGGAGAAAGGAGCCCGGGAGACTAAACAACTTTTTTTTTTTTTTTTTTTTGTGACAAGTAAGTGGGCCTGGGTAATGGCTGAATGTTTTGTGTGTTGAATGAACAATAAAGAAATACAGAATTTGCTTAACTACATAAAGATATAAACCCCTTAGCACCCTACTGTAAAATGGCTATGAATTGCACGGGTGCCTCCATGCATTGCATAGCTGTGGGGAACCCATATATTATGCTGTCAGGATGAGTGATACTCTGTTTTGGTAGGAACAACAGGAGTCATTCATTACTTCGAGAGCTCTTTTCAAGCTGACAAGGTGGCAGCCTGCACTTGTAATAGCATCTCTTAAAGCTCAAAATACCCTCCTTGTGCTATCAGAAGAGGTTGGACACTTAAAGAGCTTCTTCCTTCTGATCTGGCATTGACACTGTCTGTGGGGCGAGCGCCTTGCTGGGTCTCCCACAAGCTGCTGCAGGAGGCGGAGAAATAATGGATGGTTTTAAGGGTTATGGCTGTGTTTGCAACCTCACCACAAATCCTGATTTAAAGGTAATATTTGCAGAAGTAATTTATGAACTTAGGTGGCACGGAGCGGCAAAGGGTTGCAGGCACCAAAGTTATTTTAGAGTTTTTGACATGTTTTATCCTCTGGCTATAAGTGAAAATGTACTTGAAGATCTCAGCTGGGGCACCGTGACCAATAATTGGAGAAGGGATAAGGACTTCTGGATGTTTGGCTTGGCAGATGCTTTTCAAAAAGTTCTGAATTGGAGGAATTGGGGATCCAGAAAATAGTGATGTCCAAGGTCAGTGGTGACTCTTGAAGGCTCTCCCGTGCTGCAGACCCGTAAGCAGGATGGAGCTGTCTGCCAACCAAGAAGTGGAGCTGTTTGAGAGGCAGTGATTGAAGCTCTGTGCTCAAAAGTGAGAAAGTACTTCATCTTCAGTCAGTGTTAATCAGTCCCTTGCTTACAAGAAGACCAAAGTAATAAATAATGAATTAGATCCTATCAGTATTCTGGACATGTAGTTGCTGAAGCCCCCCAGGTAGCTTTTTCTGACTCTGGTAGTTCTCATGTCAATGCACAAATGCTTGACAAACATCTTTGCATGTTCACCTTTGCCTGGAACAACAATCCTTATGGATTGCATAGTCCTGAATTAGAGTAAGAGGGATGTGGTGTGTCTCGATGTCTCTCCTCTGCCTTCACTGACGTTCTGCACTGCCTCGTGTCTCCCTAGTATTTGTCTGTGTTTATTATTACCTTTAGAACTGGGGAAATACTTTGAGTTATGCTTTCTGAGGCTGTTCGCTCAATGCAGAATTGAGTTGTCTTTGGCTCTTCTTCCACCTTTCATTTTCTAGTACTGAAACATTCTCCTGAATTAATTCTCTTCAGCCAGATTTGCTGTCCCTAACACCTCAAAATGTGAGTTTAGATGTTGAGTTATTATTTTTCTTTATAAATAATACATTTGGAGTCCTTGATGTGCATTATGATTCCTTAGCCTTTAAGCCACAGTCAGTTTATGTTTTCAGAGCTTTTTCGTTGGTAATTGTGAAGTTTAAAAGCGTGGCTTTTTTGAAACTGAAAACTGAGATTCTCACATAATTACTTGCCTTCAGGAATTGCAGATTTAAAAGAAACACCAAATGTTGTGAAACTCCCAGTAAAATCATAAGGCTTGGCCGCACTGGGAATACCCTCAGATTTTTAATTTGACAGGTTAAGTGCGTACAGTCTTCAGAGTGGTGTGTTTCATCCAACAGGAATGAATTTTAAGAGGCTTGTAGGGATTTTTTTTCCAAAAGTGATCACTGAGGCTTGCAAATATAAACTCTCACATGGGAAAAGCATGTCCAGTCAGCAAGAGAGAGAGAGAAACAAAGCCAAGCTTGGGAAGCAACCTGTGAATTCACTCAAGAGCTGGCCCGCAGCATCTGAATATTGAGAAGTTTCTTGTAATAATTTTTACTTCTGGGGGCAACCGTTGTTCCATCTTAGCCAATGTGAGAATCCCTTCGGGCATTGCTGGAGCACAGCTGTCAGCCTTGTTTGCCTCCTCTGCGCTTCTTATGTAAAAGCGTTCAAGTTCTGCAGTCAGGAGCTGTTTTCCTTGCTGCTGAACAAAAATCAAACAAAGACCCCTTTTCACTGGCTGTTCAAAATCAGTTTGTTTATTCTCCCCCGCCCCAATAACTAGATTAAATCACAAGGTTTCAATAGGAAGGACCTTATTGCAGAGGCTGTGTTGATAGCTTCCCCTGTGCTTGCTTATTTTCAGTTGCCTGATATTAGGTCACTTGTCAGCATCTGTTGCCTTCATCACATGTGACATCACGTTTCTCACGCTGTCATGTACTATCAGAAGTGGCAATGGCTGCACCAAGAGTGGACCACCAGCCTCGGTGTGTTCGAACTGAACATTTAGTGTGTGACTGAACTGCTGTGGTTTAAGTGAGAATCTCTTCAACACCTCTGGGAGTACTGCGTGCTTTGGGATTTGTCCAGGACTTCTGTCCTGTCCGCAAAAGATGACCTTTGTGCTGCAGAGCTTGGCCCACACTGTCACTGATCTCATGTCTGGGCCATTGGACCTCCATCATGGGAGCTTCATTTTGTATGAGCTATTTTTTCATTCTCCTAGGCTTAAGAAGCTTTTATGATGCTCGTATTCTTATTCCTTAAAGGAGTTCTTCTGTTTCATAAAAGATGGTATATAGAAAATAAATCTCATTGTGTTATATTCGTGATCATTAATCCTATTGTCTAAAGTGTTGAACCATGCTGTGATAGTTTGGATCTGGAAATTTGAAAGTGAAATCTCCCTGATGCTCCAGAGAAACTCTGTACCAAATGACCAGTTTTATCCCATCACTAGCATTACAACAGAGAAAAAGCATCAGTGTTAATTAATTCTTCTTATCAGAGTAGGAGGCAGATTGCGTAGGAGTAGAAAAATAGCTGATCGCTCATGGACGATAGAATAGAATTGCCCTAACAATTGCCATAAGTCGTGGTAGGATTTCTTTTTTCCCTGTGTCAGTTCCACAGTGTGACTTAAATTGATCTGAATTGAAGGGGAAATACTGAAGAACAGAGAAAGAAATAAGAAAACTGGTATTGCAATGTAAACAAGATGAGAGGACACAAAGAAAATTACTCTTAGACATCGTGTCTAGTGTGTGTGCTACAACTCATGTTTCTTGTATGTGCAGTCTTAACGAGAGAGACCTGGATTTGGGCTGAAGCTGACAGAAGGTGCATAGAAACCTGAGAAACCTATGCAGGCCAGCCCATGGTAGCGCTGCACACCTGGCCAGGCTTGGGTAGCAGCAGAAGTGCCCAGAATAATTACAGAGGGGAAAAATGACCTGTAGCAAGCCAATTTTTTCTCTTTCTAATGGGACATGTGCAAAATTTACAGCAAGTTATTACAATCAGAATCAGGTTGCATTATCAACTACTTCTCAAATTGCATCCAAGTCTCCTCAAAAGCCTAATGCTTCCCAGCTAGATGGAAAAAGATCTTCTCCCCTCTTCTCTCCCTGCCTCCCCGGTTCAATTTTGCTAAATCTGCTGTCCCAGTGTCTCACTCCATGACGTTTAACGTCTTTGCGCAATTCAATTTGTGCAAAATCAGCCACTTAGCAGGACCGCACTCAGCACAAGTGATTTTAGCAGCATGTGGACACCATGGTGATTGACACTGCAAGAGGCAACCCTGGGGCTTCTGGGAGAGACTAGGCGATCCTGCATTGCTCTCTGCCGTGCTGGGCTTACGGAGCAGACCTCCCTCTGTGGCCAGAAAGGTTAAATTCTCAGTTGGCAGATAAGCCTGTTTAACTGGTTAGCTGAGGGGGCTGCAGCTATTTTTCTATGGCCTGGCAGGCTATAGGTTTTTGGTGTGTGTAGGTGGGAAGGGTGCATGACTTATATTTTGGATGGGTGTAATTGTTTTTGTCACATTTGCTGGTGTTGAAGAGTGCAAGTAGCAAGGAGCAGATGTGAGTTGGAGAGGGAGGAACCTGTGGTTGGCCTGAAGTTTCATACTCAGTTTGCAATACCGACTCTTCTGTGGGTGATGCAAAATCATCTACTCTCCCAAAAGCTGGCAGTTGAAATGCTCCCTGATCTGTTGTCCTCTACCAGCCATGCTCAACCTTCGTGCACAGCAGGGAGACTTTGTCACCTCCCTTCCCAAATGGGATGTGGAGGTAGGTACAAACTATTTTGTGCTCTTTGTCTGTGCATCTCACCATCAGCCCATCTGTAGAAAGAGTTTCTGATGCTCCAGATCCATTGCGCTCTCAGCCCTTGCCGCTTAGCTGGGCGAACGTGGTGACACATGGCTGTTACGTAGTTGGATAAACCGGGATGTGGAGACTCTGTAAGGAGAGCACAGACCTGAAGTGCAACTCATTTTCACATCTGCATGTTTGCATCTGTATGTGTGCTGTGAGCTCAGATTGCTCAGAGGGCGATCAGCTGGAGAAGCTTACACTGCTAACCTGGCTCACAGTGCAACCTGGGATGCGGGGGTGGGCTACTGAGGTACACAGACTTCAACTGTACCTGTTAGGAAAATGTATTCTATCTCCTAATTACCATCACTATTATCTATTTTGATTCCCCTAAATAGTTGTTCTATAATTGCATTTTTTTTCTCAATAAACTTAGAAAATAGTACAAGTGGGGTTTTTTTGTGTGTCTTTTGGTACTTAAGCATGTCCTTACAGTGTCATTTGAAGTAATCTAGAGGTTTGGGCAACTTTTTTAATAATAAAAGACACATAAGTTCAATATTTTTTTTAAAATAGCTGATCCTGCAAACACAGAAACCCAAGAAAACTATTATAGATGCATAAAATGTACACATTTACAGATGTTTTGGTAACTGTGGCTTAATCTTTGAACTATGGCTTGAAGCCAAGTATATAAACTAGGAAAGGAACTTGTAGCACACATTTTACAAAGGCCATTGAACAAGTTTTGGCTGTGTAGTCCATTGACACATTCTATGCATTGAAGATCAAACTAGCATTTAATACCAAAGTTCTGGTCAATCCCTGTATTCATCATGCCTCAAATATATAGCGAATATTTTCTGTCCTGAAGGTCATGGGTCTAGTGATTCATTAAATTGTCTAAGTGATTGCCCGTGTGAGTTGCGTTGCCTTGTAAGGACAGAGACCTGGGAGAACAGTGTCTCTCAATTGCTATCGTAGCTTTTAGGCATAAGGTTGTTTTCTAAAATATACTTTTTTTTTTTCCCCCATGATGAAGTCTTTGATTTTCATAAGATATACAGAGAGATTGATCCAGCTGTTTACCTAAGCTTCACAAGATCTGTAGGCATAAAAAGCATTTATCTGATTAAGATGGATGTGATCTAACACATTCGGGCAACATTCAGTTTGCATCCAAGGGTATTAGTCTAATGGGTCCTCTTGATAGGACAAGAGAATGTCATGTATGCCTCTGTGAAAGAAGAGAAGGTGACTTTGTATGAAAGATTCAGGACTATCTAACTCTTCCTTCATATAGAAATAAATTTCTCACGTGGCCGTTTGTCATGAATGTGTAAGAGAGAGGAGAGATTTTAGATGGGTCATATTAGCCAGTAGCTTAGCCTGCAGCAGGTGTACAAGAAAAGTCCTTCTCCCCACTCCCTAAAGATGGCTGAGCTTCAAACTTTGTTTTACCATAGGCAGAAAAGCATCTAAACGCTTGGGTACACCTTCAGGTATTTATCTGAGTCCTTTTGTGGTTTGCTTATCCAAATGATTTTGCGGTGGCTTAGTTACAGGATATAAATAAGTACTCTTACTATGGGAAAATACTGGATATTAAAAAGCTCTTGAATTTAGCAGAGAAATGCATCACAGGAACTAATGGCTGAAAGATGGAGCCAGATGAATCTACAGCAATGAATGTTTTAAAGAGTAATTTTAAAAAATCATTGAGACTAAGGAGGTAAAGAATAGAGTGGAGTTACCATCTCTCAATACCTTCAGATCATGATTGAATGCCTTTCTGAAAGATATTTTTCAGGAAATTACACGCTGCTGAGCTCAGTATAAAGATAACCCAGCAAAAAGTAACAGTCTGTGTTAGAAGAGACTTTTCACCAGTTATCAAGTGGTGCCTCCTGGCCTTGGCTGTTATGAATTGAAGCAGTTGAAGATTTGGTACAGAGTGGCTGTAGTTCGGTTTGCTGTGAAAAGCATTTTCTTCTAATGTTTCCAGGACTTCAGTATGAGCTAAAAGTAGAGGTATGAGTTAGCTCTGAAGAGGGGGTAACTTTTTTCAGTGTGGGGGGAAAAAAAAAAACTTTTTAACTCTAATTCCTTAGTTCCTTAGTCAGATTTTGAGGGTACGGTGTGACAGGTGAAGAGGAATACCTCAACTGCTCCTTAAGACTTAGATGTATCTTTTCTGCCAATAACACAGTAAAACCCCCTGTTTAGTGCTTAAAATTAAATATTGGAGCTAGAGCTAATCTGAGTTGTGAATTAAACCTGATGAGCCTGGACTAATCACTTATGCTGATACCTCATTCAAATATAAAGTATATAATAATTTATGACTGCTTTGTAATTTGATGATGTTTTCTTGAGATGCTCTATTTTATAAAGACTTAATTTTACACTTTTATTTTATATTATAAAGGTTTGTTGCTTTGATTTGAGATCCTCTAATAGAAAATCTCATACAGGCAGAAGGTATAAGAAAGGGGAAATCCTGCATGGTAAAAAAACATAATGTCATCTGCTGCAGCGTGTAGTATCTGTCCCTGGGGATGTTTCAATGGAAAGATGCAGTGCAGCTAGAAGACAAAGAGTATTAGATGTTTGACTAGTACCTGAATTTTACAGTCGTACATAAGTGGTGGGATTTTTTTTTTCTCCCATCACTGTTTGAAGGAGGATTCTTATTTCACCCTTGTACGAGAGGGTTACAAATACCCTGCCCTGGTGTCAAGTACCCCACTGGTGGCATCACCAGGGTGCAGGTGAACCCTTTTGTAGGTTGATAGAGGGTCCCTTCCTACTTCTGCTCCAAGGATGCCACCTCCAAACTGTTTCACACGTAATTTTTAAGTGGAACATTGAAGTGTCTCTTCTGAGAGCCATCACATTGAACTCCTGTATCTTTTTCACTCAGATGCCCCCTTGAGGAACTTCCCTGTCAAACTATCAAATGTCTGCAGAGATACTGGCTTTGCTTGCTGTAGTAATCCCTTCTGCCAATTCTTGGGGCACACGTGGATCTGAACATTGTCAGAAGGGACAGTGATATGTATTAGTGGAAAATGCTTCTGACAGAACAGCAGGCGTTGCTCAATATTATCTTCCCCATGGAAGTCAAGAAGAGCTTGGTGCCTGCAGAAAATAATGAGATAACGGTTGCTGGTGGAGTCCAGCGCTGTCGTCCTATCCCAGACATCTATGCAAGTACAGCTCCCTCCTACAGCCTTGCAAAGACGACGTTAATTGGGGTGGATATATGAACGTATGCTGGGGAGGAGCGACTGGGACTGAAGGCAGAGATGGAAAGGACTGGTTTGTCCAGTTTTCATCTGTTTTCTCATGTAATGATGTGTGGTTGCTGTATAAAAAAGGATGATGAGCTAGGTGGACCTTTGATCTGATCTACTGTGTGACATCTGATCTACCTGTGACATCAACGTAATAATAACGTCTGATGAATTGTTAGCATAGTAGCAGTGAAACTCCTCATCCTTCAGGATGGTAGTGTTGGCTGTCATACCATACCTCGTTGCCTCTAGTTAGGCCTATGTTTTAGTGGATTTTGTCTTATGAGACTTGGCATTGAGCTATTGCAGTGATGGAAATAGTGTAAGTTCTTTAGGCAGGTACAGCAGTTCATCCGCAAAATTATGATACTGAACAAAGTGAGAGATTTGGTGTCTGGAAAATGAAATTTTGAGAAATTTGGAGCTCTGAAGCCAACACATCTCTTGTGGAGGTGCATGCGCAGGGTCCAGTTTTCTGCTGTCTCTCATCTCCGCACTGTGCTTTACTCTGATGTAGGAGTCATGCGATCGAGATCCACCTTCCCACCAATTATTTATACACAGAGCAATGTAACTCAGCCTCTGAGTGAGGCATTTATACCAGTGGGATCCTAGTGCTGTATAAATAATTGCAGCATTGCAAGCATCGCTTGCTGACTGTATGGCATAACCACACTATTTATATGAATCTGACAGTGTAACTATAGTTGTGGAAGACGATTTAAATACAGCCGGCGAAGTAAGTATACCCTTAGGAAGGTATAACTAACTACACAGATAATAGTATCAGGTAACTATACCCATAGGAAAGTATAAACATACAAATAATAGCTGCAATGTAAGTATAATATAGAAGTCAGAGGGTCTCAATATTGATATAATAACAGTAGAGTAGCTTTACTCAGAGGAGAGGAATGTAATTGTTTGAATAACTGCAGTGATGGGAGAGGGTAGCTCGGAGAGCTATAGCTGGGATATCTAACTCTCCGGTAACAGGAGGTCATCTGCATGTACTCAGAGCACTGTTTGAATTTGAAACTTTAAGGAAGGGGGACTTGAAGGATGGGCAGTGAACTGCAGAGGGGGTCTCTTCCTGGGAGGCCAAGTGCTGGGAAGGAGCTGTGATTTAGCAGGGGAGGACAACGGAGGGAGGAGTGCAGTGGATTGGGCATGCGAGTTGCTGCTTTTCTGGTCACGTCCCCAGGAATTCAATTGGAGAACAGTTTTAAGATGAAATCAGACATCCTCGAAGAGAAAAGGTTTCCCAACATGTGGAGTGGCAATGGGCCCATCCAGCTGCAGAGCAGTGGCATCACGTGGCATATGCTGGGTATGGGGTTAGTAACTTGTGCCAGAAAGAGGGGATGGGAGAGCAGAGAGACTCGAAAAAAGCAATTTTTGCAGTGACAAACAGCAAACATAAAGGGAAACTGTCAAAAATAATGTCTCAATTTGATATTTTTCTTTTTTTCAAGTTGGTTTAATTGACCCTCTAAATAGATGACACTATCTTTTTATTCCTGTGCCTCCTAAAACTAAAAAGAGAAATAAAAAAAATTGCTAATTACCCTTTATTTGTATATCTCTCTGTAGCTCTGCAGCAACAAACTCGTCTGAAGAGACAGCCAAAGCTATACTCTTTCCTGCTGCCTGCCATGTTAGATTGAGACTGGTGCTGCGTTCTCTGAGCTGTGTTCAGAAGGAAGTTGGACTGAGTAAAATAATATGACTGTTGTCTCCTCTAGACCTTCACATGGGCTTTATATATTTCATAAGATGTGTGTTTGACAGTGGAAGGGGAATGACTTCGTTTTAAAAATAGAATCAGTTTAAAGTTTCTATGCAGTGCTGGTCTGTGTATTGTTTAAGAGAAGAAACTGGGGTTTGGAGTGGGTTTGTGTGTGGGATTTTTTTGAGTAAATTTCTTAATGAATTGTTTGGAAGATGCTGATTATCAAAACCCAGAACTGAATACCTGGGGAGCTGTGCTGAGGATGAGCACTGAAACACCATCAAGTGCAGGGCACTCTGTTTCTGAGGTTGGCAAATCACCTGGTTTTTGAAAGTTGCTCTGATCAGTTCTGGTTTTTAGAAACAGGGAGCAAAATAAATTCTTTGATATCGCTTTGGAAATGCAGGATAAATACATAATGATTAGGCTGGTTTTCCTTTGTCCTTGGTGCAGTGACAGCTGTTTGAATGCTAAGACAGCTCCATAGGAACTGCTGCCTGGAACAGATCAGTGGTCATCCAAGGGAGCATTGTATCTTACAAATGGCTCCTTGGAAATCTAAGAGTAATCTCTATTATATTAGGTGATCTGAAGTGTCTGGCCACTTTACCTCAACGTGCCACGAATATCCTTTACTCTGCAAGCAAAATGATTAGGAAACCCTTGAGGGTCAGTATTAAATTCCTATGGGGTGCAGGGATACAGGCACAAAGTGCAAAGACCAAATGAGATAAGAGGTAGATTTTCTGGTCGAAGCTTTTCACCTACAGGAAGAAGGACATGCACTATTTCCTGAAGGAAGCTTCTCTGGGAGGGTGTCTCATTAGCAACGTGTATTACCCTTTTTAAAGTTCAACCTGGAAGCCTTTTCTGATTCGAAGTGACTGGAAAGCAATGGGGGAACAATGCTGGTGGGCTGGGCATGGGTAGTAAGAAGCCCTACAGGTAGAAGGAAAGGCCATCAAGAAGGGGAGGAGGGAGGGAAGTGATGCTGAGCACAGAGAGATGTCAGCTACATTATTCACTGATTTCCTTCAGGCCAGCTGCAAGACTCATGTTCTGCTTTGCTGCATTCAAAAATCACTGTGGCGAGTGCTCTGCGCAATCTCCCAGCCGATTTAACACCACCAACGTATGGATTTACCAGATGGTATCAGACACGAGTAGCAACGTCTGATAGACCCTCATAATCACAGTTTATATTGATTGAAACCAAGGTTTCTGGAATGACACAAAGTGCTTATATATTGGTTGCACGATCTAGCTGGGTCTAGTTCTAATCAGAGCCCTAAACAGGTCAGTAGCTGCAGAAATGAGGCAGACTTGAGGACACATCTGTTGGAAGAGCTAATAGAGGACTTTTAGGGGTCCTCTTCCTCCATTGGTGATGCAGGCATCTTAATCTCATTCTCAGTTTTGCATTTTTAAAAAGAATAATTATCGATGATGGACAAAGAGACTTTTTGAGAAAGGACTAATTATTCCAAATCTCTGCAAGAATAGCAAACAAACAAACCAAAGCAAAACCAAACGAATCCTGATAAATAGAGCCACAATTACCAACCTGTTGGAGGGTCTCACAGCATAGGCAGTGTTCATATCATCCAGCCTCTCTTGTTCGCGTAAGCAACTTGGGTGCTTTGTTGCTCTGGAATTGCTCTCAGGTTAATGAAGGGGAGTGTGATCCTTTGGAGACTGATTTAAGGCATGTGAGAAAATGCCTGATTCTAGTGTTTTGAACCTTCTGCCACTTCTTCTTTTGGTTCTTGATTGGTGAAAGCATGGGAAGATTGGCCCATAATGAACGCAGAAGAACTGAAGCTGAAGAAAGTGTGAACATAAAAGGGGAATAAGTGATGGATAGATGCTTCTTTTAGCAAGTTACCCTCTATAATTAAACCTTGGTAGGCCCAGGAACCTCTTTTTTGTTACAGACCAAACACATCCTATTTGCCAATGAACCTCATGGTGTCACTGGGTCACTGATGATGCACAACTGATGGCATTGGCATCATGGTTCATCACGGCTTGTGTTGGGATGATGCCTTCATCTGTAGCTCACAGCTTCCTGTCAAATGGTGGTGTCTTGGCAGTTTATCTGACAATCTCAACTCAGTTATAAGTACATTGGGACAGACACTAAGAGCTCTTATTGGCAGTCCTAGCAGGCTGAGCAAGAGGGACTCTACATGGAGTGTAAACTCCCTTCTTGCACCTAGATAAGGCTCTTCCAGGCCAGGTAGCAGTACAAAGGCAAGCCGGTGCCATGCTGCTGGGGAAATTATGCTGGCACTGCTGTGATCAGTAGATGGACTTGTGAGCTTTTCCTTAAGCACAGGTAGAAAATTAATAACACAGTTGCTTGTCTTTCACAGGTTCTGGCACTAATGAGGTGAGTGCTCCTCTGTGTTTTTGTGGTGTGGAAATAGTGCAGTGCATTGATACACTCTAGTGGTTCTTCCCATCTGGAAAGGCTGATGTGCTCAACTGCCCAGCATTCTGCTGCTGCTGCTAAGGATGTCCATTAACCACGTTCACTGTAGTGGGGCTGTGCATGTGCTTCATATTCCACTTCAGTGGTTGCTACAGTCCTGAAAAAGGAAAGGAACAACATGTTTTCTTTTTACTGATTTGAAAAGTTACTGTTCTGAGAAACTGAGATTTTTTTTTTTTGTGGTGCTTCAGCTTTGGCCACACAGCAGTGAAGTGCGTTACTCTTGCCGTGATCCTGCTAAGTCGCTGGTTTCCCTTTGAATCCCAAGGTATTACAGAGGAGAATTAAAACTGCGCTTTTATGTTCATCGTCGCAAACAAACAGTGTACTAAGAAGATCTAGGTACCTGTGAACAGGAGTAAGCAGCTTGTGGTTGCTCTATTTGGAGTGCTTGTTAGAAAATACGTGGTTAAGATTAGGGTAGAGATGATGTAAGGAAGTTCTGAGACCGTGCTTTTTAAAAAAAAAAAATATTTTTTTTTATAGTTTCTTTCTATGCCTATTAAAGCGGGTGGAAGTTCTTAGTGTGACCTGTGGCTCCAAGCCTTTTGCCATTCTAATATTATTTGTTTAGTTCCCCATAGTAGCTGCCACTGCAGACTTACTAGGTTCAGTTTATTGTATTTTGTTTGGATCCAAATGACAAGATCTGTTACAATTTGTTGTCTTTATTGCACTTATTCTTAGTGATTAAGGGTTTCAATATGCTTCTATTTAGCTAATGACCTGAAATTGTGCATTATAAGGTTTCAGTCCCAAAATTCCATCATATGGTACTTTTTTCCGCAGCAGTCAGCTGCTTTGTGTCAGCCTAACTTTGAAAGAAATGTAATAACAATTTAATGGTAATAGTAAAACAGTTGTACTTCATTAAATGCAGTCATCTTTTCCTTTAGAATTTCAGCATTGCAAATTTTACTTGACTCTGACTACTGTTTCATAACTACTCTTGCTTAAGGCCATTTCAGAATATCCCACCTCAACCCGTATATTCTTTATAATGGTAATGGGCCAAATTCTACAAACAAAAAGAGGTGGTTCACAGGAAACCTGTAGAATTCCTTTCGAAAGGATGTTGTACATGCAGGAGGTTTGTACGGACCTCCACAGACTTCCTCTCCATAGACCTAGAAGAGAGATGTGGTGATAAAGATCAGGCTCAGAAGAACACAGAGCAGTAGATATTTGAAGCCTGGGAGACTGCTTGGAGGTGACATATACACCTCCCCTGTTCTTGGACTTTGCTGGATGTCCTCTTGTGCCCACTGCTGAAGACAGCATGTCAAGCTAGATGGAGCCTTAGTCTGGGTCAGTGTGGCTGACACTACATCACCTTTGTTGGCCACTGTGAAGCATGAGTTGTTTCTGGAATAAGTGACTGAGTTGAGGATTTCTTGAAATAGTTTTTTGTGTTTTGTTACTTTTGCCACTGAGTAGCAATGACCCTTTCCACCTCAACTGGCTTCCTGGATGTGCTTCCCTCTCACTGGCGGTGAGAGGCAATGGTAAAGTTCAGTTAATCTCAAAGTGTTGGGAGATTTGCTGAATTACTCAGTAGAGGATTAAGGTTAGCATAAAGCCGTAGTTTGGATGTCAAGTCCTTCTTAGTTGGTGGCTGTTCTTAGGAGGAACTGTGGAAAAGGGGGAATTTGTGTCAAGTCAATAGCAGTTTTCATCAGCACCTTAGAATAAACCTAGGCTAAGACTGTCTGAAAAAAAGCAGGTGTATTTTTCCCCATATAAGTTCTGTTCATCCAGTATTGTCTTTCCTTTCTGTTACAGGGTTTTCTTTCTGTTAAGAGGTTTTCCAGCTGGTACAAATACATCAGTGATTAGCACAGCAGCCTCTTTTTGACTGAGACCTTTCTAGCATTGATTCCCTTGTATTCTTTTCATTGGAAATACTGCTGTTGCTATACAAAATTGCTCTAAAAATTATCCTGTGACCCAGAGGTTGTCCCTTGTGAAGGCAAACTGAAATGCTAAGGACGTATCTATGCAAGGAGGGGAAATCTACATCATAAATTGGCAATGGTCTAACACATGAAAATAATTAAATACAGTAGTCACTGTTTCAAGGGATTTTCTAGGTCACTAGCTTATTTGCAGGTAAAGGTCCTCACCATAACACGGCTGTTGGGTGGTTTATGTGAAGTGACATGGTGGTCTCCATTTGTTCCCTTATGGACAAATCCGTATGTGATAACTGGACGTACTGATAGGAGAGGAAAAGGATGGAGTGAGAGCAGGATTTTGGTGCTGGAGACCAGTGTTGGCTATGGCAAGTGAGGCACCAAGGGGGTTGTCTTGCTGTTGCCTCCGCCACTTGTGCTGTAGGGTAAAATTTATCTGTTCACGTTGCCAGCCCAGTAGAGTTCTCACATGCTGAAGTGTAGTTCAGTGTTAAGAGGAAAAAAAAAAGAGGGTGGGTTTTGTGTAACTTAGCATGCTGTGTATGAAGGGAAAATACCACCCTCTGCACTTTGGCTTTGAGAAGAGCCGGGGGAGCTTAGCACTACTAGGGAAGAGGAAAACTTAGTGAAGGAAAGAGGTGGGACTTAACTCACTGGTTGGTCTCCTTTTTCAGTACCTCTGTGGCCTTTCAAATCCTTTGTCTTTGAAGTCCTCTGCCAGGCAAGAGACAGAAAGTTATCTTGAAAGCCAGGAGAGGTGTCTTGCCTGGGCCCCTCTGGAGAAGTCGCTCACTGATAATGAACATGTCCATTACCGCTTGTCACCTTAGTGGATCTCCATGAAGTCAAAGCACTTGTCCTTCCCTCACTGGTACTCAGTGATTCGTGTGCTGAGCTGTGTCCCTGCCTGAAGCCAAGGTGGGTTTTGCTGCATGCAATTTATATAATATTTTTGAGCTGCTGGGAGGCAGTTCTCCAACCCAGTTTTCCTTCTAATGTTCATTTCTGCATGAAGATAAGAAGTGTTTTCAAGGATTCCCTTGAGGACCAATTTAGAGTTCAGTTTCAGTTGGATGTATGTAAATAGAATCACGCATTTAACAGAAACCCAGATGAAAGACACTTTTAGGAGGGCTTGGGGCAGATGTTGTCACTTAGCCTGCAGCAAGCACCTCAGAGCAAATCCTGCACTTCTCCCTTTTATCATGGTTTATTCCTTTCTCCTTCACATCTCAGTCACTGGTGAATACTGTTGTGAGATGCATCTCTGTTTTGGGCACTCGTGCCTCGGATCTACCTTGGGTCTGTGGCTGGCCCCTTTTATGTAATTGTGGGCCAAGAAAAATGCTTTTGTGCTGCTCCTGAAGTCCTGGTGTTTGTGGATAACTGGAGTCATAAATATGGATGGCACAATTTGTTGGCACGAGCAGGGGAGGGAGGCGAAGATTAAGGAAACCTGCTTTAATTTGCTGTCTCTGTGGTGAGGGACATGCACCCCATGTGTCGGCAGCCTGGAAAGGGGCATGTGGGGTGCCTCATTACTTCCCCGCTGTGAGCATGTGTCTGATGAGGAACAGCTGCCTGCAAAGCTGGCAGCCCAGGCAGGGCACAGGCAGCAGATGCAGTGAATGGAGCAAGGGCCGTGAGTACGGCTGAAGTTGTAAAGGGCTGTGTGGTCCTGCATCTCCATCGCACAAATCAGGAGCACAGGGGATGGCAGACAACTTACACCTTGGCTCAGTAAGCCTGGAGCACTGGGCTCTGCTCTGGACATGTCTCCTGTGAATCGCTAAGGAAGGTGACTTCCAAGGGCTCACCTCTATTCCTCATGCCAAGAGCTTTAATTGCAGTCTTCTTGACTGGTAGTTATTCTTCATCTGGGTACTTCACGAGGTCATAACATGACTGTATCACTGCTTTTGCACCCAAAACCACACATTCATCTTCCTGTGTGAAGCCACGACCTCTGCAAGAAGTACCTGCTGGGCTGTAGCTGAGAGAGGTTTGGGACCGCTCCAGCAAATAGGCAGTGCTTGCTGCTGAGGCAGCAGGGTCAGGTCCACCTGCCAAACTGAGAACTTGGGGAAGGTCATGAGTTATGGAGGGGTGCAACACTCATGCTTTCCTAGGTGACTTGGAAGCTGCCAGCTTGCTTCCTTTCCATCACAGGTCTGGAAGGGTCCTTAATTTGTGTTTCCTTGGGTTTGCAAAGCTCAGTGCTAGTAGCTGGAAAAGGTTGAGCTTTCCACGGCAGAGAGAACTGTGCAAATATAGATGTCTATAATCAGCTGCGGGACCAGTTCTTTAATTTCAGCCATCTTATAGAAGCACAAACATCCCCGGCAACAGAGAAAGCCTTTTTGAGCCTTGTATGCAGAATAATATTGTCAGCACCGCATGCACTCGGAGCAGGGCCTAATCCAGTTCAGCTGTGGCTGTACCGCTTCTCTGGTATGTCTGTACGGCACATGGTGCAATGCAACCAGATACTCTGCATCACTTTTAAAAGTGAAGTAAATAAGATGCTGTCCATCTCCTACCTCCCACCCCTAAACCTCCCTGCCTGCCTCCCTGAATTTGGGCTCTTGTGAGTTATTTAGCCAAAGGCTAAATCACATTGTGTCGTACATATTCACTGGAAACAAAGCAAGTCTCAGCAGACACCTGAGCAGATGCCAAATGTCAAGTTTGATGGAAAATGCTTAATTACTTCTCCCAAACCGACCTTTTTATTTTTTCTCTCTGTGTGTTTTTGAAAATTCTCTCTTGCAGCGTGCAATGTCCTCTCAGTTCAGCTCTCCAGACTAGGGCTTCTTGGTTCCCTGCGAGAATCTGGGAAACGTGGATGAGGGAGCTTGGAAGAACGTGATCATTTCAACACGGTCTTCGTAGCTTATTTTTATTTTCAGTTTCATGGTCAGCTTTCTTCTATAGCATCTTTTTGGCTTTTGAGGTTTTCTTTCTGCTTTCTGTCCCTCAGCTCTTCTTTCCAGTTGTTTTTTGCACTGTATCTCCTTGGCTGTATTTTACCGCTCACTGTGTTCCATGAGAGTGAATTGCAGAGTGCATGGTGGTGATGTGGTAAAACCTGGGAATAGAGCTGCTCGGGTGTGTCTGTGGTCCTGGGTGAAATTACTGGTCAAAGTGAGATGGTGTGAGTCTGAAATGCTTGAAAACTTATCATAGGAACTGTGTATTATATGCATGAAATCCATGTTCAGTTCACTGTAATAAAGCTGGTCAGGGCCCAGGCTTAAAACTCACTTTCGCATAGCCAAGGTGAGTGCACGGTCCACAAGGCTGTTCTGGAAGGACCTCTTCTTTCTCCCCCACTATTTTATGCTGTTAGTGTAACGATGAATTCAGATAGGTTTTGTCCCTAGGGTGGGACAAATGCATGCTTATTAAATTCTAGTTGCTTTTGTAGGATAGAAAATCCTCCAGTACAAAGCACAGCAGGTGGGTGAATAACCGTTCAGAAGGACAGCACTGAGGATTTGAATACACAACCTTGATTTGAATATGTGGTCCTAGGCTGGTGCTGTTTCCAGGATTGCTGTATTTTAGCTATCGGAGCTTTGAGCACAAAGAGGTTGAGCACTGCATCGCCACAGAATCTTTGCATATCCCAAATGTGGTCGAAGGAGAACTGCGAAAACCAAGAGGGTTTTTGGGAACACAGACAGTCCTGGGGATGCTGAATAGAGCTCACACGGTCCTGTTCCCTACGAGCAGGGTGACTGCTGTGCCTGTAATGCAGGTTCAATGCTGGGCAGCCACAGCTTGGGGCTGGCACCAGCGGTAGCAAAGACTCTCACGCAACACAGGCAACGTGACTGCGGCTTCTCCTTCATGCAGACAAGAAGGAAGTTATAAGTCTCCTGGAGGAAATGGGGTTTTCTCTCTTTCTAAGCAGCTGCCCTGTTTACAGGTCTTTTTCACCTTTTCCTGTTTCTTGTCCTATCCAAGTACTGAGCAGTGCAGGCACTGCAGAGCATGGACAAGGATGTATAGCATGTACAAGGAGCCTGTTGATGATACACAGGTGTGATGAATGAGTTGCTTTTTTCTTCTTTTTTTTTTTAAATATATTTGAAATGCTTTCTGTGATAGGCGAGTCTCCTGTGCTTGGATTTCACTTCTTTCCAGATCTGCCTGTATGTCTTCCCTTAATATTTTAATCTGCTGAGTCTCCCCTGTCCCACTGAGCCCAGCCCTGCAGCAGTAGAGCTCTTCCTTGGACAGAATCTCTCAGCACACAGGGAGTCATGATTTGTAAGGAGGGGAAGGGATAGTGGGGTGTGCATTTACTCTTGCAGTATTTCCACAGAGATGAGAAACTAGACAGCATCGTGGACGTCTACAGGACCTGACAGATACTCTTTCACTGTATGGTAGGGCACAAGCAGCCTGTAGCGTGTCATTACTTGACATTATAATAAAAAAGTGAACCATAAAAAGGAGAAGAGAATGAAATGAACTTACATTTGCTCTCTTTTTAATGGGTGGTTCCCTTGATGTCCCCTCTGCTCAGGATCCCCAAGAGGTTGACCTGCACCTAAGCAGCCTTTACCGTCTTCAAGCAGTCATCGCCCACATGGGTGTTCGGACTCACGCTAGGGCTCAGATGTCCTGTCCCACTGGGCTCTGGTGTTTGGAGCATCTTCAGTCCCATCCAGAAACAAACCCAGAGCAATTCACTTTGATGTGTAAAGTCTGAATTAATGAAAAGACTGAATTAATGTTTTGTGCCTCTTGGGGAAGAGAGCAAGGGGAAGTGTTGGCCTATATTTTATTGGAGAGAAAAAAACCTGACTTGTTTAGTTGCATGCACTGAGCCAAGATTTCTTAGATCATATGGTTTCTGTGTTGCTCAAGTGCAAGGTCTCTGAACCAGCTCTGTTCCCCATGTGGCAGCTCTTTGCTGACTTCCAAGCTGCTGGCCAGAAGAAGGGCAAGGTTAAACTTTCTTTTATTTCTTTCCTTGAATGTTGAAATAGGATGTTGAAAAGAAGCATCTCAGGCTGTCGGTGGCTGTGTGCACTGTGACCCTCTTGGAGGAGAGCAGAAACCCCATCCTCGCTTCTGAGGAGTTCCTTAATAGTTGTGAAGCACTTGGATGCTGCAGTAATTAATCGTATAGAGAAGGCATGGCCATGGAGAACATGGGACCCTGGATTTAGAGCAGGCTTTGACTGGGGTAAGGAGAGTTGGGCGCTGAGAGGCCCCTGGCTGTGTGTTTTCATCATCAGGCTGCGTGGAAGGGCTGCCTGGTTGGTTATCACCATTAAACCACTGAAGCAAAAGAAGAGACTCAGTTAAAAATAGTACATATCCTACAATTAAAAATGCGTGCCTTCATATTTATGCACTCAGGGCCTGAATTAAGGTAATGAAACCACTCTGAAATGTGCATTTCATAAGGCTTTTGTCATTCAGTTTATAGTTTTAATATTCTTGCACTCGGTTCTGTTTTTCTATGTGGTTTTTATGTGCAATCTGTCTGGAGTGGTCAGGGATGGGGTACAGGCAGCGACAGTATTTGCACGTGGTTTTCTGAGCACAGAGAGAAGTGGTATCTGGCAGCCCCGGAGCTGCTTGGGGCCAGCCTGTCTGCCAGCAGATCGGGTTCCCTGTGTCCTGGCACAGTGGTGCCTTGCTAAATTATGATCCGAGCCCGCTCCACACAAGGCATGTTTTTCCAGCAAGTTGAGCAGATCAGTTGTTCAGCTGAATCTCAGCTGGACTCTCTTCGCTTCATTGGAGAAGGCGGAGCACTTTACTGTCCTAATTAAGCATTAATTAGGGGTGCAAGGTTTTAACATGAAATGCTTGGTGTGTCACAGGAGCTGCTCAGCGTCTTGCAGGACTGGCCCCCAACTTGTTTGCTCAACTTTAGCACCAAGCAAACTGCAAATGTGGGATGGAGAAACGAAGGTTTTACATTCTTTTTGGAGAAACCAGGTCATCTTATGCTTTTCCTATACAAAATAGCTTTAAGAGAGAGAACGCTTTTCTGCAATAACATTGATTATTTTTTCTGTGATGTTTTCTCACAAAAAAATGTGGTGCTGTGGTTCCTGCTCATTGTTTTGGCAGGGTATTTTTTTAAATTATTCTCTGCACAAAATGCTTTTGGGAATTGATCCGGAATGAAATGTAAAGGAACAGGGCAGACCTGAGAGGGACAAAGCAGGAAGTTGTTTGTCCATCTGCAAGGTATCCTGGATTCTGCATGGTCTCTTGCGTTAGCTTTATTTATTTAGGTAAAAACCCACTAAGATTAGAATCTTGTCTTCTAGGATGACTTGCTCCAGTGTCTTGGTTTTGAAAAACAATACTATAGTCTCCAAACCATCTCAGGGGTGACACTCCGGCTGTTGTCTTTTGCTACTTGCAATCTGTTATGCTGCTATAGGAAGCTGTAAATGGTTGGTTTGTTTGCTTTTTTCTGCGCAGCTCCTGTAAATCTTTCCTCCCCTGCTCAGACTGTGACTTATGACTCATCAGAGGGTTGGTGAAAATCACCCTGAAAGGGATGGGAAGTACCAATTTGCTGGTCAAACAGACAGTAAGTCATTTGTTTATAAGGGCAGGGAGAAACACTCCTGGAAATCACAGCTCTGTTCCTCTTAACAGTTGTCCCCACTGCTCATGGCACAGCAATGGTGTTGATCGTATTGCTCTCCTCTGGCATGGGATAGCCGATGGTGTGCCTGCAAAGACCTGGGCTAGCAAAAGGAGGAGGAGAGGGTACATTGCCACCCTGTGTGCAGACCCTTTCCCTCTAGATCCACTGTGAAAACAGGCATGGCAAAGCTTTGACATCAGTACTGGCGTTGGTGCTCTTCCCTTGCATAAAAATAAGCCTCCTCCGTGGCAGTCCTAAAAAGTGAAATATTTTCCACTAGTCCACTGCACTGGCAAACCTGGGTATGGGTGATGTCTTCTGATGTTTTCCCATGTGCAGCCCTCGTCAGACCTTGGACCTGCAAGGTAGGACTTTGCCACACCAGGAGTTTCAAGGGAGATGTTTGCCCTGGCAACAAATTCTATTTGGGTTTTGCAGTGAGAAAGCCTTTAAAAAAGCAGGAGGCTGGATCTGACCGTGCTGATGTCAGACTGGATTTAGCTATGTTGAAGGGAATGAGGTTAGTCTAGATTGACACCAGCATAAAAGGAGGGCAGAATTAGGCTTACGGTATCTAAAAAATGTCTTAGGTCCTGATTCATCAAAGTACTTAAGTGTGGCTGAATTCTTCCTAAAGCCCATATGTTAGCATTTTGCTGACAGGGGACATTTATTTTTATTCAGAAATATCAGAAAGGACTAAAAGGAACACTTTTGAAACGGCTTCCTTCTGACTAGAGGTATAATTGGTTCTAAATTCGGGGGCAAACACGAGAAAACATGTTTTAGGCTGAGAATTTCTTGTATGTTAAATAGTGTATTTAACTGCAAAAAGCAGCTTCTAATGAAAATATTGTGTCAGTTGCAACTGACATACTGACAACTTTGCTAGTACAGTGATGTAATTATTATTTTTGATAATTTTGACACTATTATTTTGAGCCAAGAAAGCTATGGAGTGGTCATCATGTAGGGAATTTTTTTTACGGGCAATAACCTATTTCTATATGATGTTATAATCATGACATAATCACAATCTTGAGTTAATACAAGCACTTGTCTGCCCTTTGTGCATCAAAACCCCCCAGAGATGTAATTATCTCATGGCTACTACATTTTCTGACAAGTCTTACTGCTTAAATATTGCAAGCCCTGAACATTGATATGTACAGAAAACATTAAATATTCATTTGCTGATACACATATTTATAAAAATCCCATTTCTCTATTGAGTGAGCAGTGGTTTTCAGGTCACCCGATTGAATAGCTGTGAAGATATTTGAGGACTCAGGGATTCTTGCTCATTTGAAGTTCTGTAGTTTTCTTTTTCTTGGGCAAAATAAATGCGGTAACTACTTTGCTAGGAAACAGGAATACATTTCTTCCACGGTTTGTTCTGCTAATAGTGCCTGCGCACTGCATGAGCAACTGCCCCGACCCGATTCATATACATCCATAGAAATATATAGCGCTCTGTGCAAAGCTGCAGCTCCTCCCGTCTTTGGCAAGGCACAGACTGACCTTCCGCCCGCCTCGTGGTTTGTAGCAGAGAGACAGACAGCCTTGGTCGGGCAGCGGGAGGGGAGTGAGGTTTCCATTTCATCTCTTCCGCCTCCCTGAGCTTGGTCAACAAAACTTCATTTTTTCTGAATCATTACAAAGCGCTTGTCTTTTCCACGGGATGAACAAGTCCACCACTCCCCCTGCTAAAAGCGTCCTTTATCTGTGATGAAGCAGTGTGTACCACCCCTGTCCTTTTTGGCCAAGGCAACCTGTTACCTTGAACCTGGTTTTGGCCAGCTGCTGTCTGGGTGGCCTCAGATTCAGAAAGAAAAATGACCAATGCTAGTAGCAAAAGTTAGCAGATGCCTCAGCTTTAAAAAAAAAGCAAAACAGTTTGTTCCTGGTCTGTATCAGCACAGAATTGTCTGATTCATATTTCAGAGAGTGCTATTAGTTATGGCTATGTATAGACCCTGCTTGTGTGAACATGTGGTGTCCTTACTGTATATGTATGAATGCTGTGTGTGCCCCAGGACCTCTTTGGAGTCCGTATCTGTTGCTGTGGCTTCTGGATGTGCCAGGTTTTATCCTTTCAAGCTGCTCAGGATGAGGAAGGAGCTGGGGATGTCTCAGATGAGTTGTGCTCTCAAGTTTCGCTAGCAAGAGCAGTGCATTAGTGTCACCTCTGATATCAGTAAATGACCTAGGAAAATTGCACCGAGAGAGCCAGAAGCTCTCATCAGTGATTACACGGCAGCACAGAAACGGACAACGAAGCTGCAAGAGGTATGTGTGCCCCCCGGGGTGCTCCTCTGCTGGCATGTCCCACTGACGTGATAAATAAACATGGGGGCTGCGTGTGCCTCAATGACAAACTAAATCTTCCCCTAGTAATTGACTGAAACATAACTTCTGGTGTTTTGGACAAACTGAGCAGTTGCGTTGCTGCTTGTGCTTCTCCAAATGGCCCAGGCAGTGAGGGATGCATTGCTAGAGTCTACCAAATACTGGTAAGGCAAAGGAACCGGATCCAATGTGCTCTTTTTTTTTTAATTTAAAAAAAAAAAGGAGAGAGAAGAAAAAGTACAATGAATCCCCGGTGGTCATCCCAACTAGCTTGATGCCTTATCTCTTGCACTGACAAATAATCCATACTTTACAGGAAAAATAGATTGCCTGCTGATGTACCCACTCATGGGGTGTTCTGTGAGGGGGAGAGGTTCTCTGCCTGGAGCTTTGTCTCCTGTACAGCTGCAGGAGGAACCTTTGAATGGAGGAGAGCCTCCTATGCTATCCTTACTGGAAAAAAAGAAAGTAAGGCCCTGCATTTCCAGATGTTGCCGTGCCTTCAGGTTGGGGTAACCTGGCTGCGGTGATTGAGAACTGTGTGGGTTTGCAGGACCAGTCCACAGTGATGCTCTTGGAATTTGTTGTTTCATTTCAATCCTTCTGCAAAGCCTAGCTGTCATCCTGCTCTTATGTTAATTTAAAAAAAAAAAAAATTAAAAAAGGGGTCAAAATACCTTTTGTGTGTGTTTTTGTTTGTTTGGGTTTTTTTAATGTTTTTTTTCCTCAATCTGTTCAGCCCTGAGGAAGCCTTTCTGCTATCACCCTCCCTCAGGTGTGTAGCTATTTACCTGTTGTTTGAAGGAGAGTATCACTTTTATGCTTCATGTACTTGAAGTTAAATAAATAACTTCTTTTAGTTTGTCTTGGACTCTTCACCCCTAAGAAAATGTGAAGCCAAGTGGAATCATGGAAGGGCTGTATAGCAAGCAGTTTGTCCATGAAATGCATTTGTTTTTAATTGCCTCATTAAGTCAGGTTATGATGGATTATATGACCTTACGCAATGCAATCTGACATAATGGGATGCTGTCAGAAGTTCTGGGATAACGGAGTGATATTCACTTGACTGGGGTTTTCTTGCTTGTGTTTATAGCCGTGTCGATCACTCACAGTGGTTATATGCATTAAGAATGCCTTGGCATGAGGAAAGGCAAGGTCATTAATGCTTTTTGTCATGATTACTTGATAGGCTTGTTGTTCCACCAGGAATTAATGCCTTGCTGGTAGCACAGGGAAGGAGGCGTGGGGCTGTCATGCCGTGGTGCAACAGGGTGGGTGTCGGGCTCACAGATTCCTGATGGTGCCTTCCAGGGCTCCGTCCATCAGCTGTTAACAGGGATCACAGCCGATAACAGCACAGCCATTTCCTGCAACCTACAGATTAATTTTCAGCTGAGGATAACTGAGGTATTTCAAATTTTTTGACTTGTGTTTAATAAACCTTGTTTGAATAGGTTCCTCCACGCCCCACATCTGTTTCAGAGAGGGGTATAGCAAATGGAGGTGTCATGTCCCAGGCAAAGCAAGCTTGCTTGGCAGCTGGGGCTGGCTTTGCTACTCCAGCCTTGAGGGAACAGGAGCCCTCTCTTATTTCCTGGCTTGTGTAATGGAGAGATACAAGAATATCTTCCTCTTTCTGTGATAGATCAGTTTTCCAGGTCTCAAAATGTTTAAATAAGACTTTCAGCGACTCAGGAGCTCAAAATATCTCCTCCAAAAAAGGAGGAGAAAAAACCCACACCCTCAGGTAAACCATTATGTTGTATTTGTTTTCCAAACCCTATAAAAAGAAAGTAGCAATTTTGAAAACAATTCCTTTTGCCTTTTCCATTTCTCCCTTAGAATCTCCCAGTTGTTAAATTAATTTTTGGATTCAACCCAAACTTATGAATATTTATTTGTCCCTCTTCACTTATCCCTCTCTCTTCCCCATCCTTTTCCAGAATAATTTCCAGTTGATGAAGTTTTTGGAAACAGTATTTCCATGTTATAGGTCTGATCTACACAGCACATCTTTCCTTAAATAAGATGATACTGGTGTGTTTGTTTTTTTTTTTTTTACAGCATGGGTGGTTCTATTTAATTATGATGAGCTGGACCATCAGCTTGGATGAAGCCCCACTATGTGTAAATGCTTTTACAAACATTGATTAGGATGGCAGGTTTTGACAGCTGAGTCAGCTAGAAACCTTGAAATACGCCATTTGGGGCTGTTTGTTGGTGATAATGAGTCTGAACTGCCACAGGCTTTATTCTTTTTTTCAAAAGTTTAGAGCTTTCTCCTTCATCAGGACAAGGGCATTCTTCAGATTCTCTCGAAATGGATGTGGCACCATCTCTTCTCCTGCAGCGGTCACTGCTGTGGATATTTGTGGAGGAAGTACGTGAGATTTAGGAAGTGTTGGAGATAAGCTTATTTGCATTAAAGCTCACTGAGAAGTTGATTTCCATAATCATTTTTGAGGTTTGGGGGATAAAAATGAATTCTGAATCAGAACGCATCTAAACTTAAACATTTTCCAAAGAAGTGAAATTTCACAGTATTCCTCATGAAAACACTGAAACGTGTTTCCAGGAGACTAGATTGCTGTCTGGCATTTCCGTGGGTCTTTGGCTGAACTTGCCAGTATTGTTGTCAGCTTCGTTCGAGCTCCTCAGCGGGAGGCGGTGGGAGACTGAGAAAATTCATGTCAAGTCCAATTTGTGGTTGTTGGGAGCTTGCAGCCTCTGTGGCTCTGTGGATCCCTGTGCTTCCAGGCCAGGAATGAACTTGCAAGTGTCGGACTGGGCTAAGCAGGTTGTTTAGCCCCACAATAATTTTGGCCACTGTGGCATGTGCTTGTAGCATACAAAGTGAAAACACAACTGCACACCCTTCTTGTTCAGCCTCCAGCATCCATCTGATCCAGACTCCCTGCACAGCCTGATCCATGAGACTCTATCCTTGAGATCGCCCTGAAAGACCCCAGACCAGTGTGTTTCTGAGCATTGTCTATGTTGTGGCTCCTGTGGACTTGGAAAACTTGGAGAAATGCTGCAGAGCCAGGCAGTGGCAAGGCTCCCATGGATGTCCGTGAAAATGGAGCTGCTTCTATCAAAAGTGTTCTTAGAACCTGCCAGTCCTTTGGAAAAGCATGTATTTCATCATAAACCTCCTTTATTTCTGTTCCTCCCCTCTCTTCTCATCCATCTCCTCATTCCCACTCTTTCCGCTCCCATTCCTTTACTTTCATCCTGAAATTCTGGTACCAAGTGCTGGCATTGCGCAAGCAGCCAGACTTGGCATGTTTTGGGAAAATGGGCAAGCCCATGAAACAGCATGGAAACGTCAGTGCTTCTCTGGAGGCACAGAGGAAGCCATGGAGCTGAAACCTAGTCCTGATAAAATACAGGGAGCTTCTACTGTAATGAAGTTCTTTAGCAAGAACTGTTGTTTGTTTGGAGCTGCTGTGTGGTGATTATTTTTTCAACAAGAGCTTCAACTTCACCTGCATATATCTGCAGTGATTACAGGACTGAACCTAAATGTTTGGGGAGAATATGCTAAACTTCACTGCCGTTGGTGACAGGCTTCAGTAATACCTACCTCTGCCAGCCTAGGGGTTTAGACATCTGCTTTATTTGGGCTTCCTGCAAATTACACCCCCAAGGAGCTTTAGGGAGTGAAATAATCTGTACTGACAGCGCATGGCGTGGAAATGTCCTTCCTTAACCATCCTGCTGATGGATGACTTCAGTGTGGAAGCAAAGGCAGATTGATGGCAAAGAGCAAGTGGAAATCACACTGAGGTTTGAGTTTGACCTGGGGTAGACACTGGAGAAAGAAGTAAATGGAAGAGGGAAATTTGGTCTGGAAATGTCATTCCTTCTGTTTCTTAACTGTCCAAGATGCTGGTGTGGTAACTCGGCTTCTACCAGAAGCACTGCTGTGTATTGCTTTCCTTTGCAGTGCCATCTTTTCAGAGTATTTTCTTTCAATTCCCTTAGTACCTGACTGGGAGAGCTGAGCCTCTGAACAGCTGTAATAAGCCCGTGACTTCATTTCCAAATGGTGTCTCTTGAGAACATTAAGGAAGTTGGTGGGGTTTAGAGCAGTGAGCTGGCTGCTTCTCATGAGGGATGGCAGCTTCAGGGGTCGGGAGACACTGTAATTAATAGGGAGTGATGAGCCAGCTGGGAAGTTCTGGCACACAAGCGGAGATCCTGGGTGGAAGATAAGGGAGGATGGGCAAGGCAG
The DNA here is from genome assembly GCA_013398915.1 of Dromas ardeola. Classification (NCBI taxonomy): domain Eukaryota; kingdom Metazoa; phylum Chordata; class Aves; order Charadriiformes; family Dromadidae; genus Dromas; species Dromas ardeola. The sequence continues at coordinate 288,050 of VYZM01017044.1, forward strand.
TGAGAAACTTGGAAACAGCCCTCCTCTTGTAATCCTCTTCAGAGCTGAGCCCTGGCTGCAGGAATCCTTACTTTGAATCCTTGAAGGAGCAAATGAAATTGTTTTTCCTCTGAAATAAGCTTAGATCCCGGTATTGCAGCCCTGATCACTGTCCTACCTGAGCGCTTTGAGGCCTTGAATGTATTTGCATTCTCAGAAGTATCTTGATGATGGTGGAATGTGCTGTTATCCCTGTTTTTAGCTGGGTGGACGAGGTAGAAGTCCTGCTGACTGCAAGGGGTTGGCTTGGCACCATGTGGCATGGCCCATCACCTCGCACAGGTCCAGAAGCGATGCTGTTCACCTCTCCTATTGGTAAGTCATGGGCTTCCCTGCCAAGAAGAAGAGTGTTTTGGGGCCAGTTGGCAGCTCTGAGGTCTCTCCATGATGTGGCCAGAGGTCCTTACAGCCTGAACCACTTTCTGCTTGCAAGACTCTGCCTCTGGCTTCTGTTTCTTACTTACAGGAAGGCTGTGAGAGCTATTTCAACTTGAAATGCTTGGAAGTAGGCTTTGAGAGGCTGATTATTCACAGTCATGCCTGACACTACAGGAGAATAGGGTAGGGTTTGCTTCTCTTCAGCTTGCTGATCTGCGAAATAGTAACATTTGTCAGTGTGGATCCCCTGCAAGGCAGCGAGCTCGGAGCCCGTGTGTGAGGTGTGGTGGTGGTAGTCTGTTTGCCTGCAGAACAGATACAGTTCGGGAGGTGGGAGAGCAAACTGTGCCCACCTCATCCCACTGAAACATATGGCTTTGTTAACATGTCTTTGGTCTGCTGCAGGGTAAATCTCTTCCTAGTTCTCTCAAAAAGCTGAATGCCCTGCCTCCATCTGAACTATCAACTGAAATGTGCACCGTTTGAGAGAAGGGCCGTGTTTCACCAGGGTTTGGGCTGAGCCCAACACCTTGTAGGCATTGAACTTCTCCTGCGTGTAATGCCTCTTCTTCATGGCACCCTCAGGCTGCATTCAGACTGGCAGGGCAGCTTCCAGGTTCATTTCACTGATGGTTCTCCAGCCATCCTGTCTTAAATGCCCTGCGTGTAACTTGGCTCTGTTTGCTGTTTCTTACCGAGTGATCTCTCTCAGTACTGTTTCTTCTTTCTAGTCCTTCACTTACAAGCCTCAGGGATTCAAGCGAAAGCAGAATTTTGGACCCATGTGTTTGTATACCTTTTGCCTCTGTGAAGGGGTAGAGATCATCCTCCGCTAAGAAACTGTCATTATGGGATTAGTCCCTTTAGACTCAGGAAGTACTGTGCCACTTGTGATACTTCATACTACTGAAAAACTCCATGTTTCTCTGAACTTGCTTCCTTCTGCAGCTGTCTGCCAGCCAGCATTTGGCACAGGGTCAGTCTCATCACCTTTCCAGACTTCTTTATTGAATCAGAACAAAATTTCAGAGAGGCTATAGCATGAGAGTGCTGAGAAACAGTGCATGAAAGCCCATTGTGGAGCTGAAATGAAATGAGCAGCATCTTGACATGCAATGTTCAAACTTTCACAAAAGCAAGACTCAGAGTTTTGCTTTAATAATTTTATCTTGGTCTCTCCATTCCCCCTTTCAGTAGAAAAGTGTCTACCTACATGTTCCTGCTCTTGGCAGCATACGTTTGTGTCTCTGCTAGTCCCAGGGACACCTAGGAGATGTGTCGGTCACCGAATGTCATTTTCCCCTGCTTTTCTCGGGCTGCAGCTCTCTCCCTACCCAGTGAGGCTTGGCAAAGACTATTTAACAGTGCTGTTCTGATCTCATAGCAATTGTCAGAGGCCAAAAAGTGCACTGCAGCTGCTGGAAGATCTTGTGAACTACTATCAAACAAGTGAAAGAAATGAAGGTAATTGCAGGAAAGGACCAGGGAAAGAAAATGTGCAAGTCAGATAAGTTCATATTTTACCCAGACCTGTTTAATCATTTCCCATGATAAATGGCCACCATCTGTTCCCTGGTCTCAGCATTGTTATTGTTACAGTGAAAATACCGTGGCCACTGTCAGGCACTGGAATTTATTTATGTGGCTGGTATGTTTTTTGTTGTCTCTACAGCAATTACAGCCCTTTATTCATCCACAGATATTTTTGAACAGATCCGCGTATTCCTGCCCCACAAAAACAAAGAAACAAAAAGCTAAATTTGCACCTAGTGCTTTCAAAATTGGGAAAACTTTTAAAGCTATTTGAGCCTTTTTTTGGCAATTTTCATTCTGAGACCACATTCCCCTGAAATAAGCATAAGCTTAGTGTGAGTGGTTGGAAGTAGCTGTGTGAATCCTTAATTGCTCTGCCAGGCCTGTGCTTTTCCATTGTTTGAAGATTTTGAAATCCCCAACTTTCATTTCTGTAGCTGCAGTCAAGCTGGTAAGATGCTGCACACAGGTGGCAGCCCTCCAACATTATCCTCTTTCTCTGTTGCCTTGATTTATTGTCATGTTTATTATTTTGTAATAAAGCCGAAAGACCAAACTAATTTGCTTGAAACACAGCAGTTGCAAGACACCAAGCCGCTTGTCTTCACAAAAGCTTCTCATGATCTTTGAAACAGATAGAAAATATCTAAGGGACGGGAGTAAAATGGCAGGGGGTCAGAAGAAACTTGCAGAGGGGGTCAGTGCCACAGATTGGTGTTAAAACAGTTGAAGGCTTCATGATGTGAAGCCTAACAATAGTGCTGCATGGTGTGATTAATAACTGCAGCAAGTTAAATGGTGTTTTGTGCTGTCTGTAGCCTCACTAAGCCTGGCAGAAACTTGGACTTATGCAACAAACAAAATATATTGTGGTAGAGAAGAATCAGTCAAGGGATTACTGGTGAAGTAATGCTTGGAGTAGGATGCATCCCTTTGCTTTGGAGGCATTTACTTAGTGTTGAATGAGGACATGGTGTCTCTATGGTGTCTCTATGCTGCAGCAGACCCCACACGTTGCATGTGATTACTGAGAACTGTGCTGCAGCAGCTGGTGACGCATGGGTTGACCTGTTGGCTTTGGGAGATAACTTCTAAGCACTACCTCTGGAGAACAACGTCTTCAGTTTTGCCTGAGGGCTGCCTGCCAAAAAACAGGTCAGAGTTTTGGGTATGCTTAAATCTCTTAGCTGTGACTGGGGCGCTGCAGCACAGGCAGATAGAGATGTGTTTCTGCATCCCTTGCTCCTTAGGGTCTTCCTGCTGAAGGCTTACCACCCTTTTGTGTTTGTGGCAGATGCGCCGCACCTATGTTTTATAAAAATTAAGGGCAATACTGTTGGCTGCTTTCCTGTTTGAAATCACCTGGGGTGCTCCAATGCTGAGAAATAGCTAAAAATATTGCTGGTGAGAGAGCATCTTCTTCCATGGAGCGCAGAATGGCTCTGCTGTCAGGGGTAGGATTAAAGAGGAACATGAGGGAGAAGAGGATTACCCTGGCTGAAGTAGAGCAGGAGGCTGTTCTCAGTCTTGTTGGGCAAGAGACAGCCGCTGCGTGTTGCTGACTCACGTAATGACCCTTGTGCTAATGCTGTTCCCTATCATTTAACACAAAAATAAAACTGCTAAATTGAGACCAATTTGAAACATGCGTGGTTTGCTTTGGAAAACACTTAATAGCTGCTATACTTTAACTCTAAGACTGTTATTGGAAAAGGAGGGAGAAGTAAATAGTTTGGATTAACTTAATATTGGTATATTAAACTGTTATTATTGAATTTTCCTAAATTCTACCCAAATCTTGGCTCAAATCAAACAGCTTCTGATAATTTGTGAGAAATGGAAGGTGAAGCTAAGTGGGAAGAGGGCATGAAAGAGCATGTGATTACCTGAACGGAAACCAAAGTGTTTCCAATACTCCCAGCAGTTAGTGAGTTGCTTTGAAGGATTTTCACCCCTTAAATCCTTAGTGCTTCGAGGCAGCAATTTTGGCCTTCAAATGAGTAGAGAGCAACTTGCTGCCCTGACTGCAGAATAAATTTTGAAAGTAGTGTGCGTGCAATCTACAGGATTAGCAGCCAGGCTGGCCATAAAGCAGAAATCTTTCCAAAACATGTTATTAAGAGATGTCATGATTATTTAATCATGAAATAGTAGCCTACAGGGCCTGGGTGATGGTTCATGGTGGCTTGTTGCCTTTTATAGTGCCCAGCCAGACTCTTTGTTTAAGAACAAGGGCACCAACCTCTCTGCTGCAGAAAGCAGGAGCTGTAGAGGTGTTTGCACACTAAGGCAGACAGTGACATCGCATCAGAAACTACTTTTCCTTCTCCATTTGTATGATGGGTCACACAATGCTGTGGCAGGTGGGAAAATGCAGAATGGTCTGAGTACAGTCATGGGAGATGTGCAAGTTGTAGCTTTGGTCCCTGAGAGCTCATTTCAGCAAAATGCTTTACATTGCTCCATGCTCTCTTTCTTTCCTGCTGCTCACTGTATTGCTGCAACTCTCTTAAAATATTAATTAGATGAGAAGGGGATCGCCCTCAGATGACCCTCTAGAGCATTGCTTGCTGGGTTGAGAGTATGGGCTGCATTACAGCCCCGAATTCATGGGTTTTTTTATAGAAGTGGTAATGGCGACTCAGTACGGACAGCAATTGGAATTGGTTATGTCATCTCTAACTAGTGACAATGAAGACAATAAAGTGACTCTTAGATTGGTTTGGGATTATTAGTCTCATTATTAATTATGTAGACATGACAGCAGCATTAGTGCTAGTATTAACCATCAAAATAAGATGGAATTGTACTCATAAATCTCACTTATGAGGAATAGGTAAAGGATTACAGACATTCTCCATAGGATAGGAGAGGAAAATGGAGTGAGTCTGGGGTGAGAGTGAGATGGGGATTGGGGAGAGTTTGGGGAAGGATACCAGTATGCTGATGATTGTGCAAAGAAGGAGCCTGAGCAAAAGGGAGCAGGACTAGGGGTGAAGTCTGGCCCTACCCAGGGTGGATAAGGTTGGGTTCTCCTACATGTTACCAGGCGTTATGGACCCCATCACCTTTGGGCCCTGCTGCCTGCATAGTGCTCCCTGCTTCCCTTTGGGACACTACTGCCGGCTTGAATATCTAATCTGGGAATCACTGCAAAGGGTTTCTCCATCGTGCGAGGCTGGGACAAGCACCCTGCCCATCTCCCAGGGTGCTTATGAAAGCCTTAACGCTTGTGGGGGGGATCGCAAATGGCAGGGACCAATGCAAACTGGGATGAGCGCTCGTCAGGAGCAGGCTCTGATTTGGGTGCTGCCCATGGACAGGAGCATGGGGAAGTACGCACATCCATCCTGCCCTGGAGGGGAGGCAGGGAGATCCTTGCTCAGCAGAAGAGCTGCTTTTGCTCCTGGGTAGCCGAGCCAGCTCTGACCATGGTAAACTGCTGAGACGAGGCAGCACAAATTACCTCCTGCCCTGCAGAAAGGCGGAAGAAGAAAAATTACACCCCAGAGGGATGTGTGGGAACAGCACAGTTTCCTGGGGTGGTGCAATTTGCACAGCGCTGCTTGCCTGGGGCCACATCTCATTAAAATCTGGGCCTTAATGAGCTGAGAAGACTGCATCTGCTGAAGCTTGCTTGTTGGGGTTTGCTCTGTGGCAGTGCTGACATGGCCATGTCTAGGTGTGAGATTTCAGCCACGGAAGGGTTAACAGAGGCTGGCGGTGACTGGTGATGGTGAGCCCTGCTCTGCTCTGTGCTGGCCTTTGCTTGAGGGTGGTGGGCATGGGTTGTGTCTTGCTCAGCGGTGAGAGTAATGGCTCTATTTATAATGCCTTAAATGAAGTGCATGATAATTTAATTTGTACATCCATTAATACTATCTACTGCAGGGTTTGTTCTTAATTATATCTAAATGGAGTTTTAGACGTATTAATGGGCTCCTGATCCTTCTGCCAGGCATGGCTGTGTCCATCCCACACATGGTTGCTTGGAGAAGGATCTTTCTGTTCCACTAACGCCACTGCCCTGGTTGGAGAGGGCTCCTCCTGAGCTGACAGTCATTGCCCCAAAATCACCTTTCCTCTCTGAAAGGGCCGGGAGACAATCATGATGGATATATCTTTGGCATCAACGTGGGAGATAGGACAGTGTTGACTTGCTTTTCAGGGCCTGAGGCCAAATGGGTCCTGTGGGTCCCCAGGGCTAGGACCTACCTCAGCTCTCAAAGTTTTCCGAGGGAAGCTGATCCTGCAAACAGGGACCGGGCACACAAATACCTTTGTAGGTTGGCCCAGGGTTGACCTGAGCATCAGTGAACTGACAACCTGCCTCTGCAGTTGATTCCTATGGGTGTGAGCAGGTTAATAAGTGTCTATCTCAAGTCATGTCTCATGATCTGGTTGACAGCTGAGAAGCCAGCAGCTCTGGCAAAGGTGTGTTTGTCATCTACCTGGCTCCTAGGCAGCCCTTCCCAAGGAAGCAGGGTTATTTTCTACTTAGCCTCCTATCTCTGAAAACTGTCATTTACCAAACAAACAAAATGTTTCTTTTGAGGAGAGTGGTCGTCTTACCCCCGACCTGTGCTTTGGTTTGCAATGCTAGGATGGCAATAGTGGAAGGGAATCTGAGCTCTTCATCTTTGGAGATTGCCAGGGATGGGAGATCAGGTCAGGGCTTCCTGCATGATTCTTGTATCCTTCTCGCTGGTTTGGCTGGTGTCCGAGAGCAGGTATGGCTCTGGGTGGACATTGCAGGCTGCATGTTGTTGTCCATTAAAGTCAGTTTAAAAAACATCAGAGGGTTATTTAAAAACTTTTAGAGGTTTGAAATTATTTGAAAAGTTTAGAGAGCCTAAACTTTTGAAATAGGGACAGAGGCTATTTGTAGGGATATATTCAGTGGTTGTGCTAAAAACGTCTTCACTAGCCGCTTCACCTCGCAGTGCCTCAGTGTCTGCAGGGAACTGGGGAAATTACTTACCTCTTTCCAAAGATGTAAGTGGGAAAGCGATGACTGAAAGGTCCTGCATAAGTGTGAACAATTATGCAAGTCCAGGAAAGTCAAGGTTCTTTCCTACAGACTGCATAGATATTTAGTGTTTCTCATAGATGCAGATATTATTTGCTGTCTGCATTAGCTATTTCTAATCTTTGAAATGAAGCCAGAATTCTTTAAGAGTCACTGCTTTTTCTGAGCTGATGCTGGCTCTTTTGCCTGAGGAGCATTTGAAATCTGCCAGAATGCATGTATTGTCGAAAACAGAAATTGAAAACCCTATACAGGATCTGCTGCCCCTGTGAGTTATGAGCTTTCCCAAGTGATGAGGGAGAAAAAATGCCTGCCCTCATTGTCTGCAAGAGCTGTGGATGGACAGAGGCAAAAGAAATCCTTCTCTTTCCTTCCCCCCTCCCACCGCCACCCAAAATTCTCTCTTTTGGTGGAAAGAAGCTTTTGACACAGACACACGCATGCATACACACACACGAGCGCTTTCGTGCCTGCCAGTGACCTGCCTGCTTCTAGTTGTCCCTCCTTCCTGGGGAGCTGGAGCTGCTGAGACACGGGAGTCGGGGAGATCCCGTCCCCAGTCTGCGGCCGTGAGACCAAATGAATAAAGTGAACAAGGTTTTGAAGATCCTTAAGAAGTCATCGAGGAGGAGGAAGAGATGGAGAGAGGAGCTGATGGTAGAGGAGGAAGGGGAGAGCCGGGAACTCTGTGACCCAGGTGGTTTGTGCCGCCTGCACCTCTGTACCGGTGGTAAGGAAACAGGAATACTCCTGCTTGCCTGGAGATAACGTCTCTGTTTGATATCCATTGCTTACAGGACAGGAGAGCTTCCTACAGCCAGCCACTGCTGTTGTGGTTTTCAAGGGCTGAAAAATATTGGTGAGAGAAGTGGTAAGGGCAGGGAACTGGGACTCCTTGATCTCCGTTATAAACCTTCCCTTGCTCAGGAGGGCGGCATTTTGCACATCTGTGGCGTGGGGACAGTAGGGAGTCTTCTTTCTGGTGGGATGGTGTTCCTAAAATTGCAGGGAGGACGTACAAGCTATTTGTTTGATATGTGTTGCTCAGTTTTGAGATATTTAAGCCTCAATATTTATTATGTATATTTGTGCAATACGAAAGCAATGGGAAATGAACAAATTTAGGTTGCTGCTTTTCTGAGGGATGTTTTGGTCTGCAAAAATGTGCTATGGCCAAAGTTGGTCTGGACCCAGGGTCCATTATATCCATCCTTATCTTCCAAGCAAACTATGCTGTGGCTGTAATATCATTGAAAATGATTCTGGTTTTAGTCTATCTATAAAAAAGCCAAATGAGAGAAGCCCAGAATGTGAAAAAGGGCCATTTACAGCATTCACTGACGTGTCCCCAGCACACTTGAACTCTTTGCTGATGGCTGTGACCCAGCGGAGGAAAATGTGAAGGGCTGTGGACTTGGCCATCAGGCTCAGCTTCCTTTATTCTGCATTGCCAGCGTCCAAAGGATATGAAGTGCTTATGAAACTACGCTTAAGATGAAGCTACACTCATGTCTAATGTAGGTCACTGTTCTTTTCACTGTCATGTTTGGTAGTTTGCTTGCAATAGTATTGTTGCAGCTTTTGAACATTTTATGGGCTTACTCTTTTTCTTTCTCACCCGCCTAATTCTGTTGAGCTGCTTTTCTGACCCTGTCCTGGAGCATCTGATGTCCCATTCTTACAGGACCCTGGGTGGCTGGATGGCTTCATTTACACCTGGAGACCTGGGGCACAGAGATGTTACTGGACTTGCCCAGGGTCACATAGAGTGGGGCAGGGCTGGACACTGGCCTCTGAGCTTTAGGCCCCAGACAGGGCTATGACAAACAACACTGGTGACTGTCCTGCTCTCGGCTTCGGCTTCTACATGAAAAATGATTTCTGCTAAAAATCCATGTTGCAAAGGCGGTTCAGATCAAGTGGCTGAGTGGTAAAAAACCAGCAAAGATTCAGCTGGTCCCTTTGTGCTTTTGTGTGTAATGCCTTCTTAAATTACACCATGGCAAATCAGGAGATCATAGCCTAGCATGTCTTGCCATCTTTCTTTGTGACCTGGATCAGGCTTAAAGCCAGACAGCCTAGAGGGCGTTTAACTGGGCAGCCCATAACCCCACTGGGATTGAGCAATCTCTTTCTTGGGTCCTGCTGAGGTGTCCCTGCTTCTTTCAGTCATAAGCTATGGTGAGAACAGGATATCTTTCCTAACTGGGTCGTCTTTGCTTGTAGGATTTGATTTGATTTCATTTTACTTGTCCATTCATTCATTCTGCTTCCAGTTGCTCAGACTTTCTCCTGTCTTACCTTCTCATGTAGTTCAAGAATCTGAGATGTGGTTTTGCCACCATTTTTTCTAGTGAAATGTACTCAAATATTTTTCCTTAATCTTTTAATTGTATTTCTTACATCATCTTTAGTTAGAAATTGATCAACAGAGAAGAAAGGAAATTAAAAGCTGAAAATATTTGGGTATCAGAACACAAGGAGGGAGTGGGAAATGTTAGCTAGCCCTAAATTGACGGTTATTATTATTGTTAACCCTGTCTGTATTTTACTTTATCTTTTTAATAGACAGTTGTCAGCTGAGAAATTTCACATCGAGCCCTGAGCTTTCCTGCTGCCTGGGAACGTGGTCCCATCGGGGTTGAGTTTTAAATTCAGTCCACATCTTTCTAAACATCTGCTAAGCTTTTGGGTGCTGACCTGAGAGACTGAGTGCTTCATTTATTTTTTATTTATTTGGTTATTCTTTTTATCAAAAGAATGACGCAGATCTTTTGAACCTGCAGTTAATGCCAACCTGTACGGGCAATACTAGTTAGGTGGCCTGGGTCCATCTCAGCTGGATGTATGGACTGGACCTCTCCGTCTGAGCTATGTGTCCAGGCTGCTTAGCAGGGAAAGGAGAGGAATTGGTGCCTCCTTACCCAAAATAGACATCTCAGACCCACAGGGTGAATTCTCTGGAAAGCCTGTTCCTCTCCGTTGACTGTAAGGGAAGTGTTAAGTGACTGGCTAAGATGAAGATGTCTCCTGTGGGCAGACTTCTATGTGGCTTGTAGGGTTTTTGGGGCACGAATGTGTGACTAAGAAAGTTTTGGCCTTACTGCCTGGATGTGCTTTAGGTGAAGAGCCCCTTTTTCACAGTCTTTGCTACTCTGTAGCAGTTTGTTAGCCTGAGGCTTTGTAAAAAGCTAAACTGATGGCTTTTTTTCCCCTCAATGCAAGATAGGCAGTGGGTTAATGCCCCTTCTGCCATCTAGACAACAGTGATAGAGATAGATTGCTAGAAAAAAAAGCATCTGTTAAGGCAAATGGGGAGAAACATAGTGCATTCCTGCAGTCGAGTTCTCTGCCGGCAGTTACTCCAGCCAGTTATATCTCCACAATAAAATGTAAATGAATGCAATCATTTATTTTGCAGCCTGGAGGCCTAGTGGTATGAAAAGATAAGAGAGCATTTTCCATTGTTTATATGGTGGAGGTGGCACTTCTGTGTCTGCTACTGTCTCTCTGATACCTTGGCAGCATCTAAATGTTGCTTTTATTATTAAAAACACATATATGAGAGTCTAATATCTTAAACAGATTAGCATGGTGTTTACAGAAGCGTCAGCCAGCCCCCGCTCCCTGCAGGCTCTTGGCATTCATGTGCCTTCTTCAGGAGCAGTGCACGGAAAGCAGAAATGCCATCGGCGGGCCCAAGGACTGGAAAAAAGCAGTTTGTGCAAAGACAGAGGGCAAGGAGCGATGGGCCTGTAACGTGTGTGGTGGTTGATGGACAGGGGGACGAGCAGGATTGAGGGATGCTGGCGAGCTGCTCCTCCGGAGGCTGGAGAAGGGGGAACAAAGGGAGGGTGGCGAACAATAGGACACAGCGGTGGCATTGGGATAATCTCTGATCGTATTTAGGCATGTTTAATTGGCCTGTCAGTTTTTCACGTTTCATGCATTTTCATAAGGCTTCCTCTTTGGCTCTCATTTTATCTTCCTGTAGCTCCTCAGACTTCCTTGCGGACAGTCGCTCCAGATTTCTTTGTTTTGTTTCCCCCTCTCCACCCCCTATTTCAAAGCAGTGCTGAGTTGCCTGGCTTTGTGGCGTCTAAGCAGAAAAGCAGATTCGGGAAAGGGGCTGTTTGGGAAAATCTCACGTTATCCTCAACAGAGGGAGAGGTTTGATGCGGGAGGGAGAATTGTTGGTGAATCAAATTCTCTCTTTGCAGTGGATTTGGACTCTGAGTATAAACCCACATCCCAGTTGTGTGTAATTCTATGGGCAATTTAAATCTATACTGGAGACTGTTTTTGTTGTTTTGTTTTTTTTTTTCCTACTGGTCCCTCTGAAAGCTGAGATACATTTACTCTTCTGATTTTCCACCCAGTATTGGCTACCTTATAAACACAGAGCTACTCAGCTTCTAGGTTAAATAAATACATTCAAAGAGATGTTGCTCAGCCTTTAAGATCATCCGTGTTAAACTCCTACCCTTCCCTTGCTAAGTGATGCCAGAGGTAGTTACTTCATCCTCCCACGAGAAATCCCCCAGGCACGTAATTAAAACCAAACCATCCTTGTAAAGCCACTGGCTGAGCTCCCCAGAACTGTTCCTGTATTTCTTGTGGCTTTGAAGTTCATGAGAGCTGGGGCTTGGAGGGATGTGAGGACCCACAGAGATGCAGCCCTGGCAGCCAAAGGAGATCAGGAGCTGCAGTGATTGCTGACAGGCACCTCTCAGAGTCAGTCTTGTTCCACCTGATCCCTGGGGTGAAGGCAAACTTCTTCAGAAAGTTGCCTGGCCCAGAGTGGGACCACATCAACAAAAGGGTCCAAGACTACATGGCCAGGCTGTCCAAAGGGTTTGGGTGCTTTAAGTGCCTTTGAGCCTGATGAACTTCGATAGCCTTTCAGAAGTGTCTCGTGAGGATTTGGGAGCTGGTACTCTGGACATCGTGGGACAAAGCTCATGGAAAGCCAGTGTGGTCTCCCAGGGAAGGAGATGGGAAGAGCTCCAGGTGGTGGTGGTGGAGGCCGGGGATGGGCATCTCCCCCTTGCCTGCTCTGAAAGAGGCACCTGTACCTCATGCCAGCAGAAGAGCAGCTGCCAAAAGGCCCTCTGTGTCCCATCAGCGGGGTTGTTTTCACATGGCTTTTATGCAGTTTGCGATGACAGTTTGGTTTGTGCAATTTATTGTCCTGCAGGGTTGTCTCCTCTGTTTATATCCCATGGGTGTCATTGTACAGCAGTAAATCATTGCAAAGCTGATAGTTTAGTTTCCAGCAATAAATTTAGATGCTGGAAAAAGACATTTGTGTATTCCTATGCCTCTCTTCTTTGATTGTGGCTGTTCATAGGCCTCAGTGTAACCCCAAGTGCAAAGACGTTGTTTGGTAAAAGCAGTGATAACTAAAATAATGTCTGGAGAAACCTCGAAATAAATGCTTGCCATTTTTATATGGGAACGCAGGAGGTGAAGTGATTTGTACAAGGCCGTATGTTGGGGAAGGAGGAGAGACAGGAAAGGGAAAAAAGACTCTTTTGGCAGAGCATCAATACCAGGCAGCGTGTACGTGTGTTGTGCTGCTTGGTGCTGGTCGTGGGACTGTGCTGGAGCGCTGCAGCCAGCAGTCGAGCAGCTGAGGTTTAAACTGCTGCAGGGTCCTGGGACAATGCTGAGAGTGGGCAGCAAGGCGTGTTCTGCTGATGGGAACAGTATTGTTGCTGGTGGAAAGAGGAAATCCTAAGAGCAGGAGTTAATGTGTGGCTCTGGAGAAGTCAGTGTTACGGCATCGAGGCATATATACTTGTAGATAAAGGCAAAGGATCCTGAGAAGAGGCACAGGCTGGAGACCCTAATAATCCTCTCTATGCCTGTGCCCGAAGGTAGTGAGTGTACTGTAAATGAAGCAGTTATTAGCAGTTATGCTCATCTCACAAGATACAAACTAGTCTACTGAGCTAGAAAGAGTTGCCCTTTTTCAACCTTTCAAAGTGATTTCCCTTGTGGTGACCAGCAGAAGGAGAAAGCTGTATTTCCTAAGGGGAGCCTGGTGCCCTTTCAAAGCCCCAGCATCTCTGATCTTTTTCTTTCCTAATGGGGTCACAAAGCTCCATTATTTATAGCTTCTCCTGGGCACCCCACTTGCATGTCCTGCAGTGGCTGTGGAAAGGGGATTGCTGGTGTACACTGGGGATTCAAAGGTGACTAAAAGCTCATGAACGGTTATGGGATCTCTAACTTCCGGCAAAGACAATTGTACAGAAAAAGGTCTTGATCAAACAGAATCAATCCACTGTAACCAAACATAAATTTTGCTGTGAAAATATTCTGTTTCAACATTTTCAGCAATTAAACCCTTCTTCATCTGGACTGTTTGGTGTTAGAAATTAATTAGCTGATAATATCCTCTTTAGAATAACGACAAATGTTTTCATGTTTTTGCTGAAGGCTAATATTTGCAAAAAGAAAAAGTAGGTGAGTTCCTTAAATCTCTGTCATCTTGCCCTGATCAATATACTTCCTTACTGTTAAACTTTCCATGAATTTCTGCGTGCCTCTTTCTCCTCTTTCATATAGTGCTAAGTGCTAGAGAGTGGCTAAATCAAAGCCGCAGCTTTCAGAGGATTGGAGTGATCATATTCGGTCCGGTCCTTCCATCTTGGAGTCACCTGTAACAAACGCTGTGGAAGTGGATAAGAGTGAAAATGTGTAATGGGTCAGGTGGCCTTTTTCTTCAAGGGCAAGTACATGAACGCTCCTATGGTTAGAGATGGCATCTACGCTTCACTTGCTTCTCAAATAGGTGTAGAAGCTGGGTAGTTTAGACCTTTTTGCAGCTGGATCTTGAATTAGTCTGTGGATGAGACAAGCACAGGTGAGCCTGGAGGCCAAATGCTTGATTTCCTAGGGAAGCAGAGACGTGTGCTGAATTAACTTCTCAAAATACTCTGCAGCATTTGCTTTGAAAGATTTTTTGCAGTTGAGTAATAAAAATAAGTAAGTAAAGCCAGGTGGCATAGAAGTTTTGGAAAACTCCAGGCACCGTCTTTCCTCTGATGATCTGAAGCCCCACCAGTAGGTTGCATTAACACTGACTTTGGAGCAAAGTGTTTTCCTGCTCGTTCAGCTGATGATGGGACCAATCCATTAATAAGGAAATGCAAATAGAGAGTGAGCGTTTCAGGCTCCCTGACTATAAAATGCAACTTTGATATTGTTTATAGAAATCAACATCAAACCAGGCATAGACTGAATTGTAGCCTTTTTGAAGGGCTGAGTTTGGCATTTGCTAGTTGGAGAAATGAAGGTGGCAATTCCTGAACGCGGGAAATGTAGGGTATTTGGGATCAGAAAGTAATTCAGAAATAGGGGTAATAAATGAGGTCTGAAGAGTGCAGACATGGGAGTTAAAGTTCTCAAAGCCTCTCTTGGACGGCAAAAGTAAATATCTCCCTTAGCGGGAAGTATTAAATAGATGGTAAGTGCTTTTCAAAAAACCACCTGTCAGTGAGATTTCATCCATTTTTCATTATGCCATCATGATGATAATTACTATGATTTAGGCATTTCCAAGCATGTCTCCAGTTAATTATGGCAGCAGTTAGTTCTTGGAAGAGTGAGTGTTGGGTCACCTCTGCGATGGTGCAGCTCTGGGTCTGTTAACCATAGGGGGTGGCAAATCTGCACCTTCTGTCAAATGGGGTGAGAAAATCAGGCCTTGTGTGAATGGAAAAATGCTTAAAGTAGGAAAAATTGATGATGAGTTTTCAGAGGGATGTTTGCATTTGATTAGGACTAGGCTCAGCTCCCTTCTCCGCTGTTGGCTCCCAATCCAAAACTGGGCAAGCCACCGATGGACAAGTTTTCTGCCAGAGTAAACTGGTGTGGCTGTTTTGCAGACAAGAAAGCAATGCCAGTTATATGTGGCAGTGGGATGTGGTCATTAGATTTGATGGTGGACAAGGATAATTTAGCTTGATGTCCTGTAAAAACACAGGCCAAAACCTTCATCTGTGTATCCCTAGTAACTTGGACAAGACCAAGGTAAACCTTCCGCTTGGTTCTCTGGAAGGCAGACATCTGGTTTTGATTTAAGGAGACCAGAACATGGATAATGTGCACTTTCCCTAAGTAATTTGTTCTTGTGAGTGAAACACCTTTACTGCAGTTATTTTGGGAAAGGGATCTTGCCTATAACAGTTTAAAATGGAGAGAATTGTACTTCTCTTGGCCCATTTGTTCTCTGTCTCCTCTACTGAAACCGCAGTCAGTGGGATACGGGAACATTTGTACAATGCAGGCAAAATGAGCCCCCAGATCAGGTCTATATGACCAACCATAATATTGGTGTAGTGTGTTTAATGATAATAATAGATTTCAATGTCATGGGTCCTTAGGACCTCTTGAACACTTTGATTATTGATTAATAATCATGTAACTTGGTACTTTCAATCTTTTGCTTAAAAAACAAAGTAGTTTTTTACTGGGTGCTAAATATCAGTAACAGAAAGTCTACCAGCACAAACATGCTACTTAAAAAGGTACACGTATTTCCTAGCAGAAACACTTACTGATTCTGCATGATTATTTAAAATTTCCCAATATAACATGTCTAAAGTGGGGCTGTTTAATTCCAAAGGGAAGCTGCACCTTGCAGTGACTGCAGCTTTCCCATTATCCTTTTTGGGGCTGGGAAGTGTGATGGTGCTCTGTAAGTAACAGTTAGATTTGTGTATTATTTTTTAACTGTGCTCCCAGTAAAAGACTGCAGCTGGCACTTAAACAGGGTAACGAGAACCTGCTTAAAAGGGAAATGACTTTTGGCCTTTGGCATACTACCTCATCTCAGGCTGTTACTAGCTAATTGCTTCATTAGCACAACAGCAATGTAAAATACAGCGAGAAGACTGTTGGGAGTACATACATGAAGGCGTAGCGTGACCCCCGTCTAGGCTAGCATCTGCAGTCAGCGTTTGCAAGAGGCTTTCGTTCTTCTAAGCAAATTGGCAGTCAGAGTGAGTGGCAATACAGCACATGGAGATAAGACTATTTTAATTTCTTGCTTCAGGAGGCTCAGCTGTCTCCTTGGAAAGGCTGGTGCCTTGTCCATGGATTTGCAGATTGAACAAACATACCGTACCGTTTAATTATTAAAGAACGGCTTCAGCATTTCCTGGCAAAATAGACTATGGTTTTAGGCTGAAGCCCGGCAACAGTGTTCCGCCTGCAAGACCATGCTTCTTACCGTGGGCAATAGGCAGTAACGCTTTGGTCACTACTCTTTGGGATAATACAGCTCTCATAACCCAATTTCCAAATGTATACAATGTTTTTTTGCAATTAAATAGCTGCTGTTATTTACTACTATTGCAGCAGCATTTCCAAGTAGGGACCTGGCTTCTCTTATGCTCTGTTGTGCAGAAGCAGGAAAAAAAGACGGACTCATCACCGAGCACCTGAGCTTTTTGTTTGCTGTGGATGCTGATAAGACTGCAGCATCGCCACTGAAATACTACCAGGGAAAAATATAAGAATTCTTTACACGTGAATTGTTGAGATGTTCTTGTTAACTGATAAAGTAATGGCAGTAGGAGGAGATGCCTAAGTAATACCGATAGGGCTCAAGTTTGGAAGCTCAAAGAAGGAACATAGATGTGAATGTTTAAATTAGCCTTCTTCTTAGCTTTGGGACGTAATCCAAATGCCATTCACCCCCTTGAATTGCAGAAAAGTGCCCATAAAATCCTACACATTCAGTCTTCCTGCCAACCTGGGGTGTGAATTATGGAGAGGACAACTAGGAAGACATCATCAACACATAACTTTCACCCCTAGCCCTTCACTCGCCTTTCAATCATCTTCCTTGAATTCCAGTCTCAGTCTAATGTAGGTACAAACCATTAATATCTCGGTGGCTTGGGTTGGAGGTGCAGTCCCAATGAGTGTTACTTTTGAAACTGGGAGCCTGGTGCTTACACACAGCTGCATTCATGGTCTCAGCAAACGTGTTGGTGAGAACTGGGCATTCCTCCAAAGAGCCTCTTGCTGGTTTCTTGCAGCTGATGTTACAGAGGGTCGAGGGTCTGGAGAAGTTCTAATTCAGGGAAATAATTGCGTGTAGCTGAAAATTAAACATGGCATTTCTTACGACATGGCCATCTGTGAAGCTTGTGGGTTTGTAAAAAGTTGCAGAGGATGTTCAGAGCATGTGCCAGAGAAGTCACCCGTGGATGCGGGGAAACTAAGAAGGGCTTTCAAAATACTGAGGGTGAAGGTTAATGACTGAAGCCTGTTTGTCTGCTTGGCTGAACACAGGTTCATGACAGACTGTCACCTTCATAAGTTATTGTCAAGGTAATTAAACCTAATAGTGCCACATCAAACTTGCCCCCCGATGCTACTTCATTGGAGGCTAGGGCATTGCACAGTGGAAGGCTGTAGCCATGCTAATTAGGACCAGGTAATGTACTTGTAAAGCATAATTTAGACCATTTCCTTTGGGGAATTGCCTACTAATCGAGCATGGTTTCAGTGAAACCCTTCATCGTTCACGCTCTCACTGGGATCATTTATGAAGGGTAATCAGTTAAAGCCGTACAGGTGTCAGTGTGGGCAGAGCATCTTCTCTCAAACTTTTGCTATTGACAATGTCAACAGATGAGGAGAAACAAGCTCAGCCTGGCTTTGCTGAGCTGTCAATTTGACTCCCCGTCCCAAACTAACAGCATTTGTTAGCAGCATATTTCATTTAACAGGCACCAAGAGGCAATAAACTTGGAAGCTGGGGCCTGTTCAGTCGTTTTGGGGAGGGGTGAGCACCTTCTGGCTACCCTGGTGTTGCTCCGCTTTACACAGAGGATGCCGGTATTTCTGTGGGAATTCACACATCAGGAAGGAGAGCTTCATCGCTAACACACAGCATCCCATGAGTCTATGGGTTATCTGATTTTTATAGATCAGCTCATCCTGAGTTTGGTTCAAGGCATTACAGTATTGAATTTGTGATTTCAGCATTGATCTGAATTGCTTATCTAAGGCAGACTTTTTGTCTCCAAATGCTTTAATGCCACATTTGGCCGATGTTATTTGCTTCTGTGGCTCTCAAAGAGCTCCCAAACTCTTAGGAGGAGGTCTGTTGTCTGCTAATTGCAATGGCTTATCTTAACATGCGCTATGGAACGAGTATTTTTGAGAGAAATCTTCAGTCTGTTTGTTAAAATCTTGCCCTTGGTAAACAGATTTTGTTGGATAACTCTGTCCAGTAAAAATATGACAAAGTGCTGTAGTAAAAGAAGGCAGGTTGTTTCATACCTTTTGTTACTGAAATTAATGCAATTGGAAGTTACTCATATGCTGTTTATAAAACAAAACCATCTGTAGTGAACTTTGTTTATTTTGCTTTCTTTTTAAGTGGAAGGCATATGCTGGTTAGCCATTTTAACGTAGTCTGATCTGCAGTGATGATAAAAATCCTGTTAGCCCAGTATCTAGTAATATCTGTTTTTACTTTTTGCAGACAATGTACAGATACAAAATGAAAAGAAAAAAAAAATAAAGGCTGCCTTTCCATAGAAATCTGCAGTTTTGTCCCCAGAACCCGTTTTATGGGTCTGCCCACTGACTGTACTTATAGTCATAGAGAATTGAAGCATATATAAAGTAAGGTTGGAATATCCTTTAAACTAGTGACGTGAAGATGAAAATAATCTGAACAAGTTCACAAAGGCAGTATTATCAGTATTTGTAATATTAATGCATTCGACCATAACTGTACCTGTTAGTAAGGAAATACTGACATTTAAAATAAATTTTAGTACAGTGTGTAATTTTCAAGTTATCTATTAGACACCTGGGATTTTGCATTATTATTCCTGAGGAAGGAAACAAACTGTATGGCAACTTCAAGGAAAAAAAGAACTAATTTAATGTGAGCTCTACTTTGAATAGTTTCTGCTCCTTTAATTTTGTTCTGACACACATTTTTAGATGTTTACATGAACAGAAGACTTTTTTCCTTACCATTTCTCCACAGTTTGCTATTATAGAAAAAGTGTAATCATTGCCAGACAGATAAACGCAGCAGTACATACATATATTCTGAATACTGTATATTCATTAATCACACAGCGTTTTGCTTTATTTTTCTGATACTCAGTGTATTTCTATTTTCATTATCCTCTTGCATTATTAGCAATGGATTCTATGGCTTGGCAGAGCCGCTTCAAATACTAGACATGATAAATGGTAATAGATTTCCCATTACACAAATGCTTTTTTATCCTCTTAGTTTAATTGCTGCGTTTCTCACTCCTTCAATTGTGCGCTCTTGATGACCAGTGTCCCCACAATCATTTCCTTAGCTGAAATGAGGATTAGATTTATATGGGGGAGAGCTGAAAACACGCGTGTTTCAGTATCAAAGAGAAACAGCTGTGTTTTGTTTGCAACTGGAATTTCCTCTGTGGTAAAACCAATTGTCTTGGGACATCCAGGCAATTCCTCTGGCTAAAGAAGTTCTCCGAGCCTCTCAGAGGAGGGTAAACTGGATCTTAATATTCAGCTTTATGTCTGAATGTGCTTAAAATCCCAGTGATGATCCTAGAGAGAAGACAAAATGGCACGATTCCTCTAGTCTTAATGCAGAGACTGGTACTTCAGCATCGTGAAAGCGGGCAAAATCTGGCGCAAAATGGTATTTTGTTTGGGAAAACTATAAATTCCTCTGCTACGGCCCCAGCAAAATTCATTGGAGATCCATGTGTTCAGTAGCAGTGAGAGAAGAAAAAGCAACCTGGACAGAGCAAGCAGCTGTGCCTGGGGAGCTGGGGAACAGCTCTTGGGCTGTCTCAGAAATTGAGCATTTGGGGCTCTGTGATCTATCAGCCCCCTCAGGATCTCGCAGCTCTGGCAGAAACAGGAGAAGCCCTGTTGCCTGGCCCCGTCCCTCAGCCCCACGTGCATGTTTCTCACGCAATGCAAACACGGTCATGCTTTTTGTCTTCTGTATGAGGCTTTAAATACATACATTACATCTCAGTTTATCTATACTTAATATGTATGTACACACCTGTCAATGCTTTCAACTCAATATTTTAAGGAAAACAAGATGGAGTCAAGAAGAAAATCTCTAGTGCTGCTATGTGAAGATTGATTTCTAAAGCACTGGAGGTTTATTGAGTTTTGAGGGTCTCTAATGGGAATTCTTGAATTTGAAATTCGGTGTTAGCTCCTCTGAGATCACCATTTGTGCTGTGCTGCTAACGCTGCCATGCGTTCAAAGCAGCTCTCTTTTAGCCCTTTCCTTGCTGGAAAGCTTTCTGGGTCGGTTTGTGTTAACGTTTCCTGTTGGTTCCAAACTTACACCTTTAAGTTTGAATTTACCAAACTCTGCATCTGTCCTTCCAGCCTGAACAGTAGGAGGATGACCCTGGTAATTAAGTGCAAAGTCTCAGTGACAGAGCACCGCTGAGATCAGGCATCAGAGGTGAATTATTCCTTATCATGGCTCTCAGGCGCCTCCTGAAAAGGTGCAGCATGTTGCTGCCTGGAGCAGTTGGTCTGTGGAAACAATTAGCAACCTCTGAAGTCATCTGTGGGATCAGCAGAAAGGTTGGCGAGAGAAGGTGCTCAGAGATTTTGTGTTAGCAAACTCCCAAATGCCTATCTATTGTGGGCAGCCTTTAGCCCTCAGATATTGACTTGGTAATGGGGGTTTCTTTTACAAATCGGGAGTTTCCTCATGAGTTCCTGGAAGGCGCCTTTGAGCTCCCCTGGGAACATGGTAAGATGCAGTTGAGAACTGCTGCTGCCGTCGCCTGAATCCCCATAGAGAGGGCAGAGCGTACAGGCATACGATCACTAACGGGTGCGGCGCAGACCTAAAAAGTGTTGCCATGGAAGGGCAAGGTACATCCCATTACCACTGGTGCCTGTCTGTCCCGGGGATGCAAGTCAGGGACTACACGGTCAGAGGACGGTTTGTGGAACCAGGGATACACAAACCACAGTCCTAATTTTTGTTGAACGCAGAGAAAACTATCTATGGGAGCTCTGAAAATTGCTGTTTTGAGGCATCGTCAGGCCATGCAAGTCTGTGCTTACCCTGGCTTAAAAAATACGAATGAATGTGACCAAGACTGAATGGTAAACCTCCGCTGTTGTTCTTTCCCAGGCATTCAAAAGTCCAGAAAATTATTCCTTTGGAAATCTGATTTTTGGTGACAGCATATGAGAAAAGTGAGATTGATATCAGAATAGTAAGCTGAATAAAAGAACAGGTAGCGCTGTATCTTCTCAGCTAGCATATCGAATGGCTGTTCCTTGGGTAGATTTATTACACTATATACTATATTGTATATGTATTTCACCCCACTGTGCTGCACATATTTGACAGGGAGTAACTTGGGGACTGTAAACTGTATCTTGTCACCGTGTAACCCACAGGCTTTTGTTTTTTCATGTCCCCTTAGTCACCAGACCTGGCTGGACAAAGGGACGCCTTCCGTTTAGGTGCACTGAATCTACCCTGTCACACTGGCTTTGTGTCCTTGCACAGGTCCCTCAAACTAGTTTTTATCCCACAGAGTAGTCCCTCTTGAGCATCACTGGTCCCTCCAGGTGGGTGCTTTGGGTGTCGCCAACACCCCAACCCGCACAGACCCTCTGGTAGTACAGCTGGAAAGAAACCGCCACTGTCTCCTCCCACAGCTCGAGTTCCTGGTGAGGGCTTGTATGGGGCTGACTTCTTGTGGGGACCCAGAGTAGTCTTGCCAAGAGTGAGGTATCAGTTTTGCCTTCCCCTAAATTCCCTGGTAATTCTGCCCCAAATAAGCCTGGTGGTTTTTATTACTCAACAACCCCTGCCAAGAACCAGCCGTATCCTGGGATGCTGCCTGGGGCTGCCCGCTGTCCTCTGCTGTACGCAACAGCTTATAAAAACAAAAGCTTTCCAGCAGTTTTGAATGTGCAGCCCTGAACTGCCCCAAGGCTGCTCCGTCCCCAGCACAAATCTCCAGGATGATCCATCATCCCACTTCTGCAAGCAGGAGGTGGGACTCGGGATACATCACGTGTGTTGTTTGGGGAGCTGGTGTTCGACAGGTGACTTGTGCGTCCCTGGGATGGTGGCTTCGCTCTCAGGTCGGCGGGATGTTGTTGATGGTTTCTGCAGACACAAAAGGTTTTTACAGAGAAGTTTCTTGAGCAGGACTTAACGCTGCCAGGGCTGTTGCCAGCACATAGCCCATGGCACGTGCACTGGTGCTGGGTGTTTGGTGAACTGCTCCCATAAAATCAAGGACTTTTGTCTCCTTTGCTTTGGTAAGCTCTGGATTAGCTTTCTGGTGAAGTGCAGGCATGCACCCATAAGTGCTAAGGAATAACGTTGCTTTGCAAATTAATATGTTAATGTAGTAATTCCCAGCCCTTAACAGCAGGAGACTTGGCGATAGGTTTATAAACATCAATGAGTGATTTTATTCATCTGGACAAGATAATAAGACAAAACAGCCCCACACTGAAAGTATTGTTGGGAAGGGTCTGTGCCTCCTCGAGCTCTGTCTTTGCCATCCTCCCCCCTAAACCCCTTCCCTCTCACTCGCTCTGTCGCTACATAAAGCACAACTCCGTTTCACAGTAATCATAAATTAATTTCGAGCCGGCAGCCCCTCGCAGAGCCAGGCAGAGGTGCGGAGGGAGAAGCGGCACAGAGCCATGTGAGTGGAGCGCTGGAGGCTGCAGTCGGGGAAGATGTTTGCTGTTTCGCTCAAGTGCCGGCTCGGGGTGGTGAGACGGAGGAATAAAGGTACGGTGAGAGCGGAGCAGCTCGCTCCTGCTTGCGAGAGGGACTTGGGAGGGACTCACTTGAACGTTTACTTTTCCTTAGCTGGGCAGGAAGAAAAAAGCTACGCGGTCTGTGATTGATTTTCACTCTCAGTGTGCATTGGTGGGGGGAGTAGGATTATTTTACTTTCTTGCATGTCGTGTATTTTTCAGAGGTTGTATTTATTTTTTTTTTTCCGGTTGAGTCTCTGGATTTTTATCCTGTCTATTTGCTGTGGTTATTATTGCAGTAAAGCAGATTTAGGTGTGTCTCGGGGTCTCACAAGGTTTCCCTCTTCCCGTACGGGAGCTGTTACTTTGCAGGGAGCAGCCCTTGGGTGTTTGCCCAGACTCCACGAAACTGTTTGAGAGTCCTGATGTCTGTCCCACCCCTGCGCTCCTTCCAGGAGGGGAGTGGGTTGATGAGATGAGAAATCTGGGAGGATAACGGGGAGAAAATCAACTTTGAGAAGATTTGAGAAGCAGTAATATTTTAAGTATGTCTCAGAGTAAGTTGGTCTGAGACAGGACAGAGTTTCTCTTCTGAGAATCCTGCAGTGTTGCATGTGATGAGAAGTAAAGAAGTTTTTTGTGCCAGACTGTGATACCCGTGTCCCTCACCCTCAGTTTAGCTGTGTGAGCGTTAGATGAGTGTCCGAACCTGCGTGGTGGAGGTTGCTGTGACCGCAGAGCTCCTGGCTCACAGGGTGCTCTGCAGCCAACGTTCAGTCCTGTCGCTGTTGCCTTTGATTTCTGAAAGGTTTGTATTTTAATGGTGCCCGGAGCCGTTGCTAACTGCTGGGAGCTTTGCTCTCGTGTGCAAGCCCTTACTGCTGGCGGCACTCCTGCAGCAGATCAAAGTCTTTTGGTGTAAATGAAGACAACCCGCATTTTTATAGGGACCTCTAAAGAACAACAGCTTTTAGGGGCTCAGTGTAACTTGGATATTATTGATTTTGGGCTTCACTGAATGCGTAAACTCAGCTGTTAGCCTCACTTAAGGGGAGAGAGTCTGACTTGCTCGTGCAGGGATCTGTGCATTGATACACGGGAACTCTGTCAGGAGACCGGCAGGTACAAAACTTTGATAGCAAAGGGAAGGGCCTGAACATAGTGAATATGTTTCTGAGGCGGGCTAGACCTTACACCTGGGGTGAAATTCCTGTGCATGACTTGCCTAGCGAATAAAAAAGTATTTGCTCAGATCGAGGTTGCAATTCTATGGGACAGAGCCGGGTAAAGGGCAGGAGCCTGAGGACTGCTGCACTTGACATCGCTTGCCGGCTGCTAGGAGAGCAAGGGAGCACGTGGGTTATGATTCCCTCGCCGTGCTGCTTCCTCCGGTGGGCGCGCAGGCAGTGCTGGGCATGCAGCGGCATCAGCAAGACGGACTCTGTGCTCTTTGCACACAAGGGCACGTTCACCCTGGGGTTACCGTACTGCTGTGGCAGCCTGGGAGCTGAGCTTATTTCAGATGTATGAGTTTGTATTTGACACTATTTGCCTTTGACAGCTTATGCTGATACTTCTTTGTTTCCTCTCCCTGGTTTGGAGGCTTTGTGGGCTTCTCTCTGCACTGGAAGGAGTTTCATGTTCTCAGTCAAACAGGGTGGCACAAGCAGGATTTCCACTTTCTAGAGTGATGCCTGAAAATGCTTGCATCGAAACCAGCCCTGGGGTCCTTTTTAGTGGGGAGATGCCAGGAGAAGGTCTGGTGCCACGGTAGTTTTTCCAGTTCTTTTCTTCTGGCATGCTTTTTTAGGTCAAGAATCCTAAAGGAATTGGTAATAGTGTTGTAACATGAGGGTTTTTTCTTATGCAGTTTTCCAGGGAAGTTAGGAAAGAGCGTTCTGACCCAGGTAGAGTAAGTGCATTTGTGCCTGCAAAACACTGTGAAAATGCAGCCTGAGATTGTAATGACGGTTAAAAAAAGCTTTATCCCTGTACTACCTGATAAAGTTTCAGGGGCTTTGGTTGAAACATTTAGAATTTACTTAGATCACCTGCATTTCTTAGTGACAGATTTAAATGAGAGAATCACTAATCCAATGCTAAATTGTACTGCTTTGATCAAGGATTAAACTGAGCTGGAACTGGCTTTTGGGTCTAGAGCTTTGAAATGAACAGCCAGAGAGAAACTTTGTTTCTTGTCTTCTGTATTTTGGGATAGCTGATGTTTAAAGTACATCTCCAAAAGACTGAGCAAAAATGAACGACGCCTGGGCACTGTTACTACCAAAACGAGCCCATCATGACTGGGCAGCAACCAAGGATGGGAGCGGGTATGAATTACGCTAGTGAGTAATGAACTGTGCTGCATTTCCCATCTGTAAATGCTCAAAAACCAACCAGCATCCTAGGAGATGGTCTGGCCTGGGAAAGACATGTTATTTGGCCCTAAAAATTCCAACAACCTTTGTTTCAAAGAGAGAAAGGAAGACATAGCGAAGGGGTCTGGAAGAGGGATGTGTAAAAGAGAGTGGCAGATATCCCAGCCCAGGTATCTGTCTGTCCTCTGGTCCGGGCATTTATGTGGCCCTGTGTCGTGGATTTGGCCAGTTTGGCCAATCGGAACGACAGATGGCCCTCCCCCCCCTCTCTACTCAGAGAGGAGAGGAAGAGATGAGGAGATTTACGAGTTTAGAAAAAGAACTAAACTACTTTAATGAAAATAATAATAAATAAGGAAATAAGAAATAATAAGAAAATTAAAAAAAAAGTATACAATATATACAAAACCGTATCCAGCTCCCAGGATGACGATCGCGTCACCAGCAGACACAGGGATAGTCCCAGACTGGAGTCAGCGACGGACAGGAGCTGAATTCCGGAACTAGAGTCAGGAGTGCTCGGATCGCGATCGAAGGCAGACGAACAGACAGGGTCCTCCTCAGACGTCGGCCATTGAAGAAAAACGCGAAAGCGAGCCCCCTTGTCCCTTAGCTCTTATACTGAGCGTGATGCATATGGGATGGAATACCCTGTTGGTCAGTTTTGGGTCACCTGTCCTGTCCGCTCCTCCCTATAGGTGTGACCCCTCTACGCTTCTCTGCTTCTGACCCTCTAACGGGGCAAACAGCAAAGTGAGCTGACCTTGGTTGTTATAGCAATAAGTATAAGCAAGAGCCTCTGTGCATACCATTCCTTGGTATAATCAGGTCTTATCACTCTGAGAGTGAAGAGTTTCTGAACAATATGCTGTTAATTTCAGACTTTAGTCAGTTAGAAGAGGCCCAGCTAAAAAGTAAAATAACAAATCAGAAAATTGGTTCTGTTTTACCTCAAACCAGGACACCCTGTTTCCCAAAACCATGTTGTGCTCTGCCAGGCTCTGCAGCTGGGTGCTTGCAAGGGGAGATGATACCCCTTCTGCTCAAAGTTGATTGTAATTTAATTGTAAGGTATGTTCAGATCTCAGCTATGGCGGCTGCTGTTAGATTGATGTAGTTTTAAGTTTAAACATCCTCATGGAAATGAGGATTGATCTCCCTGTACTAATGACTACTCTCTGCTTCATAACAGACCCCTTCCCTCAGGCTGGCACTTCTTAGGCAAGCTTTGCTCAACTCTGCTTTCTGCTGTATTTTCTTTTCCTTCCCTCAAACTCCGGCTGCTCCTCCCCAGCTAATCCCTTCACTTCAGAGAGAAAGTCTTGCTTTCGGTCCTTCTGGATTCTTGCTTTCCTTCTCTCGCTGAGCCCTTGAGCTTTTCCTGGCGTGGGGGACATTCACAGTTAATCCGGCAGGCATCCATTCGGCAGCGCTTCCCTGCCCACAGCTCAGCAGCTGCCTTTGGCCAACTCCGGCTCATACAGCTGTAGGGCTCCTCAGTGCTCTTCAAGGTCCCTTCATCCTTCACAGAAGGTGCTATTGAAAACTCCAAGGAACAAACAGTCACTTGTCCAATACAGCAATTAAACTTTCCTCAGTATTAGTGGTTTTTTCCATTGGAAAAGCTAAATGACATTAGCAAATGCTGGGGATGTCACGTAGCAAATGTCTGTTTGAAGGGACGTTCCCCATCATGCCTGTGTTACTGCCATCCATCCCGCTGCCATGATTTCTGTACAGCCATGGCTGATGGTATCTGAGCTCAAATTGGGCTATTTCGAGAGCAGTGGTTCCCTGCTAGCCCCCAATTACTGCAGCAAATCAGCTGTATTTTATAAATAAGTAAACAGAAATGGTGGAGATCCTAAATCATTAACCAGATACATGTGTCATCCTCAAAAGTAGCAAATGAGGCAATTTAAACGTGCCCTCATTGTTTCTTCTGCTTTCCAAAGCCTGCAGTCCAAGGGAGGGGGTGCTCTGCAAGAACTGGTGAGACTGGGAGCTGCCTGAGCCACTAGCAGCTCGCATCGCGGGGCCTGGACCCCACTGCTGTGGCAGAAGAAAAAGCTTGGTTACTTGGTTTGAGATGCTCAAGCTTAAAATGTTTTGGGTTTTTTTTTTTTTGTCCACTCTGATTTCTCCCAGTGTGCGGTGTGAATGATGCTAGAGTAATAAAAGTAATTTTACTGTTCCTTTGTCGTTTGGAACATGACAGGCATCAAGGTTTGTAAAAGAAAGTGAATATTCTGCTTTCCTTTCCCTTATCTCTGTGTTTTTCAACCTTTTAAGCTTCACTGAGTCATGTTTACTACCTTTTTTATTTTTTGCTTGGGCTAGGTTCTTCCTTTTACATTTTGTTCTTTCTCTCTTGTCTTTGAATGGGAACTGAGAAAATAGGTAAGCAAAGAAAAACCACGCCAAAAACCCCAGGAACAAATTAGAAGAATGTATTCAGATCAACCATCAAATAGCGTGAGACTTGCAATATAGTTACCAGTTTTAACATGGCAGCTTTTATACTGAGATACGGATTTTCAAAGCTATCACATTTGTGCTTGTAGGCGTCCTGACTTGTCCTTTAGACAGAAGTTACTGCATCCTGTTTGGTGCAGAAAGATGTTTGGTTTTATTTCCACGATTTTGTTGTGAACAGTGTCATGAAAATCAATCCCAGGAATCGGGAACAAGCTCTCATGCTATGTTACCTTGTTTGCTGTACAGCCGTATCACGCCGTAAAGCATCCCAGCTGTGTTAGATGGCAGGGGGCACTTGCGCAACTGG
The DNA here is from genome assembly GCA_013398915.1 of Dromas ardeola. Lineage (NCBI taxonomy): Eukaryota > Metazoa > Chordata > Aves > Charadriiformes > Dromadidae > Dromas > Dromas ardeola. The sequence goes on from VYZM01017044.1 coordinate 315,960, forward strand.
GATTCTGTCACCAAAAGATTTGCTCGCTGTGGAAATACAAGAAATGTTTTGGATCTCTTGTCGACAAGGAATGAAAAATAAAAATAAAATGGGTAAGCCGGTAAACTGTTTCCATCCTGTGACGTGGTGCCAAGACCGGGACACCGCACAGCCAAGTGTTAGAGTGAAAAGTCCTGTGAAGCCATCTATTCCTGGAGGAGGAAGCAGCCATTATTGCTGCATTTATCGTTCAGGCTGGAGGCACTGGTAAAACAAATCAGTTTTTATTTAGCAAATGGGCAACCAGCATGCAGAGAAGCCAGAATTCTGCCCAACGTGCATCCGTGGTGCAGAGGTTGAGCCCATGTTCTCAGAAACCTAAGGCTGAGCGCAATGCTATAGCCCTTGCTTGGCCACCTTTTCATTAGGATGATCATTGCCTCCTAGGATTTATCCTCACCTGCATGTTTCATAATGGAAGACATCTTGGCAGCTAATGCGGTGAATATTTATGGGGTTGTTCCTTCTGCAGCAATGAAAGCCTGGCAGTGGTGAACACAGGAAAGCTTCCTAAGCCCAAACCACCGAGGCAGTGATGGCTGTGATTCCTCTTCTGTCAGTGTGGCTACACTTCAGCCCTTTCCATATCTCATTAATAACTCATGATCAGGCATGTTTTATTTATGTCTCCTAATGAAGCCCATTTTTCAGCCTGATGCCATAGCATCCCAGGTGACTGTCACCTGCTCTGAGCGCTGCCCAGCTCCCTTGGCCCCAGCTCCTCCCTCATCTTTCTCCTGGCTCCAGGGGCAGAGAAGATAATGGTCTCTGAGGGGAGTAATTGAATGAAAAAGGGCCCCTGCAGCCCAGAGGCAGGTGATAAATCCTTGCAGGGAAGCTGGTGTGCAGGACAGCGAGTCCCAGGTGGTATTAACCCTTCTTGCCAGAAAGGTACCGGTATCTTGAGGGCACATCCTGCCCAGATCCCACGTGTGCTTTGGTTGCAACAGGAATGAAAGCCCACCCTGCCTTGCTGTGAATACATTAAACACGTGCAGTCGTGCTGGTTCATGCGACAGGCACACCGTCCCTTTGCTGCAATGCACAGAGAATCCCAGGCTGTCTCTGGAGTGGTTTGGAAAATCTGGGCTTTGTTGTCCCTAGCTGTAAACTACTGCAAAAAAAGGGTGAATTCCTTGTGCTTCTTGTGCATGCCTATGTATACTTTCTGTTTTGCATATAAAACCACGTGGGTTTTTTTTTTTTTGGATGTGTGTTATTAAAGCTAGAAATAGGGGTTGGTGACTCTTCATTCAATACCTTCCACTTACGTTATTGCGATGAACAATTTGTGTGTGCTGGGAGTTTTAATGGGCATTTATTTTGTCTGTAACGACTACACCGGCTGCCCCAGTTGAGACTCTCGGGAAAAGCCCAGGATGGTGACAGCAGGCACTGGGGCACATCAGGGCTAATGTGGGCTGGCAGCACTCGAGAGAGCCCCGGGACGGGAACAGCAAGGGGACGCTGTGGGTCAGCGTTGGAGCGGCACTGGCAGAGCCAGAGTAGACTGCAAAATTAGCTTTTTCGACTGACCTTATTCCTCTTTGCATATTTGGAGATGGGGTTTTCCAAGAGGTGGCTGGTATTTATATATATAGGTGGCTAAAGGTGTAGATAGGTGCTTAGTGGAAAAAACAAGCTTAAGGAAAAAAGCACCCAAGCTCCCTAAATATTTTCATTTTCTGAGCCCTTTTGATTTCACAGCCTTATGGTGAGACAAATGGACTTGTAGCCCAAAGAGGCAGGAGGTGGTGTTTCCAGCAAGGCTGTGTGAAGCTGGTGGAGGGGGTTCTGTGCCTCGAACAAGGACAGTTCCCACCATGTCCTGATGACCAGCAGTTTCAGGAATTGGGAGGCAGATTTCTAAAGGTAGCTAGGAATTAACAACTTCTTAATTCCAGTAGAAGTTAAGAGTCTAGACAGACTTGGAAAGCTGTTCCTTGATGCCCAAGACACTTAAAACATCTCATCCACGTATCTCTGTTTCTTTAAACATCTTTCTAAATGGGAATATCCAATTCTTTAGCTTCCCCCCCACCTTTATCACAAACAAGAACTTTTTGGTTGAACTGCTGGTCTCAAAAACTTTTTTTTAAGTCAACATGAGTGTTTTCACCAGAAACGGCTTTTAAAATCAGAAGAAAGGCAGTTTCTACTTTCCCCAGGGAATACACAGGTAACGGATTTTTTTATTTATTTTGTAAATCAAACTAGTCGGTGTTTTGACACTCTCTCTAGTGCTTGTGAGCTGGGGGAGTGATCTGCACATGCTCTTGCTGTGGTGAGTAAATGGCACGAGACCACAGCTCTTGTTGGAAAGCGGTGACCTACAGTCACCAAATGATGTGGAGCATGCCGTGCAAAGGTAATTTGGCCCTTTGCTGCTGCATGATGAGACTGCCAGACATATCAACTGGCTGTATTTAGGAAGCAGAGAAGCTGCCCGGGAGTTGAGAGTAGCCCATTAACGAGGATGGCGTAAACGAAGAGCAATGAGCTAATGGCAGAGTGGAGTGGTAAGGAGGATTGCTGCTACGGGTGATGCACCATCTTATGGGGTGGCACAGGGAGGATAGACATATCTCCCAATTCTCACTCCATCACCAGCTTTTGCTATTTAATTAAGAGCCCTGTGATATTCTTAGGGTTTTACCTGCTGGGGTCATTGTGTGAAGGGGAGCATTTCCAACTCTTGTGGTAGCAAGGAAGAAATTTGAAAACATGGCTTTTACAGCCCCAAAAGATAAATAGTTGCCTATGTTATATGGGCAGGCTGTGATTTAATGCTAAGCTAAAGATGGGAGGGAGGGCAGGAAGACCTGACTCCTGAGCACTGATTTCGACTTTATACTTGTCTTCATCTCAGCCCCTTCCACCGTTCAGGTGTCTCATAACTCACCTCCAGGAACATCCTCCCTCTGTCCCTGGGTGATGGGGTTTTTATTGATCCTGTATTGGGCACGATTGGAAGCCTTGCAAATTAAAGACAGAACTTGACAGGAGGACAAGGAGGGCATAGAGGCCACGCTGATGCTATTGGGAGCGTTTTCCATGGCTCCAGTCAATGGGCTACCTGTGAAGGGACACAGTGCTTCAGCAGAGGTCAGCCTGGACGATGGAATCAAGACCTTCAAATGCAGTCTTGAGGAGTAATTTTAATAGTACTGACTGTAGCCTGGTCATAAACTTGTTCTTATGCTTCTCTGTTGCTGACTGAAAAATATCGATGGAGCCTGGCATGCGGGAAGTCGTTTGCCACCATATTGCCGGGGGGTCTTGAAAGGTGTTGTAGATCTGCTATTGATCAAGGCTTGTTTAAGCAGATGGGTTTGCCCGTCGGCTGCAAGGCCTTGAGTGTCACCTGCTGCCCCATGTGTCCCTTGGCACAAGGACATGTTGTGGTGATGCATGGGGCAGCCCTTGGGGCTGGTAAGTGCTGCTGATTTGCATCTCTGGCCTGCAAGCTCAGCCAGCCGTTTTTGGAGAAAGGAAACACAATTCCTTGACTCAGATGACATGTAGCCTGCTTTATCATATAGAGAAAAATCAGGCCTTGAATTTGTAAAGCTGTAGAAGGTCCGTCAGGTCAACGGACAGAGTGTGCGAGAGAGAAAGAAATGCAAATTCAGATGACAGTGGGGTTTGACAATTGCTATTTATCTATTTTTTAAATAAAACATAGTTCACCAAAGTTTGTAAGTTGCAGTTGTCTCAGGGTCAATATAACCAGTAGTTTTTAAATATTATTTCAGAATTAGTATCTTTCTGCTTATAAGGTGTGTCTGAATTTTCTGTTTCCATCCTATACATGTCACCAGAGAGAGTTTGGATGTTAAAGCCGTTGATCTAATGAAAGTTGTTTTCCTTGTTTAGTAATTGAGATACTTTGCTTCTGACTCCATTCCTTACATACAGCTATGTGAGATTTTTGCCTACTTCTTACAAGTCAGTGAGTAACACAGAGCAGCCTGGAAGCCAGCATTTAAAACAGGTGAGGAAATACCTTGATTTCCGATTTCCCTGCGCCTGTGGAGCTTTTTATCTGTATCATTGCTTCCCTCGTGTACAGGCATCTGACTTTGCATACTCACAGGGATGTGCCAAATCACACTTCCTAGTTTATTTTGGAACTGACAAGGGATCTGCAGTAGGTCCGTCTGGAGGCCAATCTGCTCCTGTGCCCCAGGGCCATGTCAAGGAAATTGTGGGGTTTTTAACTCTATTAGCTTCTCAGATGCTCTGCTGTCTCAGTGTGGCAGGAAGTACTTTAGTTTTAATCACGAAAATTCACCCAAATTTGACAGAATTGAAAGTCTAGAATTGCCCCGTGGGCAGCTCCAGTAAATTTTGTGTAATGCTTTTCCTCCCTCCTTGTGTAAGTCTCAAAAGTCAGGGCTCCCGCCAGGCTGCTCTGTGCCTCCAGTGTGACTTCTGAAGCAAAATTATAACCCTCCATCAGTAAAAATGAATTTTCTCTCTTAATCTCTTTCTGTTATATTCACCTACAATAATAATAATAAATTATCCAAAATCAGGTGCTAGAAAGGCAGGAGCTGAAGTTATCTACAGACTGATGTTACTAGTGCAAGATGTTTTTATATCCTTGCTGGCAGATCTAGGCTTTCTGTACTGTCTCAGTGTAACTACCTGCCAAGTAACTAGGTTTCCATTTCATACTTTGATGGAATTACTTTTAATATGATGGATAAAATGAAGTGGCCTCATTAACTAACAAAATATTTTAACACTGTGTTGTAGAAGAATGAGAGGACAAAAATAACGTGAAGTGAGGTTTCAGCATTTTGGCTCTGGTGGGGTCCTGAGAGGGTAACAAGGCTACATAGTAGTAAGGTATAAAGATCTGTGTTTTAATTTATATTTTTTAATCTGGCCAAAAAATGATGTTTTTATGAGTTAGAGATACAAACAGAAAGCTAAACAACTTTGGCTCTTGCTGTAGGCTAAAATTAGGGTCATTTTTCAATTAGTTCCAACAAATCTGGTGGCCACCAGCTGCTCTCTTAATGCAACAGTTAGCTAATAACACGAAGTGCTTCTCCAAGCTTTCCGCTCCCTCCCTGATATGTTATGCTGGCTCATTTAGCTCGGGCAAAGGGAACGATCTGTCTCCTCGCAGAACGTGTTGGGATGGGATCTGGACAGGCTCCCTCCATTCACTTTGGTCTCTCTTGTATGGGCTAGTTGCATCCCACTGTACTCAGGGGAAGGAAGATAGCACCATGTGCCTCATCCTCGGGCCTTAGTCCTGAAAAAAAATATTATTTCCATTGTTTTCATTTAACGAGGCTTTATAAAAAGGTTTCTCTAAACACACTGTTGTGCATTTGAGGCTCAGCGGGTCTGACGTGTCGGAGTTGGGGTTGTGTCCTTGCCCGTGCTGGCAGCCTGGTGCTGAACTTTTCTCCTCTTCTTGGTTTCACTTGGACCCTGAGGGTTATTGTAACCTAGTTTTTTGTGAGCTATTTCCTTTTTTCTCTCTCTCTCTTGCTCTTTTTGCTTTACAGCGTATAGCCGGATTAATGGTACAAAGCTGTGGAAATCAACAACAGTGTGTAATTCAGGGCTTGATAACTGATAGTGGCACAGGGGAAGGGCTGTACTCCTTAAAAAATCACCGCATGATTTATCAATCCCCAAGACATCTGTCTGTATTTCCTTTTTTACAATCTATTTCAGGAAGCACAAAACCTAAAGGAAGCTAACTGCCTTTTCAAATAAATGGTCTATCTTCACGACCAATACATCCCTTCTCATCCAAGTGCATTGGACTGTAAAGGAATAGTCATGAGATAATGTTTTGTCCTCATAGACACTCTCTTTTTTTCCACCAAGAAAATGTGCCTGAGCAGAATAGGAGTGCTTTGGACGTTTGTCCAGAATCTTGCAGCGGTTTGCTTCGTGTTGTTGCTGTGACTGTGCTGCCTTGGATAGATCAGCATCCATTGCACTGGGGTCAAACACCAATTAAAAGAGTGAAAGTGATTAAAAATCAACACTTGCTGCGTGATCTGTGTGTGAGCATACTTTTCACCAAGGTTCCGCAGCCTAAACATGAAGTTACCAGAGACTCAGCTTTTTCTATGAGAAAGATGCAGCTGTTTCTCTGCTGACTGGCAGCTAACAGAGGGAAACATCATCCTTTTTTGGTCAAAGGCTTTGCACATAACTCTTAAGGTGTTTTTTTTTTTTCCCCCTGTCTCTGCTTGTTTATACCTTGTTTTGCTTAAATATGTTTGCGTATCTTTGAAAGTTTTGGGGAATTAGGAATGTAACTGATACGTCCGGCAGTGAGGGAGGCAGAGTCTTTCTCCCCTTCTAATTTCTTCCCAGGTCTATTTCAACCCATGTGAGCGGTCCAAGAAATGGAGGTAGTTGGGAGTTTTTCAGTTAAAAGGGAGAGTCAGAACCCAGAGATCCATGGGATCTGTAGAGTTTTGATGTACCCGCCATTGGAAACTCCATCCTGAGTCCAGGATCAGCTTTCTAACCACAGTCAGACTAAAGAGAAAGAGACATTTCCCCGAGAAATAGGCAATGACTGGGTGGTCAAGATATTTGCATGAGCAGAGAGATCCCGGCTCAGATCCCTGGTATGCCTTATTTAGATCTGGAGCTGGAATTGGCATCTCAGGTTATTTTAGGTTATCAGCTAAGATATGTACAGCTTGTGTATCATCACAGAGAAAGAAAAAAGTTCAGTTTTTGCAAGACAAAAAAAATCCTTCCCCACTCAGATCTGCTGCCAGTGCAACAAGAAATGCACATGGAGTTATGAATCCAATAACACTGGTCTCTCTTCCTGAAGTAATTCTTCTTCTGCCTGTAAGAGAGGGCTCCAAGGCTGAGCACTGGTTTATCCAATATCTCTTTAGTGATCCCAGATGAAAAATAAAATAGCGGCCACTTAGTTTACTTATAAGCCACCATGCCCATATATTAGCAACACCTACGGTCATATATCCCAGAGATACCAGCAAGGTCTTTTCTTTGACAAACTCATCCCAGAACAGTAAAGCCGGAAGAAATAACTCCTTTCTGTTTCTATGATATGGAGCTGAACATTTATGAAAATGAGATGTTTTCAGAAAGCAAGGGATTTAAATAGTAATAATACACTGTCTTTGTTCCTGCTGTAGAGGAAGCATTGCTTCCCCGAGCAGTTCATTTCTTATGCATTTTCTCTGTTTGAATCCATTCTCGTGTTTTCTGATGAACTCCCTTCATGCCTTGGAAACAGCTATTGCTTACAGTTTTGTCTTCAATCAATGATCATAATAATAGATATTAAAATGACTCAAGAAATTCAGGTACCAGAGCACCTGCATTTGTACATTCCTTTCTGTGAAGAAAGCCCAAAGAAATATAGAGAGGGGATAAACCAGACTGATTTGAACAATAAAAAGCAATTCTAGCATCCCTCACAGTGCAAATTAAAATGATTGTGGTGTTTCTGATATATATATTTTTCTTGGAAAACAGTCAAGAGCTGAGCTTTTGTTGAGTAAGTTCAGGCTTTGTCTGTGTGTCTGTCTAACTAAGGGGGTGTCATTTGGCTCAGTGGAGCAGCCTGGTTTCAGGTCACAAGCAGTGCAGGAGATAGAATCATAGAATTGTTTAGATTGGAAAAGACCTTTAAGATCATCAATTCCAACTGTTTACCTAGCACTGTCACTACCACTAAACCATATCCCTAAGCACCACATCTACAGGTCTTTTAAGTACCTCAAGGGACGGTGACTCAACCACTTCCCTGGGCAGCCTGTTCCAATGCTTGATAACCCTTTCAGTGAAGACATTTTTCCTAATATCCAATCTAAAGCTTCCCTGATGCAAGGACATTGTGACTATGTTGGCCAGGGATTTGCTCCAAGAGCTGTTTTGTTTAGGTGCTTCTTTGCAAACCCTGTATTGGGCACCTGTAATTTGGCTCAGGCCTTTTGAAGCCTTAAAATATTGGGCTGGGTGTAAGTAAGGTTGTCCATACAATGCTGCCTTTTCCCCAAAGAGAGCTGTGAAGTCCTGTCGAAGCTGAAGGTCTCCAGAGGCAGCCTTAGGTTGTAGGGGGAAGTCTGGTCATGCGTGTCCCACTTATGTATGGGTCAGAGCCTGGATCCTCTGTGGTCACTCCTTGGGACCCCATTTCAGGTCCATGCTGAATGTCTCCCCATCATTGCCATTAGGAATGTGGCTTAGAGCCATGGTGCCTGGAGGGAGCCCAACATGACCAGTCTGACCAGTGGGCTGGCATGATGGGATCAGTGGGACAACCTCCATCACTAGCTTTAGCCATGTTCTTGGGAGATGTTGGAGTTACCAACTCCAGGTTGCCAGAATCCTGCTGCACCCAGATTATTTGCCAAAAAAAACCCCTTTATCTGCCACTTCTACTGTAGCTCGGGGTAACGCAATATTTTTGTTTTCCAACAGTTTCACCACTTTTTTTTTCCCTGCACGTAAGCATCAAATGCTGTTTGCTGAATATTTCACTTGTTCTTATTTGGACTGAAGGCTTCTGTTACCACTGGCCCTTAGGGGACCAATTTAGCTGCACTGAACCAGTTTTGGTGTTCAATTCCTTCTTTTCAAAGAGCTGCATTTCCACATCAGTTGAACCCTTCGTATGCTGGCATCTTCCACACTTCCAGCTCAATGAATGTTTAAAAAAGATATTTCTCCCTCCTGTCTATCCTCACACATACATATGCCTCTGCTATCTAAATGGTGGGGGGACATGAAAGTCATGCTGAGAAGCGGGGGAGATCTTAATGTAAATGATGTACCGCAAGGGACACAACCTCATTCTGGCTGAGGGAGGCTTTATGCACAGAAATGCAAAATATTCAGCCCATATATCATTAAAGTGTTGCAGCAAGGCCTCTCCTAGCCAGCAAGTGCCTGTGTAAATTCTGAATTGTTGACCATGTCTCAGCTCTCTGCCCCAACCTGCGCTATGATACCGTCTTTTGCAACTGCAAACACATCTTGCAGCATCCCGTTGTTTGCAGGGTTCTTGTCCCAAGTAAATCTTCGTCCTGTTCGTTTCTTGTGGCTTTCATACCTCGATGGGGAAGCCTGCAAAATTCACTTTGTTCTCTTCCAGTCTTAGAGATGCAGGCAGAGGAGGTAATTTCATAGTCTGTTGTATTTTTCTGATAAAATACACACAGGATTAAAGATAATTAAAGGTATTATGAGTGCCCACAGTATTATAAAATAAGACGTGGAGACTGGAAATGCAGTAAGTGTGAGTATTGTTTTAGGTTATGACTTTCCTTAATTTAATCAATGATTTTGATGTCGTGGTGGAGGAGAAGGGGGCTTTGTGTTTTATACAGGGAATTTTCAGAAGCATCATCCTGAAAATCAGTGCATGGGTCTTTTGATGAGGCTGGTGCCCTGCAGGCACACAGGTGCTTTAGAAAAGCCCGTATCACTGTCTGATTTGAATCATCTTCCTACACTCATCTACGTAGGAATCAGCCTATTCACACTTTACAGGATAAAGATACTAGAGCCAAAACAAACTCCTGGAGTCAATCCTTGAAGGTAGTGTGTCCATGTATCCTGCACTGAGTGTGCAAATACCCCTAAATCCTATATATTCCTTCTGGACCATTAAGCAGGATCCTTATTTTCCTTCAGATTCTAGCATCTGAGTGATGGATTGCAAAACTCTGCCTGCCTTTCAGTTTAACTTCTCAAAGCCCTTTTGCAAGGCATGGTGCTGTAAAAGCAGAAGATTTAGTTATTTAGAGTATTTTGGGGTTTTTTTGCTGTAGCTATTGGCACAATGGAGTCCAAATGGTCTTTTTCACCCTGGTTGTCACAACCCTTTCTCAAAGTAGGATGGAAAAAGCCTGGTGAAAATAGGTGTAAAAGGTCTGTGATGTAAATACTAGTACTTAAGAGCTCTGTGACAAGCTGGTGTAACGCAGCGTCTGCACTGGGTTGGCTGGGTGTGGTGTATGGTGTGCTGTGGAGGTATGTGTTTTAATGCTGGTACTGCATAAATTGTATTATACTAGTTGTGTGTTAGCATTAGTAGTATATTATAGTTCTGTAGCCTGCGCAGGGATATACCGTGTGCAGGGTTATACAAAATTTGAATGAGTGAGATCTCTGTCCTCAGCATGGCTGGCTTGATAGAGCATCCAGGAGAGATGTGAGGCATGTTCATGTATTTCCCTTCCCATCAGCACAGGCTGTTATCCCCGCCGGCTCCTGTTTACTGGATGCCGCTGCTCAATTCTGCATAGTCAGACTCTGCTATTTAGGGATGGCACTGAAGCAGCATTATTTGTTTGCTTTTTCCATTCCATATGCATGTGTCCCCCCCTTCTCTTAAAGCCGCAATGCGAACAGGGTGACACATGCAGAAGACCCCTGCCTTCATGCTTGGGCTTGCAATAGCCACCCAAGTCCCAGGACACTTTGCTATCCCAGTTCTCCACCATGCAAAACACATCTCTGAACTGGCTCTGCGCCTGGTGGCAAAGGAGATGTCAAGCTGATCCCCAGCACAAGCCCAAGTCATCGAGGGCTGTGATCTATTTATTTATTTGTGGTATATCCTCTTGGCTGTGGTAGTTGAGAATTAAAATGAGCCTTGTCAGCACACCGAAGAGGGGTGGGTGGGGGGGCTTCGCATCTTTCATGCAGTTTGATCCTGCTCGGCTTGTTAACACTCAGTTGCTTTTGTGATTAATTATTTAATCCTCTCCCTCGGTACTGGGGTATAATAGCGCAACCCCCATTTCTGCTGAGATTCACAGTTCTTTGCTTTTCCCTGCAAGCCCTTCGCGCCACCTCGAAGCGCAGAGCCGGGAGGTTTGGGCTGCGGCGATTAAAGAACCCATCAGACGCCCGAGCTGCTGCTCGCCCTGCGGCACTGCCGGGCAAGGACCCGGGGGCTCTGCCTGCCAGCAGCCATCGGTCCCAGCTCCTGCATGTACCAAAGACAGTGGGGAGAGCTGTCCCCGAGTGGCCTGTCCCTCCAAACACGGCCTCTCACTCCAGTGGGTACTTGCATGATAGGGAGACATCAAACGAGGCCAGCATCTACTCCAGACACAGTCAGACACAAGTATTGCAAATCGGAGGCGAACTTGTCAGTAAAGAGACTTTATCTGGGGAGTCAGGCTTGGCAGCCCTCTTCTCTTTCTCTTTCAGATGCCTTTTGAACAGCTTTCAGCTCAAGTTTTTGTAATCACCCGGGCACAGCATCTTCAGCCGTTTGGTTTTGGGGATGTTGCTTGTTGCCTTGATTTGTTCTCTGAGGCCGTAAGTGCAGAGAAGTTCACCAGTTCTCTGCACCCATTGTTCAGCCGCCCACTTGCACACAGGGGTGCCTGAACCAGGGGCTTGTGCCCATGGTGGGGCAGGTATGGGGTGCTCCCCGAGCACGCTGATGGGGTTAGGTGCTGCTGTGTGTTCATACACTGCATGTGTGTGGATGGGTGTAGTGTGTATTTGTGCCCGGTGAGTGCTGCAGTTAATGGGGTTGTGTTTCAGAGTAAGTGAGCTGAGTGCCTGCAATATCCAAACCATTGCCTGTTCTCTGGGGCTGCAGGATGCATGGACTACATGCAGCCGGTGGCCTAGGGAGGGCTGGCAGGTCCCCTTGGCTCTGGAAGGCACTTTCCTCCTCCCCGAGAATCCTCGTCTGCACTTCCTGCTTGAAGCCCTAGCTGCTGGATAAGGCGAGGCCTGAGGTCTGAATAATTAGCAAGGAATTAGCCATGTTTTCTTTATGAGACAGTCTCCCCAGTTCCTCTGATGTTTGCATCCTTCTCCTTTCATCTCGTGACTCTGTGGCAGGTGCCCTGCGCAGCCGTGGGAGGCTCTGCCGCAGCACCGGCAGTTGCATCCCAGTGCAGGAGCATTGGGAGCCAGTACTCGTGCCTCAGCCCTGCGGATGTGAGTCTGTCCATTGCCCCGCTGCAAACTCCCTGTCTGCTGCTGGACGAGCCACCACTCCTTCGGGTCTGTAAAATAGTAAAATGCCAACTCCCCTCCCCGTCAAAGGCTGGTTACTTTATGCTTAGGGAGTTGATGAAGCATTAGTCTGGTTTTCTTCATGTTTTATTGGGGTCCATAATTTAAATGGAAACTCAAAATGATGAGGAAAGAAGTCAGGGAGAGCAATTATTTGTTGGGAAGACATCATGACTAATGGTTTTGCTACATGTTAATAGAAAGTTTTATCGAAGTAACACCCAAAGGCAGCTGGTGCTGAGTGTATAGAGCAGATGACGACGGGCTGCATCACTCACAAACTTGCTGTTTAGGAAACCTGAAGTAACCAAAAGGTGTTAATCAAATTGCATTTTTAAGACTTGGAGCCAGATGACTGAGCTACGAAGCCCCAGTCATCTGAATGTCCCTGTTTCTTTGTTTTTAAAGCTCAGGCCTCTGCATGCAGACTGATTTACTCTCTCCAGATGTTATCTGTGCTGCAGTTTCTCCATAGGTTCTAATTTTTGAATCCTTGCCAGATCCATTGGGGATGTTTTGCGTGACCTCCCAGGGCTGTACTTTGGTGTAAATCTGTGCAAGATCATCTACGGGGCTCCCTGCGCAGATGTGGAGTGCAAAGTCATGAGTGCTTGTGGCCTCTGCTCACATATCCTCACCGTCGAACTTTCAACATACAGATCCAAGACCTCAAACACCCCCCAGGTGGGTGGCAGTGGTTCCCTGTGAGCCCCGGCTGCCCATCACGATGCGATGGGGACTGTCAGTGTCATGGGGCAGAGTGCCACTGAGGCCCTTCCTGTCCCTGGGGCCAGGTCCAGCTTGTGGGAATGACATCTCATTTCCAATCGGAGGATCACAGTGTGTGCCTCCACCTCCAGTCTCTGTTAATAACACATAAATAACCCACTTGGGTCAGAGATGCTGAGGGTGATACGTAAGCTGGAAAGAATCCAGAGCGGAGGCTGGACTCGCTGCCCTGGTAATTAGATCATAGTAAAAATAAAATCCAAGCCCAAAACGCCCTTTTCTTTTTCCAACTCAACTGATTCTTGAAATTATGCTAGTCCACACCATAAGTGTGGGTACCCCAGGTGTAGATTTTTCACAACAAAGCAATATTTTAAGACCCCAGTATCATAACCATTGAGCCATATTGGTCGTATTATTTATTAATAGTCAACATTTCAAGGGCTGGGTCTTGACATATAAGCTTCACTTTATACCGTTGCTTAGTCTACTTAATGCCCGTTGAACTATTCATATTACAGGGAAAGTAACATACATAATAATTTGTGGGATTCAGACTGTATATAAGAATATGTTCCCCTTCTCATTTTTCAAGAAATTTTTCAAGATAGTTCTGTAATATGTGAGTATATGAACTAAGGAAGTTTAAAATACGTATTATGTACAACATCCTGGTAAAGTCCCACTTACAAAATTGTTAAATCTCTCAAATTATTGTCTAAATAAATATTTTATTGCATTTTAATTTGCTTTATTATATTCTGCAGTGCCCTGAGCACCTTGACTTCATAAATAAAAGAGTTATTATGTAGAGTCTTTGCAATATGAAAATTAATGCTTAAATGCTTGGAGACCTATAAAAATTTCAGCAGGTTTTCTAAGGCTAGTGATAAGGGTCCCTAACGTGCTAATTTTTCCGCTCTAAAACATTTCAGGTCAATAGAGTAAAAGAGGAGTTGTTAACAAAACCTGTGCTCTTTTAATAAGAGACTGGAGTGTTTGGAGGGCAGTGTACCCAACTGTTACACTGCAGCACTCTCTAATAACATCTCCAGACACTGCAATGGCAATAAAGCGTGACAGCATTGTATAATAACTCTATTAATCACTTTTTCTAGTAACATGAAGAGAGCATGTTATAGCAACCATCTAACCCCGCCCCCTTTCAGTGCCTCGGGAAATTTGGGGCAATTATTGCAGAGGACCACCATCCCTCGTTTTAGTCTCTGCACTCACTTTAACTCTTTTTTGGGGTTTTGGGGTACATGTAGCGTGTTTTGCTTCTTGGAAGGAACCTGGAGCAGGACATGCACGAGGCTTTGGGAAGGGGACAAAGCCAGTCTGATGAAAAGGCACATGAAACATGCTCACGCCAGCTTCTCTCCTGATCTGATCTCGAGTCCTCACTTGCATTATTTATGTGGTTTTCCCCTAGGTTTGCACCCTGGGATATGGCGCAGGGAGAAAGCTCTGGGGTGGGAGTGCCTTTGTGCTGGGTTTATGGTAGGAGCCCATTGCAGGGTGGGCACCGATGCCCTCTCCAGCCTGGGGCTGTGTCTCCTGAGCTCTGGGCAGGGGTGGTGGTAGCATCCCTCCCACTGGTGTGTCTCTGCATTGCGCACAGGAGGATCTGCACATCCACCATTGCATGTTCCCCAGTGGGGAAATGGCTCCAAAGTCCTCAGTGGCCAAAGATTCGTCATGGGATAGTGCTGCCGGTGGTCTCTGGATGCATGGCCCATTGCCGATTAAGCACACAATGGGTAAACTGTGGGTTCTTTTCCCGCTCATGTAAATTTGCACATCTAATGACTGCTTGAGTAGCAGACACGTAAAATTGGGTTGGATGAAGAGGTTTCCAAAAGGATGCTACTTGACCTCTGCCACTCACCCTTTCCAAAGCTCCTCAGTAGCCAGGAGGCATCCCAGAAGAAGATAATTAGGCTTACGCTATTTCAACCTCCTCTGATCCCTAAGAAAGAGTTAATTACAGTCTTTTCCCTCTTGCTCAAAGGTGGCTGTGTATTATCATCAGAGCTGTAATTATTCATGCTAATTGCTTATTTGGAGAGGGAGAGAGAATGAGAGAGAGAAGCCCCAGACTCCACATCAGTGATTAGCAGAGCAGACCAGGTGCACTTCGTTAAGGCTGGACTGAGGTGGTGCTTAGGGGTGGAAGGAGGTTGGGGATGCCCGAGTGTTTGTGAGCGAGTGGTGGAGCAGACCCGGTCCTGCTAATGCTGCCACCTCCTCCGGGACTGAGAAAAAAGACCATGCACTTCTTGCAGACCTTCCTCCGGTGGAGGGCACTCCGAGGTAATTGTACTCCTGACTGGAGCCTTCATTTGTTTTGTGGCTTAATTAACCTTTCATCGGTTTTTGTTTTGGTTTTGTTTTAAACCTTCCTATAAGGGACCAGGGTAGGTTGTGAGATGCTTGTCTGAGGTTTGTGTTTAAGCTCCTCTGCCGATCTTGCGGCTGCTATTTCATTAACTGAACAAAAACTTCTATGATCCCCTGACAGCCTCGGTGTTGGTGTGTTGTTTGAGTTGGGAAGGGAATAAGGAGGTGGTGTGTCTGTCTTCTGTAGTTATGGGCTATTAATAATAGGGCTGATTCCATTTGAAGGCTTGTTCCTGTAACCAGATCTGGGACTTGCCTGTTAAAAGCAGTGGATTTAAGCTTTATTTGTTGGTGGCTGAGGGTATCTGAAGTGTGATGGTCCTGATAGATGCTTTGAAGGCAGCAGAATGGTAAAATTTAGCATGCTGAAGAAGCTGGGACTTGGTGGGAAAACCCTGTGGGAAGCTGTCTCCTTGGGCATACCTGCAGCGGCTTTAGGATGATGGTGTGCCATGAGTGTGATGGCACACGCTGGCTTCTTCTGAAGTGACCGAATTGTTGGTGAGGTGGGAGCTTGTTATGAGGACTTGAGTCATGTTTAAGAAGTAATTGTTTTATCTGTCTTTATTTTTTTCCTGGAATAGGAGGGCTACGTGTCCTGCCTGACTAGGGTTGCAAACTGCTCCTGGTATTTAATCTTTGCATGAGTCAGTGCAGTCCAACGTGGCGTGGAATGTTTTCTGTTGATTTTTCTGTTTTTCTCTTAAGCCTTTGATTCCTGCTGGTCTTAAGGCTGAGAAAAACAACCTTAAGAATCACACTTGTAGGTGACAGGTTTTAACAAAATAACTATGCAGGTTTTAATAAAATAACTGGAAGGAGCTGCCCCCTGCCAAATACTTTTGAACGTTCCTCTATTCTTTTTATAAAAGTCTCTCTGCTGTCATCCTTATGGACAGCCAGCATCCACGTGCTGTGCTGAAAGCCAAACCAGACTGCTCTCTCTTCTGAACATCTAAAATTATTATCCTTGTGCTTTAACTTCCTAACTGGCCATAATTATGTTTTAATGTACTGAATAATCTTTTCATCTGGATGTTTTACTACTTACTTAAATTACACAGGCTTTCCATGCTCGTATCCTCTTCCTGACAGAGGAATTAGCTCAAGTACAGTGAGATGAGGACCGAGGAGTGCTGCTGCAGGGACTGTGCTCGTCCCCATCCTCTGGGGTGGGAGGCGGGGACAGGGATGGGGAGATGTTTCCTTGTGAGTATTGGGGTAGTTTGGGTTTACAGTCAGAGGCTTGGATCACTATTCTAACAGGTATTGCATTGCTGAACCCGAGCTGAAGGTTTATGTGTAGCTTTCTAAGCCTTTTGCATGCTGATTATTTGGAACAGCTAGACACCTCCAAGAAGGCAAGAAATCCAAATTTACAGGGGTGGTACAATACAAATAGCTTTTAGTAAGCCCACCATAGTCTATCCAAATCTGGATCCTCTAAAGATAGCAAATTTTTTACTTCTCTTGAAATCTGTAGGAGGTAAGAGCCTATGTGCTTCCTGAGGCAGCTGGCTAAAGTGCAGAGATTTTTCTTTCTTTTTCCTTTTTTCTTTTTTCTCCCCATATATTTTTACAATTACCACCTCATCCTTTGCTGTTCTGTTTCAAAGCTATGTGTAAGTGCACATTATCCAGCTGATTGCTACTGACTGCTTTCCTGTGGACCATAGATCTCCCAAACACCTCCTAAATAATGCTATTGTAAAACACTTAATACACCTTTGCGTGCTCCTATAGCAAGCTTCCCGTACGCTGCCAGTAGTGCTTGCTTCCTCTCTGCCTGCAGTTTATTCTTCATGGTGGAGTTGCAGGATTATAAATCAGTGTTGACCTTCTTGTACCTGTGTCACTCAATAGTTCAACCCCCCGTGCAAATTGCCTGGGGAGGTTGGATATCCTCGGGCTGTAGACCTCATTTTTGCTTTGCAGGGGTTAAAGCAGTGGGTGCTGGTGCCATCGAGGAGAGCAGTATGCAAGAGTAATGTGCTCTGCAGGCTGCCAAAGCTGCTGGGAAACTGTGGGCTCTCTAACATGGATGCAAGGCGTAAGGGAAACGCATCCTTCTGTGGATGAACTGCATAGGGCGCATAGCTCTCATTGAGATCCCCTGATTATGGGGCTCTGCAGGAGCAGAATTTACTTTTAAAAGTGTCCACGGGCCATGTCCTCTTCAAGTCGTAAAGGGATTCCTTGAGGGATTTTTGTCTCCCCTATTTCTGTTTTCAGATCAGAGTTAGAGTATGTAGGTAGGAGAGAACTCTTAACTATTATTGGATTTTCCCATCAAGCCGTTGCTGGTAGGGAAACAATTATGACTGTTATACGCTGTGCTCAGCATGTCTCAGTGGGATGGGGTTGTTGCCGGTCAGACTGGGGCTATGCTATTGCACTGCCATGGTTTTCATTCCTGTCCCCCAGGAAGGGAACCAACAAAGCTCCCAAGAGTAATTTGCCCACTCAGTGTTTGATATTGGGAGCTGATGCTGTTGTGTGTGTTCAGTGACTGGAGGGTGACCAACGCACATCCTAGGGATGTTAACCATTGTTTTGGTAATAATAACAATAATATTGATAAATGAAATTATTAGAAAAAAGTGTGTCCTTTCTAAGTGACTTGGAGTGCCTTGTGCAACTAGCTGACCTTGTGTGTCATAGGAAAAAGGATGTAGGATGTCTAACGTGGGGGAGTCCCAATCAGAGATGACACTGTTGCCCTTGACCTGTTGACATCCACGTTTTTGGGATGTGAGTAAAGAGGCTTGGAGCAAGTCAGCTGCAAGTACAGGACTTGGGCAGTGAAGACTCGTAGCAGTTTGGTGTGTTTGCTAAATGCCTGCCTTTCATCTGCTGTTGACCTGCGTTGGACTTGGAGCTAATCGGGAGATACACAGACAAGCCTTTCGGAAAGCAGGCATGTCTAAGCAGACTTGGTGTGCTTTGATCTGAAAGACTCTCCTGTTAAGTGTCAGCCAGCCTTTCAATTGATTGCTGTGGGAGAGAGGTTTTGATGGAGTGAGGTGGCACAGTTGGGTTTACTGGATTTTTTTAAACTCCAGTAGTTGAAATCAGAAAATGTGGAGGAAAGGCTTTGTAAGAGGCTGGCTTTGGGAGCGGGAGGACCGGGGAAGCTGACTCTCCAGTCTACATCAACTATTACAGTAGTTTGGGCAGTGTTACAATTTTCCATCTTTTTCCTGACAAAATCTATTAATTAAAAGGCTACATCAGTCAGTACTCATTGAGTTTGACAGACCTGAGATTCAATGCTAATACATGGAGCTGCTCTGTATGGCATGTGTGTGAGTGTCTTTAGGGGCTAGGGCAGCCAGCGAGTAATCCTCTGTCAGTCTGAGTTCTTGCTCCATCTGCCCCTTGTATATCTGGGTGGGGGGAAATGGGATAGGGGAGCAAGAATTTAAGAAAGATTAGTGAATGTCCCAGAAAAAAAATCTATATGTTGGCTATCAGAACAGCAGAGCTGAGAAAAGGTGTTTGGCCAATGACCAAATTACGCTTCCCAAAAAGTACCCTTCTCCATGGCGAGCCCCCGCAGGACTCTGGGCCAGGCCTGGACAGCGTGCGACCATACAGCGGTGAGAGCGGTTTTTCTAAAAATTAGCCCTGGGAAATATCCCAGCTAGAAATCATTGTCTGCCCTAAAGTGTAAGCCCTGCAGCAGGTAATTTCTCTTGCAGTTGGGTTTTTCAGGCAGTTTCTGTAGCCACGTTGTGAGGGGCAAGTGCTGATTTTTATTTTTTTCTTTTCTTTTTTCTTCCTTGTGATACTGCTGTTTCCTTTCTTTGCCCTCACAACATTGATGCGGGCATCCCCCACTATCCTAATCCCTGGCAGAACTTTTAAACCCTTGCTCAAATGTTTCTTCGTCATTTTGTCTAAACAGCGACATGCAGAGGCGACATAATGTGACGGAGTTGTATGTAACAAGCTTCTGGGGGCATATGTAGGTATATATGTGTGTATATGTATTTTACTACCACTTAAATATATTACTGTTTGTTCCCACATTCCTTTGCTGGTGCAGCAACCTATGGCGGGGATTTCATGGACTACTCCCAAGTTCACAGGCAGGCACGTTGAAGCTTTTTTTTTTTTTATATTCCCCTTTCCATGCTCAGCCAGAGTTACAAGGCCCTTTACACGGTAGTGGTCATTTTTCGTTTTCCAACATATAACACCTAAATATTCTTGATAGCATTATCTTGACAACAAATAACCTGTGCTGCTCTCGCTTTGCGCTGTGTTATTCTCTTACCCCCCTTTTGTACTACACACGTGCACACATCCACGCACACAAGCCCACTACAATGTTTTCTGCTGAGGTCCCCACCAGCTCTGAAGCTTTGCTGCTGCCACTGCCTGAGGGCCTTTGGCATATCCATTGGAAAATGACTGGGCAGTGATTTAGGAGGGGTTTGGTCAAACAGTCCTGGGTGCAAGGCTCAGCTGGAAGTACTGCTGTGTAATCTTAATCCTAATATAATCAATACCATGGTGTAGGAAGCTGTTGTGGGAACTGTCTGAACCCCCCTCCCTATCGCCTTCTAGTTGGCTGCTCTGTACCTTCAAAAAGGCCTGACTTCAGGGGCTGATGCATATTAATTTTTTTTTCTTTATTCTTTGCGAGACTTAATTCAAGTTAGCACATGAATTTTGTGACTTGCTGATTTTGCATGAGGGGAGCAGCAAAGGCAAATGTCAGAACAGAATCTCAGTCCCCGTCAAAAGGATGGGAAATAAGATAAAGGGTTTTGAGTGCTTCTATTGGACTAATTTGGAATATTAACAAATTATTATAATGACCAAGTCAGGCCCTCCTGGCTTCAATATCTGACTTGTGGCTCCTGAAGAGTCTTGTGCAACCAGGTTAAAATTGGGTCTGAAGTCTGATTCTCCCTGGCACCTGGGTTTCTTGGGTTTTTTTTGGTTGGGTTTGGTGTGGGTTTTTTCTTTTTATTTTATTTATTCTGTGTTGTTCTTTT
>VYZM01017044.1:336161-356236 GCA_013398915.1 Dromas ardeola
GTTTTTTTTTTTTTTTTTTTTTTTTTTTTTACTGACCAGCAGCTATTTGCTCTGGTAGGTCAGTTTATGTGGACAACAAAGCAAGAAATAATCAGCTGTGTATTGCAGCAGCACCTTTTTTTTCTTGCAGGGTGATGTTGTGACCCTATATGAGAACAAAAATATTAAACTGCATCCCTTTCTGTCCCTGTTCTCCTCCCCCAGCCCTGCGTTAGCCATTTTAGGAGTTGTGGAGTCCGACGCTCGGAACTGAAGGTACATGCTGCTCCCTGGTGGAGCACCAGGCATTGCAGGCAAGGGCCAGGACCACAGCGCTGCAGCCTTGGGCAGATAGCTGTCTAGAAAGGAGCTGGTCTAGCAGCTTCTGAAGCAAGCGGTGCTCATTTCAGGAAGGGAAAATGGGGTTTTGCAGCTGATGAAATGAGGGCTTTTCCTGTCTTTGTTTTTCAGGCAGCCTCTGCCTTGCCTGGGATGGAACGTAGCTCGTGGAGCCAGCTTGGCTTTAGAGGGTAGTCGAGTAAGGAAAGATGGGGATGTGGTGGTGGGGAGAGGTTTCTCCAGCCTTTTTTAGAAATGAGTTGACTCAAAGAGGCCGATGTTGTGCATGTGGACAGCCCAAATGCCTGGGACATTAGAGGTTTGCCTTGCGTGTCCAGTGTGCTCCTGCAGGCAGCCCTGTGTCTGCAGCGCTTCAGCCCAAGGCAAAGGCAAGGTGCTGGGCGCCGATGAACATGGGGCTAAATCTGTCTCGCAAGAGATGGAGCAAATCTGAGGTCCAGGCTGTTCCCAAAGAGGAGCAGGAATTGCCCTGAATGTCATCATCTCTGCTGAGGAATCTGCTAAATCCCACCATCATTCAGCAGCTTCTGACTCTTGGGGATCTTACTAAGTAAACAGTTCTTACGTCTGCTAGAGGTAGGTACCTCTTTGGAGAAGACCCCTGTTCCCTTCTGATGCGCAGGGACGGGGGAAGTTTGAAGCCTGGCTGGTATCGCAAGAGGGCAGAGTTTGCTCATGGCTCCTGAGCTCCTCCAGCTCATGGACCCACCAAGGGTCAGCAGGAGCTGGCCTTGCCCTTGGGGCTGGTGGCATCCGGAGCTCATTGGCACAAATGTGACTCCATCCCTCTGACCGTGTCCTTCAGCACCAATATTACCTGGGGGGAATATATAAATAAGACAAGAATATCTCTTGTGACTCTTCTCCAGTTGCTTTGAAAGGTCAGCTATACCCATGCTATGCTTGTGGGCATCTCACTGTGGTATTGATAAAAGCTTCATATTAATACTGATGTTAGAATTGAAAACATAAATTGATTGTTAATTAGCAGCTGAACAGTGGCTCAAGCAGTGCTGGTAATGATGCATGGGGGTGGCTTTCCAAGCAGTGTCTGCTCTAAACTACGCAAATGACATAAATGCAGATCATGGGTCCTGTTTGCGTTTTAAATAGCAGAGGTGTCATTGCTAATGAGCACATCTTCCTAGCAGATACTCAGCAGGCTACTAGTACTGGCACATTTGAGAGTATCTTTTGTGACATTGCCTGGAAGGAGCTGGAATGATCTCGGTGGTAAACTGCCTCCTGGTCACCTGTTGGTGGCTGCTCTTGGCACTTTAAGGTGGTGCAGAAATGTGGAGTTTGAGGCTTTTAAGCAAATTTTAGGTTTAGAATGATGGAAGGAGACAGTCTTGCATCGTGTCTTTCATTTCCAGGGGAAACTATTTACCTGGATTAGTTCAGCCACTGCATTTGGGAACCTGCCTGGAGGCTGAAGTGTAATGCAGTGTACTTTTTGGAAGTCCTCCTTGCTGAGAAATGAGCTTCCTATCTCCATTTGAGGTGGTCTGACTCCCTGCAGAGTATGCTGGAATGGGGGAGACTTGTACTCTTAGTTCAGCAGATCAAGAGCAGATCTGCTAATACACGTGAGTGCCCACACATGAGACACTGAAGTCCCTGAGTCGTGGCCACATGGATCCTAAGCTGCAGCCAAAGCCAGTGCTAGGTATCTGGACTGCAAACACAGCCTAGATGCTGAAGCCAGTTCTTCAGAGAGTAGAAATGATTTGAAATTGAAAATTTGAAATAGTCCAAGGTTATATCATGTCTCTGAGCATGCGCAGTGTTGTCTGGCTGTAGAAAACCCACAGCTCATCTCTCCCCACCTGCACTGCGGGCTCTCTCAGCCTGTGTGTATGGACATCTGTCCCATGGAGCTGCATCCCAGGCTGCCGGGCTCCTGAGCACTTCCCAGGAGGGATCTGTGAAGGTAAGAGATACCACACAAGCTGTCTGCTGGTATCAGCCTCAAGACGAAGGAATCCATAGACTGTCCCCAGGACAAAAGGAATAGTGCTGCTCACTTCTACTGGTTTTTACTTTGCTTATGGAAACTTGTCATGGGGAAAGGTATGGCTGGCCAGTGGTCCCGGGTCCGTGCAGTGCCATGGTGGAAGACCATCCCTGTCTCCCACACTGTGAGTCCAATTAAGATCAAAGTTTTAAAAGACAACTGATGCACAGCAGAAACATCTTGTCCCTGCGGGAGCTTAGTGACTGAGTCACACTGCCTGTGCCCCTCTCTAGCTTGGGAGCTTCTCAAGGGCTGCTTTTTTTCTTTTTTTTTTTTTTTTTCCTCCTTTAAACTTGGAGGATTTTTGCAGCTATATGGCAGAGAAACAACTGGCAGAGCTGAATTGCAGTACTTCAGCTCTCCTCCCACCTGCAAGTTACAATCCAAAGATCATTTCCTTGTTGTCAACTGCTTTTCCTGTTGGCTGTTTCAGTCTCTGTGCCAAGGAAACACAGGTTTCTCAGTTGTGGATTTGGGAAGTGGACTAGCTTACTGCGAAACAACCAGTGACAACTGGTCAGGCCTAGTGGGGCTTGGAGGCTTTCCTTCACTTTTTTTTTTTTCTTCTTTTTTTCTTCCAAAGTGGAGAATCTTGTACATAACGAACTGTCTGGAAGTAATGTTGTCCTTCTGAAATGTAGCTGAACTGTAGTGTACTCACCGAAGAGGGTCTTGCTGGCTTGTGGGAGGGTGTTCGCTTTATGTTGTGCTTGATGTTCTGGATAAGCAGTTATCTGGAGAAAGTCTTTAATATGCGTTGTTGAGGCTGTGTCAAAATAGAAATCCATTGCACAACTCTACTGAACAGTCTGAAATGTAGAAATCTATGTAAGTGTGACCTGTGTGATTTTTAAGTAAGAACATGTGTAACTATCCCTAGAGCTTCCTGGGTCTCATTGATGCCATCAAGTCCAGCAGTGAAGTTATCTTGAATGGACAACTCCATATTCTGTGGGATTCCTCCTGGGGTGGGGGAATAAGGTGGCATTTTTGGTCCCCTCCATCAATTTAATTTCCTGGAAAGACAAATTGGTGTTGCAAAGCTGAAGACAGAGCCATCTAAAGCATGCTGGCACCTCCCATGGCCCTCCCCCTGCTGTGAATGCGATTGAAGAGTAGCTCTGCTGTGCAGCTTCATTAGGGTTCGTAGTTAGCTCTGCCGTCTGTCAATCTATGGAGCATCTCTAGTGTGAATCTGTGCTGATCAGGTGCAATACTGGTGTTCGCGTTACGGATCCTCCTCTAATGAGGTGATAGTAGATAGCGCATACTGTTAACCTTCCAGGCTGCTCTAGTTAATTTCTGATCAGACACAGCTTGTGTATTGGCATGCGATGGCTAAACTCAGTAGAGCGTTGGAGCTGCATAGGCTCCCCACTCTCCAGCAGACTCCTCTCTTCCCTTCCCTTGTTCTCCTGCTCCATGCATGAGCAAAGTAAGACTTGAAGCACAGTCTCATCTTGGAAACGGGGTTGGGGGAAGGAATCTGGGCCAAAAATAACGAATAGAGCAAAAGCAAACTGCAAGAACCTCCCAGGTTTTGTGTGTGTTTTGCACTCAGTCATTTTCTGTATCTTTCTTCTCAGCCTTTGTATTCTTCCCCAAATCTTTACCTCATCAGACTTAGAAGTTGCTTTGAAATGGGACTTCCCTAATTTACTCCTTCCCCACCCGTTTAATTCAAACACTGCTTTAATCCGCTTCTGACCCGACCTGAGACCAGCATTTTCACAGGAAAAAAAGCTTATTTCACTGTTTAGTTATGTTTGACGACTAACTCTTTGGGGTTTGTAATCCATAAAGAGGTGGTGTCTGGTCACACACAGAAGTTGTGCTTAGGGCAGGCTGTGCTAGTGCAGGCACGCAAATGTGTCTCAATAGCTCCTGGAGCAGAGCCAGCTCCTGGCAGCATCAGCCAGGGCCAAGGGTGATGAGGTGTGCTTGTCTGAACAAGCAGACACTCTCCTCCAGAGCTGATGGGTGCTTATGGTGACACAGGAGGGACCAGTGGTGGGGCTGCTGGCTGTGGGCTCCAAGCTGAAGCAGCATGAGAGGGATCCCAAACCCTGGGCACTGGGGTAGCTCTTCAGGACGCTGTGCAGAAGCAGCAAGAAGTGATGCTAACTTCTCCCATCAATCCAACTTTCATTGTAAAGCCTGAAGAGAGATTTCCCAAGGTACCACGGATGAGGTGACTGAGGAGTCCTTTTCCTTCTGTGTCTTCCCGATTGAAGTAGGCACAGTGGGAGGTATTCAATTAGCAAGGGAGCTAACATTGCCCTTGTCTTGATGGCAATGTGTAGGGAACATGTGTTGGCACGCTTGGCTTGGCTTAACATGACTGAAGAGCCTCGTCTAAGATGTGGAGTAATGCATCTGAAGATGCTTAGATCTGAACTTGTCCCTAGGCAACGACATTTACTTCAGTGAAGACTCATCTTGTACTGTATGTTCATTATAGCTGAATTCTGTTTAAGGATGCTCATGCTAGAGCATCCCATAAAATAAAATCAATTACACTTCAACCATCTTATCTCTCCTAAGTGTAAAACAGGGTTTGATTGTGCCTCTGAGAAGAAAATGCCATGTAACACACCTCATCTTTGTCTAAATATGTTCCTGGTAGACCAAAGACACTTAGAAACGGCTGTAGCAAGAGGAAGATGCTGGGGCTGGATGGGAGCTAGTACTGTCTTGTCTCAAAGATGATATGGGAAGAGCCCTATATTGCCTTAATACAGTGTCCTTTCTGCAAATGCACTTGAACAACAGTCTTGGGAACAGCCCCAAACGTAATACTTGATCAAATCATGCTCTTGGTGTGTCAGATTAGCTGCAGATGCAGTGCTAAAGCAGTCTTGTTTCATAGATTTTTATCTTCCGTACCAGTGGATTTAAAGGGATGAAAAGGATCTGGAGTGCTGGGCCACAGCGTGTGGGAGGAAAGCAGCCTCTGAGTCACTGGTGGTTATTAAATGACAGCAGAATTGAAATGCCTCGAAAGCCCCAACCGTGCACTCATGTAGGCTGCTAATTGTTGATGATCTGCAAAGGCAAAGCCCTGAACAAACTTCCAAGAGAGCCCTGTTTCCCTAAAGAAAAAGAGGATTAAAACAGCCTTTTTGATGGCGTCTCAGCTGAGCTATGAGAGTGCGTATGATGCAGAAGGCACGGCCTCCCCTCGGGCTGCGGCTGAGATGGGATGGCATCGCTGCCCCAGGCCCCTGAAAGGCATCTTCCCCCTCCTCTCCTGTGGCACCAAGCAGAGCCCGGTGTGCTGCTGCCTGGATGGTCTGCAGCTCTTGCGGCACCTTCGCAGTGGTTCACGGTACCTCCATAGATGTGAGAACAAGGGTGCAAAGGGTAGACGTCCCCCTCTTACTCTGGGCGTAAATGAATACCAGGGAGTGATGCTGGAGGGGCGAATGACTGCTAGATGCAGAATTGCTCCTTCTAGTGCTGAGAGCCCCTTTTCTTTCCCAAAAGGGTGAGGGTGATCTTCTAAGATACAAAGCTCCAGGCTCAATTGCCTGATTGAGAGCAGTCTTCTCCATCCTGTGATTCTCTCACTCATCCAGTCTCTTGCTTGCACATGGGTTGGTTTTAATTCCTTCCAGGCTGTGCTGGAAAGCTTTCTGGTCAAGGCTGAGGAACATCAGGTTTAACTGGAATGAGGTATTTCCACCAGGTAACAGCTCTCCCTGGAGGATTTTGTTGGAAAAAATTCACACCCTACTTAATTCTCTTACAACCCTGGTGCCATGAGTCCAGGAGGACCTGAGCACTCGCAGCTCTGTGAATCACTCCTGGGCTGGCACTGGTGGCCTCAGGGTCCCAATGGAGAGGAGCTGAGTGGTGGAGGTGGCGTGCAGGGCACTCCTTCACTGCAGTGTGCTGTCACCAGACTCCCCCAACAAAAATAGCTATGCATACCTCAGGTTGAGGCACTGCGTAATCTAAGCTTTGCATGATGAGAAAGTATGAATTAGGAGCTTACGGCTTCACTTTATAGTCAGTTAGAAGAAGAACCAACTTGATCTTCCCTGCTGACAGCCTTGAGAGGTCACGACTCTCATATCTGTGGTTAAACATGACTTTTTGCCCCTAAAACTGGTGCTGACTAATTCTACAAAAAGACACATTGGAGCTTTAGCTCAGTGCCTGGGGAGATGTTGGAGGTATTAGTAGGTCACTGGTTAAAGCTATGTAAAACTCGCCAGGGCTTAGTTTGAGGTCAGAGCCTTGTCCCCAGACGTAAGACCTGCTTGCTGCATGGAGGGGCTCAGATGCAAATGTGTACCTGCCCCCCGGCTCCTTCAGGCTCGCAGTAATGCTGGCTCCTTCCTTGCTGTCCTCATCGACTTGTTCATTTGTAAGCAAACACAATGCTTTCCTAAATTTAGCTGCATAAGTACTGTGGGCGATGTCTCTTCTCCCCCCTTCCCCTGTTTCGAAAGCCATCTTAAAAACTGTACAGCGATTTAAATGGCAGCTTGATGGGAATCCATAGCAAATGACTCTGCAATTAGTAAATCTCTCCTATTGTGACAGCTCTATTATTAAACTGCCATAAATGCCAGGCTATTAATCTGCTGTCTCCTCAATCCCCATGCTTCCCCTTCCTTGCCCACCCTTTTCACAATTTGATTTTTTTTTTTTTTAAAGTTTCAACTGCTTTTCAGCAA
The DNA here is from genome assembly GCA_013398915.1 of Dromas ardeola. Lineage (NCBI taxonomy): Eukaryota > Metazoa > Chordata > Aves > Charadriiformes > Dromadidae > Dromas > Dromas ardeola. The sequence continues at coordinate 343,203 of VYZM01017044.1, forward strand.
GTGTTTCCAGGGAGGGGGTGCAAGGTGGCACACAGAGGGGCAGGATGGCTTTGTGGCACCATCCCTTAGGAGCTGTCAGCTGTAAGACAGGTGAGAGAAAGCCCCGAACGGTCGCCTCTCACTTGCTTTGAAACTTTTGCTGCTTCAAAACTGAAGAGTGTGAAACTCTTAATTTGCAAAAGCCAAAGTTTAGCCTGTAAGGAAGCCCCTTTTTGCAGGAAGGCAAAGGGGTAGGGAGGGAAGCTGTGACAGCAAATGGGTGGCAATACCATCTTAGCAGAGAGGAGAACCTGGAAAAGTCATAGCTGTCCTGATGTCAGGGTGAGCTTAGCAGCCGTCGTTTCCTCCATCCCGTGATACAGATGTGCATCTCATTTCTTAGCCCATAAAACTACTCTGTCACCCCAGGGCTCGGGGAGAGGCAGTGCTGTAGGCAACGTGGTGAGGTGGGAGCACGCAGGGCTGCAAACAGCAGTGAAAGCAGAGCCTCAAACGTTACCCAAGACGGTGCCTCCATAGTGCGGGGGTGTTGTGTGTCGGCAGCGCACGCTTGCGCACGCTCACCCCTCCTGACACAGCAGAGGCAGCCCAGCCGGGGGCAGAGGGAGTGGCAGTGTGCAGAGGAGCGGCTGCTCTGGTGTAGGACTGGGGTGACAGGATGGTTTTAATCTGAGTGTTGAGATTGGCCTGTTGAGGAGGCAGAGCTGGCACCTCTGTCCTGGGTTTTCCACTAGGGAAGGAAATTGTGTCCTCCTCCTTGGAGCAGTGCAAGGATGGGCTTATCTCACAGGGAGGTGTGTGCGGGCTGGCAAGCAAACGCTTGGGAAGGTCCCTACCAGCCTTAAATCTGTGACATCTTGGCTTACAGCCATTGCTTGGGATGGTGCTGGTCTCAGTGGAGAGGTCTGCCGCCCCTGCAGCTCCCTTGGTACCATGGTGCCCTGTGGAGGAAGAGCTGGTGATGGTGCTGTCTGCTGCTGCCTGGCAGCCTTGCAGAAAATCTGTATGTGTATTTAGAAAACATGCACGTTTAGCTGTCCTGTTCTTCTCTGCTTCAGTCAGAAGTGATACTGCCCTGCAACCACCATATTTTCACCTGCTGCTTGGAAGTATCTTGCAGGTACTCTCTAGACTAGATCATAGAATACCAGGTTGGAAGGGACCTCAAGGATCATCTGGTCCAACCTTTCGTGGTAGAAGCTCGGTCTAGACGAGACAACCCATCACCCTGTCCAGCTGAGTCTTAAACATGTCCAGTGATGGGGAATGCACCCGTCCTTGGGGAGATTATTCCAATAGCTGGTTGTTCTCAGTGTGAGAAATTTTCTTCTTGTGTCCAGTCAGAGTCTCCCCAGGAATAACTTGCACCCATCACCCCTTGTCTTTTCCATGTGACCTCTTGTAAAAGGGGAGTCTCCATCTTCTTTGTAGCCACCCTTTAAATACTGGAACATGCTGATAAGGTCATGCCTAAGATCTTTCTAAAAGTTTGGAAATTTGGGATTGTATGGACTTTTAACAGCTGGAGTATAAAGAAAGCCTCCACCCTGCTCCTTGGCAGAGCCAACAGGAAAATGACTTATCAACCCAAAATCTGAGACTTAAAAACTGATGTGTGGATTCCTCCAGTAGGGAATTGCACCTTATTTTTCAGGCTTTTCCCTCATCCTCAATGTTTTAAACACAGCCATGCTGGCGTAAATCAGCTGTGCTAGGTAAACACCTAAGTTCTCTTTGCCTCCTGTTGCTATAGAAACTTCCCCGAAGCCTGGGTATCTGCACAGCTGCTTTGCTGCTCTGGGACCATCAGATGCCTCCAAGCTAGGGCATCTGGTTGAGGAGATCTGCTGTGGCTTGGCTTGTCCTGGGAAGGACTTTTGTCTGCTGCTGATTTGGGGTTGCTGAGGTATTAAAGAAAAAGAAGAAACTGCATCTACTTAGTGCCAGCTTTAGTCCCTTGTGATGAGAGATGGGCTTCTACCAAGCACACTGCCCTCTGTTAACTGTGGGTATTTAGGAGGCTCTTAAATACAGTATTATACTCCTAATTTGCAGAAATCCTTCAGTCTGGCCTGTTCCAACTGGAATTATGCACAACCATCAAATCCTGCCAAATACCTTCTTCTTAGAGCGAGGGAGGCTGGTGCACTGGGACTGCCCTCTGCAGAGAGGCGAATCCCAGCCAGGAGGCCAAGCTGTCCGGCCGCGGGTGGGATGAGCAGATATGGAGGCTGCTGGCGTGGATGTGCCCACCTCCCTCCTCCTACCAGTGGTGAGCAGCCGTGGCCATGGGCCCCACCTTCCCAGGCCTTCACCCCACGAGGTCCCAGGAAACTTTTACATTGTCAGATGCCTCCCAGTTAAGGGCAGTATTTTCATGTTTGTTCATGGGGTTCCTCCATGGCAGCACTTCCAGAAGGGGCTGAACGGAGGTTTTCACCAGAGAAGATGGGAGAGGAGAGAGCGACTTTGGGGAGAGGACTGATGTGGCAGCTACAGGAATGACTTGTGAAAAGCATTTGCACCCTCTTTCTCCGGCGCCTTTTTCCTCTGGCTAAATCACTTTACACTGGGAATGAGTCATTCTGGGGATAACTAAGGCTACGTGATGCTTTGTATATTTAATAGCGTATTTAACGTGGCTGCAATTCAGATCACAAACATCTTTTGCGATGGTGAAACTGGTGCCTTAAAAAACCACCCCTGCAGGCCTGAGACATATGCTATTTCTAAAGGAATCCAGTTCTTAATTACCTTGGAAAATCACAGAAAACGTAGGTAATTGTTAGCCAGTTATGCCATCTGCCCAGCATGCGATGCTCTCCAGGAGTGTGCGGTGCAGGGGTGCACCTGAAATCTTGCAAAGAAGCTTCAATGCCCCCTTTGTGATCTGTCCCTTAGGTGTTGCTTGTTGGTTCAGAGCACCTGTAAGCTTCACTGCGTGCTCTGATCCTTTTGATCAAGACCTATTTTCTTGTTGTCTTCCCCCCGCCCCCCAATGTATATGCATCAGTTCTCCGCTATATGGAGAGCAACCCCATAATTTTCATTCAAATCTCCATGTCCTATTAAGCCTTGCACTGCTTCTTAGCAACGAATGAATAGTTGAGTGAAAGGGTTTTATAGTACAATATATTTTAGAGAATAAATATTCTTAAATTACTGTTCTGTAAGTAATTGGAGAGAATATTTCTGTTATGAAAAACTTTTTCCAGGGAGCTCTTTTAAACCTGTAATGCTAGTTCCTGTTCTGCAGTAGGTCTGGTTATTACTGCGTGTCAGGGATGTCAGCTAATATAAAGGTGGGAGATAGCAAAGCTGGGTTTCCGTAGCTCTTCCTATAGGTCTCAGAAAATAATTTTCTCTCTGTGCTTCTTTCTATTTTTGCTTTGAAAAAATGGGGGCAGTCAAACCATCTTTTTGCCAAGTGTACAGCTTCAAAACTTGGTTTTTCTTGGCAATAATTCATCCGGTGTTGATTCTGGCCTGGATTCTGTGTGTTCATCTTTGTGGAGTAATAACGTTTGCAACTGTGAGCCTTTCAATATTGTTCCCAGTGGCCCTTGCACAGAAATACACTCTTGGAGTAGGAGGTGCAGCTCTGGAGAGTGAACTTCTGCTGCAGTTCCTGTGCCTTTGAGTAGCAGAAACTATGTCCAGGAAAGCACAGGGAAATAAGATATTAAGGGAACATCTCTGCTCTAAATATTGCTCTAAACTTTAGGGCAAAAATGAATAAATCTCGGACTTTTAATGCCTTATTGCACGTGTAACTACTGTGTTTCAGCATGCAAATGGCTGCTGAGGTAGCAGAGAAGTGTGCACTTGCTGCCTCTTCCTATGTGTAATCAAAAGGTACAAATGAGAAGGCGTCTTTCTCATAAACTGGGTCACTGGGTTAATACAGTTTTGACAATATCCTCTCCTAACCCACGCCGTTAATATCTCGGCATCCATCTAGATTTTAATACTGTCATACGCCCATGGTATGCATGTCTGTCATCTGCTTGCTCTGAAGGTTTTCTCCCTTAGTTGAGGAAATACTCTGCGTGATACGGATCGCTTCTGAATGCAGTGTGATGCTTTGACTGCCAACAATTCATCTTCATTTGAACACTAAATATTCCATTTCTCTAGCTAGTGAAAGGCTTGATTTAGGATAGCAGCTTAGTGACTATTCTAGGCAAGGGTTTAAAAAGGCAAATATTCAGCTGAACTTTACACAAATTTAGTTTTTAAAAACTTGTTGGATGTTTCTGTGTCCAGTACCCATTCCGTGGTACTCTTGTGTCTCCTTCTGCCATGGGTTTGACTGAGACACTCGTGCATGGGTGGTGTTTGCACTGCTTTATTGATGAGTTTTAGTATGTTCCCTTTGATAGTGATTCAGCAGAAAATTCTAGGTTTTAGGGGGAGAAGGAGTAGGGCAAGCAGTTAATGAGCTGTATTTGCTATTCTGGCGAGAGAGATGAATCTTCTCTCTAGTTTACAGATTGCTAAAGTTAAGAATTTAAGACAAGGGACTTGAGATGGACTGTTCTCTAGGAAATGGTGTCTTCCTCCGGAAGCCCAGGTGATGCTCTCCTGATCGTTAGAAAGCCCACGTAGGTGGGGATGGATCCCTTCCCTAGTGCCTTCCTGAAAGGCGCTGCTCTTGTTCTGAGTTTTTATGGTATAAAATGTTAACTTTACTTTCCTTACGAATCAAATGACAAATGCTTCATCTTTCTCCCATCCCTTTTGGCCCCAGGTGCCCTGTTGCTTTTCTCAGCTACAGTCTGGGTAGGGTGGGTTAGCACACTGTTACTCCTAATGGTGTGGAATATGAAAAAATACTTTGCTTGTGGATATGTTACCCCTTTTGGACTGGTAGTCAGGATCTTGCAAGGAGGGGCCAAATACTTAGTTTTCTGAGCAGCATGGGTGCAGATTTCATGTAAAGGAGGACTCAGTCCTTCTTGCCCTGTAGCAGCAAGAGCTGAATGGCCATAACCTGACTTTATTCATTTTCAGATGTCTTTGAATGCACTTTTTCTTCCCCTCCCCTCTTTCTGAGAATTAGGGGTCGCTCTGCCTTTGCTATTAGGGATTCTCCTCTCTCTCCCTTAAGTGCATCTCTCCCAGAGAGATCACACAATCAAGCCAACCCCTTTTTCTCATGTAATGCAAATCCCATCTACCCCAGGTAGTTAAGATTACCAAGTAACTTTGCTTGCAGCCTGTGAGAGTGGTAGTTTGTAGTTGCATTGTGGTTAGCAAAACGAAAGCAATTTCTCTCTGCTTAAACAGAAGGCAGTTGTTCTCCCCACCAGCTCCTTTAAAGCTTCTCCCAGCCTACAGCTTAGCAGCCAGGTCCCGGTCACCCTGAAGTTTGTGGGATCACGCTCTGGCTTCTGGGTGATAATGACTTTTCTGCCCACGTCCAAATGACACTGGCTACCACTTACGAAAGGAGAATGGTAAATTCATCTGTTAGCTGCTTTTTCTCCTGCAAGATTTACTTCCATCAGGGATTTTTACAGGGTAATGCTGTGTCTTTCGTGATGGGGATGTGTGGTGGAGGAAATTTATTGTTCCTTTCCTAATAGATGGCTGTAATTTCATTTCGGAACAACCACTTTATGTGTGAGAAAGCGATTCCATTATGCCATCGCACAGCGTTGGGAGCATCTGTGGCAGTGGGGGCATTTGGATTAAAGAGAGTAAAGGCTGCACATCTGCTGCCCTCCACCCCTATTCACAGAACACAGTGTTAATCCTAAAGAAAAGAGAGCAATTAGCTTGTAAACCCTTCCTGAACCCACTGGAAGATTAGCCATTTTCAATTAAAGCTTTTCAGCTGGAAAGATAATGGGCTAAAATTTCCAGCTTTTAAAAAATACTATTATTGACCATGTGGTTTTATTTCTGTCAATTTATATTCTTTATAATTAGCTACCCTGGGATAATTAGGACTGCCTTGCGCCATACCCTGTTCCCCGCTCTTTCCCCTTCTAACGCAAATGGTAAACTGACTTTGTGGTCCGTCTTCTGGCCTGTTGGAACTGGCATGAATACACTGTTGTTGTTTGGACCCACACTGGGGATGAGCCGTAAGCAGTACTTTTATAGGTTACTGTAACTCACAAGTAAAAGGATAAACCTTTACGTACCACTATGAGCATGCTGTAACTGTTCCCGGGGAGCCCGGATGGGAGGAGGGAGGCTGATCCCATCTTGCAAGCCTGCAATAACAAGCAATTTGCAGTCCCTTGGGGAGTTCCACACGCTCTGAAACCAAAATACTTCTTTATATATCACTGGTCTCAGCACTTGGGGGTTACCTGGAGCTGTGTGTGGCTCTGCTTTGTCCCAGCTTGGGAGGTAAAACATAACAAGCTGGAGCTGGAGCCAAACCGGCAGATGGAAATGCCTCGCCCCAAAACACGCGGCTGATCGACTCTGTCCGAAGGCGTCTGCGTGTTCCAGCACTTCTGAAAGCCGCATCGCTCCTTGGGGCGTCTGGGTAGAGCCGTGAGCCTTCCTGTGGCAGCAAGGGAGTCTGACCTGGTTTCACCCCGCGTCGGAAAGCTGCACGCTGCCGACTGCTGCGGAGTTGTAGTGCCTTTTGGGTCATCTCGGTTTGCTTACTGTGATCTGCTCCCCCCATGTTTCCTGCTGGCGTCGCTCGGCATGGTCTGCGCTGCAGACCCAGCGTGGGCGAGAGGCTGGGGCTGGAGCTGACACCACTGTGGTGTCCCCCCGCAGCCGGGTATCCCTGTCTGCACCGCACATGCAGTGTTGTGTCCCATACTACCATGAAATAATGTGATCAGCTGTGTTTCAGGGGACTCATGGCTTTGGTCACTACGTGTGACTGAAACACAGCCATGCCTGTGCTGCTGGTAGTGGCTGTGCTACATCTAACCAAAAAAAGAGAAGAAAGGCTGATCTTTCAGAATACTGCTTGGCTATGTAGGCTGAGGTACCTGACGTGGAAATTAGCCTTCTGGCCATGGCCAAGGACTTCTGAATGAGGTAAGCTCAGTGAGTTATCTGAATGCAAAGCCACCCGGAGCTCTGACTTGTGGGTGTAATGTGGGCTGTGCTTTTTCTGAATCACCAAAATTATTGGTGTTGCTCCTAGTTCTTGTCTGTCTCCCATGCAGATCTTGTCTGGGTCCCACCTAGCTTTGCCTTGTCACTTCTAGAAGAGTTGCACAGCATAGATACTGCATGGCAGTGCGTAAGAGCGGATATAAAAGCCATTAAAGCTTTTTTTTGTGTAAGGAATATGGCTTGGTGCTCTTGGGATCTCGCTAGCCTTATCATGCTACTGATACTAACATCGTCTTTTTGCAGTCAGCGCTTTCCCTGCTATTTCTTTGTTGAAATGCATATAAAAGTATGCCTTGGAAAATATTTTACATCTGAACTAGTTAATACAGCACCTTGGAGAGAAGGTATCTGATGCAACAGAGTACAAATGAAGCCTCATTAAGCAGGAATTCAGTGATTCTGCTGTATGCCCCAGCAATTAAATTTCATCTCGATTCATATGCAGGTCAGGAGAGTTTGGAAAGAGAACAGAGGAAGCAAAGCACTGTGGCTCTGTACTATGCAAATTAGTGTTAACATGGCATTTCATTTATTGTTAATGCATTGTTACACCGCTACTCATTGAAAAGAAACTGTGTGACAACTGCTAAGACTGATGACCCACTTGCTTATTTTTCCATCTGCGTTGGCAGCGTTGCCTCTGAAAAGACCAGTGCCAAGATAAATCTTTTAAGGGGAAGATGTGGAGGTTTTTCTGCCCACAGAGAGAAGTGGAATTGGATGCTGACTAAGTGTTAAGACCTGTCCTTCAGGCTGCAGTAAGCTGTAGCGTTGCCCCTCTCTCTCCTTTGGGGTGAGATGTGGCACGGCCTGCATCCCTGCTACGGGATGGAGCCTTTGTTTGGGCTCAAGCGTCTGGGTCCTGTTGGAGGAAGAGGAACAAGTCTTCAATTCCTACTATTGCAAAGACTTGAGCTCTTGTGGCATGTAACATAGCGAGGGGTTCAGGGATGCTGACGTGCTTTGCAGCCCCATCAATGTGTTCACACCTCTGCTCCCACATGGCAGCTCCCTGCTGTCACTTGGGCTGGTTGAGCTGTGGGGCTGCTGTCCTGTTTTTGGAGGGCTGAAGTGCCAGTTCCATGTTTTCTCTCCATACCTAAAGGTCCACAGCAGGATATGTTTCGTCTCTTCTATTTTTGATTAATATAGGGTATGTGATGGAACTTTTTCATCTAAACTGCCTACCTATAGTGGGGAAGGAGGGTGAGTACTCACTGGCTGCTAATACAGACTCATTGCTATTTTCATTTGTGATGATATTAATAAAACATAAAGAAGAAACAGTATTTCTGCTGAAGAGGAGAGACCATGACTGGGCACTGCCAGGGCAGTGCTGGTGCTGATATTGAGGTCCCAAGTGCAGCTGCCATGTACTCACTGTAAATTGGAGTGGTTTAATGACCTTAAAACTGGGAACTAGTCCCGTCACTGAAGAACTTAGATGCTTATTTTCCCTCCAGTTTTTTAGCTTTAAACAGCTTGCTGTCATTCTGGTGCACTGATCGCTAAAAGCTGAGAGGGTGGGAGCTATTAGGCATTTTGGTTGCCCCAGCTGCATGACGCTGCTCTTGGTTTCTGTTTCTGCATCGTTCCTCCATGCACACGTAGTTCTTTGCTGATCTGGTTCAGTGCATGCTCAAGAGGATTTTACTTGTGTCCCAAGGCTGTTTGATATGTGCTAGCTACATTGCTGTGAAGGATTTGGTGGGGGACAAAAAAGTAAAGCCAGTTATGAACATCCCCAAATGGGGGGTGTGTTTTGCCCGGAAAAAGTGTTTGTTCTGTGCAATACAGCCACAGAGATAGAAGTAAATGGGAGAAATAAGCTCCCAGAAATAAGTGATGAACCCACTTTCAGATGCTGTGCATGCAGCTTCCAGAGCTCTGCTTCTTTTGGATCAGATCATAAACTCCCACCTTGCCCTGCCATGGCGGGTGGTTGCCGATAGATTAATCTCCTGCTGCATTTGCTTATTGCTGTGTCTTGTCAAGCTCATCTCTATTTGGCTTAAAAAACCATTGGAAAGCTGAGATTCACTTTTGTTGGGATGACCTCTGCTAACAAGGTCCCTGAACAAGCTCTTTTGTATCGTTAGAGCTGGCTGGGAATAAGGGAATTTGGACTTTGCCGCAGCCTATTTGTCTTCCACTGTTTCTTTCATCATGCTGGAGTCCCCGGCCCTGTAATGTCCTACTACCAGGATCTAGAAATCCAAAGCCTGGGGTAAATCGTGGGATTTCTCCTAATGTTCAGTGACTAAGAAAAAGATGACATAGCATATATACAGTATTAAGGGAGAAAGAAGTGCTCCATGCTGCTCGGAGGACCAATGCTTGATGGCCTCAGCTGGGGCAATGGGGCTGGGGCTGCTCTTTGCATAACCTGAAGTGTGACCGAAGGATCTGTAAACGCGATTGCTCCCCAGAGTTCAGAGCACTTTCTTCTTCCCACACAGACTGAGCATTACAAGTCCTTTTATTGGGGTTTTGGACCCGTTTTCATAACTTCAGATTACTGACTGAGGTATTAGCTAAAAGGGTCCAGTAAGGAGGAGCTGCCTGGAGGAGGCAGGTTAACCATTGAGGTTAAACTCAGACGTGCTGGAAAATGCTTTGAAGTGGTGTGAGACTGTGCCTTGGTGGGGCCACGGCTTGCAGGCATGATTCTGATGGTGGTGCCTGTTATTCATGGCTCTTGACTTCTGTTTGAAATGCCTGTTTTACCCAGCGGTATGATGTCCTCTGGCAGATGGTTGCAGAAAGCACAGACCTAACCCTGCAGTTCACTCAGAAAAGCTCCAGTAGCAAGACAGACCATGGGGGTGAGAAAGATGAGAGGTGTGCATGAAGTCACCATTGGGACCATGGTGATGAATGTTCTTGTGGACCTGAAAGGATGTTGTACCTAAAATTGTTTAAAGAAATCCCTGTGACTACTGAAAATTGCAGCATGCTCTTCTCATTTGGGTTTTAGATTAGAATTTTTTAATTTCCAAATCTGTGTAGCTATTTCTCTTCTGTGACAGAATCTCTCATGTTGTCCAGTCCCTTAAATTTGCTGTTGTTAGTAATGACGCTGGTACATCCCATCTCATTTGTTAGCCCAGTGACTTGTCAAGTTTTACTTGTAGGCATATACTCACACATTTATTCCTCTCCTTCCACAAAGGAGTTTTTGCCAGGAACACACATGGAGAAACCAAATGTAAAGCATCAGTGAACATGTATTTGGAAGGTGAACATGCAGACCCTTAAAGTTCAGAGGACGCTATGCTCTGTCATCTGGCTGAGACCAGCCAGTGAAGTTTTTCAACAGAATGAAATGTAGTTCATTGTTCATTTTGGTGGAGTATGGTGACCTCTTTCTATATGAAGTTGAGAAAATATGTTTTCTCTCCTACTTTTAGCTAAAAATCTTCTAGGTAACTCACTTTGCTTTTAGTTGCTTACAAAAGGAAAGGGCTGAGCCATTGCAGGTTATAATTTATTGCCAGAGGTCTGATGGAGAAGACTAGACTGATTTTGGAGAGAAAGGACCAGTGCTGTCCCAGACACAGACTCACTGACTTGTTTGTAAATTTAGCAAGTGAAAAATCAAGTGCCTGGGCTTGCGTCTACATGGAACAGGGAAGGAAATGTCCCCTGCTGTTAGGAGGGAGGGAGATCTGCTGAGGTTGGCCAGGGGACGTTGGCCATTAGGAACAGTCCAGAAGTTTCAGTTTTTGAAATCTGGAACTTCCAGTTACTACAGTTTTGAGCTTTGTTTCTTTTCTGAACTAAAAGTCTGTTGCTTTGGTGTGCATTTCAGCCCAGTTAGGGATGCTGGCGTACAGGCGAGATGCGCAATCGGGGAACGCCGAAGCGCCGGTGTCACACGGAGAAGGGGTCACTGCAGCGCTTCCTTCTTCCCATTAATCACAGCTCCGGGAGGCATCCTGCATTCCCCACCAGCGTCGTCCCTCTCCGCTCCCCCGCGGCGCTGTCAGGCCGTGACAGATGCGTATGTCTCTTTCTGACGTGGTTAAGCAGAAGAACGTACAGTGACTGTTTTATTGTGCTCTGGTGGTGAGGGGAATGGATGGGGGGCTTGGAAGTACCTCTAGCAGCGCTCTCCGTCTCGATGCTCTGTGTGTGTGTGTGTGCAGCAGGGGCTCTAATTGCCTACTGGATGGGACAATTTGTCTTGCAGTGTTTGTTACCTGTAATAAATTAATGTTTAGGACTGACTAGTGGAATTTGCACTTAAAGGAAAGAATAATCACGGACTTCTTCCTCTGGCACCATTATTAAACTGTTTAAATAGCCTTTTCTTTAAAGATTTGTGTTTTTTTAAGTCCATTCTCCCTTTCCCATAAAAATATATCAATAAAAAGTGTGTTGCATTTTGGGTCTGTGTGTGAAAAACGGCATCTGCTTAGACCAGAGATGAGCCCTGCTGCAGGCCTCAGGCTGGCACACAGTTGTCTGGGGTTTCTAAATAAGCACAACAACGTAAAACTGGAGCAGTTGAAATGGAGCAAATGTGCAGCCAGTGGATAGCTGGGTAATCAGCTGTGAAGTCTCTTCCACTAAGAGTGATGGGCCTTCCTCTTGTCCCTCCTCCTCCTCCTCCCTGTCTGCTGCAACAAAAAAAATCAATCAAGGAGGGGTGTAGGTTCTCCAAACCTCTTAATTTTGTGTAGAGATGGGTTGGAATTCCCAGTAAAAACTGACTTTCCTGGTATGACATCTGGAAGCACTGGGTTTGTGGTGCCAGAAACAGGCCTTGACAGGGTGGATGAGTAGGAAGAGGGGTCTGCAGCCCCAGGCAGACCCCTTATGTGCAGGCATGTATTTTTAGATGCAAGAAGTAGGATGGGGAGAAGGAGATGGCAACGTAAAATCTTAATTTAAGATCTGAATTTAAAAGAAACGGAAAGCATCTGCGTCAGTCTCTTCTGAACCTTCCCTAACCCAAAGCAATTTCTGTTGCTATTAATATGGTTTTTATATGCGGTTAGAACTTTGGTGTTTCTCTGTGCACTGTGAGTGCGTGTGGTTGGGTGTTTTTCCTCATCATTTTCCTGTGGCTGACTGTTCATTACGTTCATTCAGCTGTCTTCAGAGAGTCTCCTGAGACTTCCTAATGCGGAGTGATGCAAGATCCTCTCCATGTTCTCCCAGCCTCAGAGCATGTTCAGTGCTAAATGGTCCATTTCAGGATCTTGCTGGAGTGTTCCACCATCCTGTGACTCCTGACGAGGATGCTTTTGGATGTGTTTAAATAAGTAATGTTTTAAATCACAGGAACAAATGCTCGTCAAGCAGTGGACTAAATCACTGATATTCTGAATAGCCTGTGATCTTCCCTCTGCTGTCCTCCCTGTCTGGTTTGCATAAACGTGTATTCTGTAAATGTCATCCCAACCAATTTAGCCCATGTAAGGTTTGCAGCTTCACTCCCACCAAGGTTCTGGGAGGATTTGTAAGTTAGCTCTGGGGGAAGATATTTTAAGTTCAAGAGCAGGACAGTATGTGTTGGGTACAAGAAAAAACCAAGCGCCAGTACATGTGTGTGCATGTAAGGGTAGCTATTACTCACAAGAAATGAATTTTGCTCAAAGGTCAGCCTGTTCCTGAGAAGAGTAAATACGCATTTCTCTAGGCTGGAGATCTGGTTCTCTAGGCTGGCTGATTGACTGGTATCGCCTCTGTAGTTGTGTGGGAGAGAGCCAAGAGCCTGTGCAGATGGATATTTCCAGTAAGGACCACCCAGAAGCTGTTCTGGCCATGGACTGTCCTCAGCCCCTGCTGTCGTTCTGCTCAGCATTTTATACTGAAGGGAGGCCTAAGAAAGCGTTCCATATACCCTCTTTACTCCTAGCAGAGCAAATACGTAATACGGATCAGTATATGCCAAGAAACAGAACGGAGGGTTTGTCTTTTTTTTTTTT
>VYZM01017044.1:356272-381859 GCA_013398915.1 Dromas ardeola
TTTTTTCTTTTTTTTTTTTCCTGTGGAAAGACTTTTTTTAATATCTTCCCTGGCTCCCCCAGTTTAACTTCTTTTTCTAGTGGGCACAGTGTGTGGGTAAACCCCAGACATTCTTAGGTGAGGCTCATATGTGGTTGATATTGCCAGAGTGTTTTTGGATAGCTGCTAATTCCAAGCGCGCAAGCGTAAAGTTAATGTCAGGAGGTACAGGAGGATGTACAGACTGTTCATGAAAAATCAAAGCTTTACATACTGTTCCCTGAGTTTGTCGAGACATAGTTTAGGTTGATATCTCATGCTCTTTTATGACACCTATATATTTTGATGTCATAACGTATCTTTTTGGGATGCCTGATTTTGTTGGTTTGTGTGGTGTACTTTTTCCTTCCCCATTAGAAACTCAAGCTGTTCACTTCAACTGGTTTTAATATAATGCCACCCGAAACATGAGGAAAGTGTTGTGTTTATGAGTTTTGGCCAGAAACCATAGAGTAAACATCTTTATTCTCTCCAGGCTCCTGGTGCACTGGGCTCTTGCCAGCCAGCTCAACAAATGCCACAAGCAATTCTGGGTTTGAAATGCCAAAAACGCCTCTTCTTTTTTCTACCAGTAGCAGAGGAACGGGACAGCTCCATCCAGTTCTCAACCACAAAACCAAGCAGCTTCAACTATGTAATAGACCTGCCCTCTCATACCCCTTCTCAATGCAGCAGGTATTCTGGGAAGAATTTTATGGTGGCATAAAATAAATGTAAACATAAAGGATTGCTTTTAGGTTTTCTTTAAAACATCCTATTGGAGATGACCTTTTCATGGCATCCAAAAAATGGGCTATTGTCAAATTAGCAGCTTCTTCTTGTATTTGTGGTGCAACTGGAGATGTTTTTTCCTTTAAGATGAGATTTTTCTGTAGCAAAAGCATTTAATAGCTCTGTGAAAAGATTTCTAATTACAAATTTTGTCTCGATTACTAATTAAGTCTATTGTCAGACTGAACAACTTCTTAAAAACAAATCATGGACCAAAATATCTCTTTTGTAAGTAGATTTTTTTTTTCTTACTTAGTAATTTTATTGCTTTTGTATAAGTCGCCTGTGTATGAAACAGCTGAGTTTGAACCAAAATAGAGATGCTGCGGCATTTCAGTCCAAGCAAGAACTCTGACATTAGGCTGAAACCCAGTTCTTCTTCTCCACATGGGCCATGCAGAGTTAGAGTATCCAGGTCTGCAAAATTTCCTGCTGGCCTATCCAGATGTGTGCAGGCCCTTTTGATTTATCCTGATTTGTTTCCTACGGAAACAAGACTTAACCTTGCTGCCTCTCCATGAGCTTCCTTCTAAATTTGTACCCTCTTGACCGCTTTCAGCCAAATCTAGTAGGAGGCTCAAACACGACTGGACCCTTCTACAAAAATGTAGATGGCTTTTGTGCCTTTGTGCGTTGGACCATGCTTGTCTTGCTCTCTCTTCTCTGTTTGTGGGTATAATCTTGCCATTATAGATGGTACCAGTTCCCAAGGGAATACAGTGACTATGGAGAAAACTGCCTTTTGGATATAAGCTGTGGACTGGTTGGTACAAACGGGATTTGTGAATCACAGCTTGGCTGAAATGGGGCCCTGCGTGGTGCTGCAGGTGGGATGCGAGCCCAGCGCACCCTTGCTGCCTCCCCTGTCTCCCCAGGGCTGGGACGGTAGCATCACCCCCATGCTCTGCATCTCCAACACAAGTCAGCCTACTTTGTTTTTCATTTTAATAGCAAAGGAAGCAGAGACTGGTTTATTCCAACAATTTCTTTCCAGTCCAGTACTCTATCTCCACCCATCAGCTGTTTCGGGGGTAGCCATGAAGCATCCTGTCCTGAAGGGCAGGGCTGCCCATGGCCCAGCTGGTGACCAGCATTGCCCCCGAAGCCTGCACTCACTGCAGTTCATTGCTTGCCCAAATCCTACTACAGGGCTTGCACGTGTTTTGCCAGTGAAGTTTCCCCTGCCCTTCCTAAGAAAGGGTTAAGCCGAGTTTTCAGAAAACGCTGTAGGCAGGACATAAGACTGCAGCTTCATACTCCCTTACGCTCTGTGTGTGTGTGTGTTTGGGAGGCAGTGTAATGCTTTGACAGCAGCTTGACATTGCCTTGAAAGGTGCTGGAGGCTCTGCAAGCACTTGCCAAGAGGGGGTGGGGGAGAGGAAAGTGTGTCAGGCAATACTGCAGTCGCAGCCTCTTCTTGCGCCCAGCCCCGCTGCTGCTGCTGCAACTTGGAGGTTTGTGTGAGGCTCTGCTGCTGGCCAACTTCTGCAGCTGGCTCCGAGCACGGCGCGGAGGGCAGCGGTACCTCCGCCACAGCGCCGGCTGCCCGCATTGTATTTATTCTTTTTTTTTTCTTTTTTATTTTTCCCCCCCCTCTGCCTGAAACCCCCATGAAAGCCCCAGAAGGGCTCAGGCAGCAAAGGGCCCGCACATCTCAATGGGATGATGCCCGCTCTCGGCTGGCGGGGCGCGAGGTGGAATACCGCCGGGAATGAAGTGCACGCTCGACATTTGCTGCATCTGCCGGAGAGTCAGGGTTCAGTGGCTGCCTCCCCTTCGACCAGCTGTTCCGTTTAATCACTGCGCTTCCAACTTTTGCTTTGCAATGCCTGATGGCCAGGCGAGCCGAGAGAACTAGCACGGGATTTTTAGGACCAGCTAAAAAACCCTATACCCTTCATTTTCCTATTTCTACATGGGACTGGCGAGTCACACTTTAAACAGCCATGTAAAGACATTTCTTTCTAAAGGATTGCCGCATTTTGGAGTCCTCGCAAACTGGAGTGTCCAGGACGATTTCTTTTTTGTTTTCCTGCCGTGAAGTGAGGAGCAGCGTGTGTGTTGCAGCCCCGCTCGGCTGTGGGAGGCAGCCTGAAAGTGAGCCGGAGCTTGGCTGGAAAGTGATTCCAGTGCAGGCAGGGAGAGAGAAAGGAGTGGCTGTTGCAATTAGTTGAATGATTTGATAGATAACAGCAAACATGCTTTGTGGACTGAAAAAGGATTTGCAGTCAGACTTTGGTGAGTGAGCCTGTCTGTATTCCCCCCTCCCCCCCCCCAGTAGTTTACTTTTGTTTACTCTGATTTCCTTTAACCACCTTAAATATCATTAACAATTTCATGTGTTACTTTGAAGGGGGTTTTACAAATCTGAACCTTTGCATACAGACTGTGACTTAATTTCTTTGATTCGGAAAATGTGTCTCTGCTTCTCCGGAAAGAATTTCTCCCTGTGACCACTGGAGAGTACCCTCCAGGCTGCCTCCCTCCTTCCCCTTCTCCAGCTGGAAGACTGGCAGACATGGGGGCTGTTCTCAAGGCACCCCAGATATTGCGGAGCCTTTACAGCTGTTTTGCTTTTTTTTAAAAAACAAAATCTAAATGTAACTCTTATTTTTCAAGATCAGCGCATGAATGGGCTGGGCATTCAGAAATGGTGAATAGAGGGCTGGGGGGGGAAGACGGGGGTAAGGGACTCTGCTGAACATGGTGGGATCACTGCCATCTCCCCCACCTCCAGTGGAATCTCCTGCTACCTTGTCTAATAAATATTTCAGCTCCTGCTGGAAATCTGCCGTTTCAATGAGATGCTAACCCCTGTTTTAGAAACCTGGGGTGAGCAATTAGCTGTTACATAGGAGTATAAGAAATCTATTTCGTCTCTGTAAAAGAGTGGGTAGGTGAGTGTTGAAGGGCTCCTTTACAAAGGGCACAGTCACCAAATCCTGACCCTGGTCTTTCCAGGGTGGACGGGCTCTGATATTTCTAACTGGGTGCAATATGCAGGTACTTTGCTGCATGCTGTAGCTCTGCTTGTTGCAGCTAAATATACTGCATGGAGCTTGCTCTTCCGCTCTGATGCAAGCATTTCCCTTCTGAAAGCAAAGGCGTTGGAAGTACAAAGGTAATTCATGGTTTCTGAATCATTTTACATTGCCTGAAGTGATGTAGTGGGACTGACTTTGTCCTCCCCTTGGCCTCAAGATGCCCTAAAGCATGAACCTAACTTCAGAAAATTGTTTCCCCTCCCTAAATCTGAGGGGTAAAATAAACCAGGTGTAAAGCAGCTTAGCCTGGGTATATTGCCTAATCCCATGGATGATGGCTAGATGCAATGTCCACTTACTGTAGCAGCACAGCAAGGGGTGGTTTGAGGGCTGGGGCTTATTTTGAAGCTGCCTGAGACATGGCGATGAATCCTGGTAGGCAGAGGGAGTCTAGGCGCGTGATTTAACAGGGCAGGAATGCAGCCGTTCCATGAAAAGATCAAAAGAGAACCTGGCAGGAGCTCCATTGCTCTTGGGGCTGAGCCATAAACTGGGCCCCTAGCTCAGAGGTGTCTGACACCAACTACTCTGGAGGAGTCTCCTGGATGCCACCAGCTACAGAGGGGGTCATTTGTCCGGTTCCTCAGACATGTCACCAGAGGCATCTGGTGCTTCATTCATGCAAGTCCCCATGATCGCTGTGTTGCCGCTCATGGTGGTGATGTCTCGGTGTTGGGTGGACCAAATGAGAAATATTCCTGATCTCAGCTCCATACCTTTCTTGGAGAACATTGAGTCAATGTGTTGTGTAGCACTGTTGTGTACAAGGGAATGGTGCAGTCATTGAGCTGGTAAGGAAGCCTGGAAGCCTTCTTCACCCTGGTATCTCAGACCCTTACAGCTTGTGCTGGTGGTGCTCCTGAGGCACAAGTACCAGGTGCTGGTTTCCTCAGCGCCCCACAGATGAGGCCACCCTTTGCACCAGCCACAGAGCAAAGACAGAGGGAGGGGTGGGCAACCATCTCATTTAATGTCTGCCATCCCTTTTCTTCTTAGTTCATTTAGTACATTGAGAAAAGCTTTGAGGCGGACTGATTACAGTAGATTGGGTTTGCTTTTGCCGAGGCTCAGTGAAGCTCTCTTTTGGTCACTCAGCTGGGTTCTTAATGTGTTTTTTCTCCTGAAACCTGGCTTTTTCATGAGACTTGTCTCCTCATCTGGAGATCATCCGAGATGGAAGCAATGCAGTGAATTGCTATCTTATCACTCACTTTATCATTTTAAGTGTGACGGGCAAAAATGGAAACCAGATGGATTGTTTTAAAGAGGCATCCAAATGTTTCAGAAGTGCTGGTCCCACCACCACTAGGTTTCTTTCCTCTCCACTAGCCACTCTCAAAAGTTTTCTGATGGGGCATTTTAATAATACAGAGCTTTTGTCTGTCCTTCAGAGTGGAAGGGTCAGAAAATGCAAACTAGCAGTGATATTCTGTGGGAGGTGGGGGAAGCGTTTATCTTCTGGTTAGAGCAAGCTCGTGTGTGGCTCTGCTGATACCAGTGTGATAGTGTGTTTTCACAAAAGACCTTGCGATCTTGCAACTGGAGGACTTCCCTGAAATGCTTTATGGCCTTTCTGAAGTCCAGGAAGACCCTGTATGTTTTGCTCTAGCAAACTTTATGTTCAGTTAGTCCTTGCTGCGGGGTCACTGCAGGAGTGGGCAGAACAACAGAGCTCATGGAATCTCTTGTGCTGCTTCAAGTGACCAGCTGAGAATCCCATCGCAAACCAGCCCAAGTTAAATGATTAATTGACTACAGCACAGGCAACTTTAGAAGGCTCTTTGTATTTCAGATGTATGAATTTGGGTGACTTCATTCTTTTTTATTTTTAAAAATATATTATTTGCATAGAAGGCAAAGGAAAAATAAAGATAGTAGATGAAGATGTTCAGTGCTTTTCTGTTTGTTTTTGTTTTTTTTTTCTTGCCATTAGAAGCCATGCTTTTAGTGTGAGATGGATGCTCTGCAGACCATGGAGAGCAGTGCCAATTTCCTATGCATTCTTCCTGACCAGCAAGCTGCACCCTTTATTTGCAGGATGGGAATGGCCAGGAAAAGAGACTTGTTAATAGATCTCTGCGCTTTCCTGTTTGTTGGTTTTCATGGGATCAGCTCCCCTGTTCTGTGTTCTCTCTCCAGTAGCCCCAGATCTTCTCAGCTTGCCAAATAGATGGGGGGAGAAATAGAGAAAATGTCTAAAAGGGATAGAAAACTAATGTGAGGAGCTAGAATAAGACAGCAGGAAATCTTCATAGATAAATCTCCTAGGAAGAAAGATTTTATCTTTCATATTGAAGAATTTATCACAATAGTGCTATTTAATATAAATCCTGCTCATCAAGCTGCTTACGTCACTTGTCAGCTTTGCCTCAGTGGCAGCAAAAAGAAAGATTAAGAGAAAAAGTAACTGGGTTGTGCATACCAAGACACACATCTCTGGATCTGGAGCTGAATCACAGCGATCTTCATTTCCTTGAGACAAAACTGAGCAGGGAGAGTTTGTCTGGGCCATTCCTTTGCCCTAGGCTAGTATCGGTCATACCTATGGTATCGTCAGCCGCCCTGTGTTTGAATACATCCATACTGGAAACACCACATTGGCTCAAATTCATTCACTAGACTTAAATGTTAAGGAAAAACTCTGCATCTGCATTTTTGTTGCCATTGCTTCCTGTCTTAAGGCAGATGACATATTACTCCTTCCCTCTGTGCATCACTCTTCCGGATGGCTGAACACAGCCATAACCCTTTCTCTCTCCTTCCTCTCTTCTCTTTAGCATAGATAACTAATTTCTTGAACTGTGGTACCCAAACCTGCATTCAAGCTGAGGCTTTTATTGGTGTTGAGTAAAATGAAAGGATGATTTAATAGATCTTGCAGACTATATCCACCTTTACATGTACCAGGGTGTTAGCTTTTCTTGCATATGACGTGCGACTGTGGAATTACATTCAGTTTGCAACCCACAGTATTTGAAGAGTCCTTCCGCAACTGTCACTTAGATGGTTTTTCTGCATCCTTTTTTCATTTGATTATTCCTGCCCAGGTCTGGTAGCTTGCATGCACCTCTACTGAGTTATGTATTTGTTTTTTCAAACATGTATGAATCATTCTGGATTCAAAATTTACTTTCCAGCTTAATTCCAGTCCCTCATAGCTGGTAGCTGTCAGTAAACTTAATAAGAGCAATCTCTCTGCAATCATCCAGGTCATTTAATGAAAACTTGGAGTCTTACCAGCCTGGGGATGTACCCCTACAGAACTTCGTTTAATGCATCCGTCCCTTCTGATTGTGAACAACTGATGAATTTTCTCAGTGTGTGGTTTTCCAATCAGTTTTGCATACACTTCATAATCATCTGTATCCTGCTTCCCAAACATACTTATAAAAATAGCATGTGTAACAGTGTCAGAAGCATTTCAAAATTGAGATATAACAACTTGCATTTTCCATCTACCCAGAAATGTTGCTCTGTTACAGAAAGAAATTGAGTGGGAATGACTTATTTGTGGTAGATCCATGTTCATGGTTAGTTTGTAGTTAGTTGTGAGTTAGCAGCTCATACACAGATCGTCAGTTCCAGGAACTGAAAAACGGAAAAAGAAGGTGATGGATTTGTCATTCTCTCGCCCCACTCTGATATCGCTTCCATTTGTTTTGGTTTTTTTTTTTTTTAACGCTGAACATTGAATTTTGCTCTTCTGCAGTCTTGTGATATCTTACCCAACCTCCGCAAAGTCTTAAGGATACCTGCTGGTGGCTTTAGCACTTCAGTGGCCAGGTCTTTAAAGTTTTGTTGACTGCGTTAAGTACAAATGAGCTGATCTACACAGTGGAAATGAGTTCTTGCTCTTTTCTAGAGATGACCCATTCCGCCAAAATTGCTTTGTATCAGAGAAAGAAGTCTAAAGTAATCTCCTACAACTTTTCATGGCCTATAGAAATGAATTATCTTTTTATTCAGTTTTTCCCCTCCTGTATGGAGGTTAAAGAGGTTTTCCTCTTAAATGGTTGTGCTCATGCACATCTCGTTAGTTAGTACACATTTGTTAGTAGGAGGATGTTTTTCAATGCAAAGGCTAGGCAGATTTCATAAATATGTCAGTCCATAGTGTCAGTTGAACAACTGCTGTTGAGGTTTTCTCTCCAGCGCTGACTGTTGGAGTCCAGTTTCCAGCCCAGGCATTTACCTCCCTGCTTAAGAAAATCTCGTCACTGCTGAAAGAGGTGCACTCTGGCTTTCAGTGACCCATAGTAGCAGCCTGAATTTCATATGGTGTGTTAAATTTTGCTTTTGGCTTTATGTCCTGGTTCATTATTCTTTATAATATTTGTTCTGTTTTGTTAATCCATATAAGCCAAGGATAACCGCACTGACCAAGTGTTTGTATATGTCAGGGCATGTAGGATTTGATTTATTTTGAAAATGGGCTGTTAAAATTGATACTTACATGTGGATGCCAATTTTTATTGCTTGTGATATTATCTACTTAAGGGTGGAAATCATACGAAATTTTATGCAGAAGGTCAGAAAAAGGAGTCGGGAAGGGTGCCTATGCTTTTGTGTTTAGGCACATGTAGGTGTTGCAAACAAAAGAAGTATTTAAAGCTAACAAGTACTAATAAACAGAAAGAGCTGTTGGCACAGAACTGGAGGAAAGTAGAGCAAAAATAAATATTTAGCAACATTCATCAATTGACAATTGAATGCTACCAGGCATAAGTACATTTAAGGCTCTTTTCAGCTGTCAGTTCAGCTACTGCATAATTTTTTTAGCATGTGAGTAATCCCATCAGGGTAGGCATGGTCTTAAGCCTTGATAGGACAGGACCCCCAGGTCATTGTACGGCTGTCTATTCAAGGTGGCAGAGTACTGTTTCAAGACAAGCGTGCTTACGTGGGAGTTAGGAAATTCTGGTTCTGTGACAGTCGGACTGCCAGTCTGCTTCTGATTTTTTTTAAATATTATTATTCTGTTCATAACAAAAAAAAAAAAAAAAAATTACTAAGCTTGATGTTCTCAGCTGCCAAATTTATTAATCTGTGGATTTACAAATCAGTCTGGTAATTTAAAAGACGTGCAGAATCACACCGGATGGAAAATTTCTCTCCTTCCATTCCCAACAATTGCCATCCCTGATTTTTTTTTATTTCAAGGGAAGTTTTTTTTATTTTTCCTTTGACCGTGTGTTTTTGTTCAAGGATCTGATAATTACATGCTTGGAGATGATGGCTTTTCAAAAGCATCTTTCCCAGCAATTTTCAACTGGAGATGTGGATAAAAATATCTCCCCATTTTTTTATCAGAAATGTTTTCAGTAATGTGCAATTATGAGCTCTGCCTTCATTCAATTCATCCTGGAAGAATTTGCTTCACAGGGAAATTTGTTTCCTAGCTGCTGTAGATGCCAGCATAGTTGGCAGCTGCACATTTTTGTGGGGAGGAGGGAAAAAAAGGCCCAGAAATGAAAATTGCTGTGAAGTAAATTGGTCCCAACACCTGGAAACCATGAAAAGATGGAATATCATACTTTTTTGTTAAATCACTGTTAAACTGCTTTGCATGTCAGTCCCAAAATGGTCTTGTAAATTATTTAGTATAGCTGAGAGATGAAGAGATGATCCCACTTAATCATGCCTCACAGCCAATCCGTTCCTTATTGTGCAAGTTCACGAAATCATGTTAGAAAGGTGGGAAGGAGTTGTGGTTTTCTTCCCAGCAGTGCTTTAGCTTCCAATCTCAATGTATAATTATCACTCACTTGGTATATCCTAATGAAGCTGTAAGTTAGGAGTTGGCTCAGGTTTGGGGAGAACAATGTTGGCGTTGAGACGAGAAGGGCTGTGGAGCAGTTACAAAAAGAATAAATAGCTTTTGTCCTGGGAGGCAAGAACTTGTCCTGGTAAGAGTAAGATCTGGCTCCCTGCAGCCCTGGCGTATGGATGAAAATAGGATTTGCTGCATCCTTCTGCTTTGCTGCATCCTTCTCTTTCCCAAAGGAGGGAGGTAGGTCTCTGATGTGATGTCTGCTGCTGTTTTGGATGTCATATGCCAAGTTTTTTGTAACTGTTAGGCAAACTGACTTGCTTGATATCCCAAATAACTCTTCCCTTCTGGCTTCTGCTCTCTCCTCTGAGCCCTCTCACTGCTCACAGGTCCAGCATTCCCATCCTCTGCCCTGCGGGAACTCTCACCATAGCAAGGGTGGGATGGCGCAGCTCCAGTCAGCTGCTTTTCCCAGACGAATAGCCAAGCTAAGTCATGGATCTGCTCCTCTATCTTTGAGCAACCATGTGAACGATTGTACAAATGATGAAGGTCTGAGTCAGGCCTCTAACAGGTCCTCACTGTTGAGCCACCAGCCTTGGTGGAGTTGTCCCAGCAGTAAATCTGCTTCTCCATGAGATCTCGGTGGCGATCCCCCCCTTTCTTGCTGTTGGCACAATGAGTGATCCGTATGGGGTCGTTACAACAGTGGATGGTTCAGCCTGAAATGTGAGGGATGTGGCCTGCTCCTGCCCCGGTGATTTATTAGAGGATTATTTCTTTGTGGAATGCAGTGCCGTTTAGGTAGGATTAAACTCTTGGCATAAGATGAATGTACGTGTTTTGCTAAAGGTTTTTTTTCAATAATGTAATGCATTTCTCCTATAACCTACTGTGTAAACAGATCATGTTCCTTCCTGCTGTGAAATGCTGCAAGAGAGCCTTGCACCTGCAGCCCAGCAGCCCCCCTGGCACGTTCTCTGCAGGTTCATCCTCAGCTGACTCCTCTGCAGCATGGAGCGAAGCCACGCATGGGGATCAAGTGTTTGTGTGCGAGGTAGGGATGAACTAGATGAGGTCCTGGGATAGATCCACAGAGATATGCCTGAAATCTGGGGAAATCAGTGGGAAGATACTCAGGCACATATAGATCTGGATCTAACAGCCCAGGTGACTTGTAAACCTTGTACCTGTGGAGTTAAAATCAGGGTGAAGTTGAAGAGCTCTGAGACAGAGGGCACATCACTCATTGCTTCGTATTTTTGCTCCAAAACCAGGTTTCACCCTGTAGTCCATTGCTCCCTCGCCTGCCCTTGCTGTGTAGCACCTCGATCTGTTCCCTGACGTTCCCCGCTCCTTGCTGCTGTAGCCGGGCTGTGTGAGGTGACCACTGCCATCTGGGTGCTGGCAAATGTCACCCAGCTCCAGGCTGGCTCCAGGCACAGTGCAGATAGCTGCTGTGATTTGTGAGGCTGGTCAAGAGGCACAAGATAACAGAGAGAAGTTTGTTATTAATAATAATAACAACTTAAAAAAAGAATCAAAGCAACTCCCCTTCTCCCTTGTGTTTCAATTTACTCCCTACCTTCCCGCTGGAGCGAGCTTGGCAGAGGGACCCCGTCACTGAGAGGGGGGATGAGCGTTCACCTTGCAGGAACTGGAAAACAAAACGTTCTGGAGATGTGACGGAGGCAAGGGAGCAGAG
The DNA here is from genome assembly GCA_013398915.1 of Dromas ardeola. NCBI lineage: Eukaryota > Metazoa > Chordata > Aves > Charadriiformes > Dromadidae > Dromas > Dromas ardeola. The sequence continues at coordinate 367,602 of VYZM01017044.1, forward strand.
CTGCAGTGGCTTTCTCTCCTTTCTAAAAGTCCCTTTATCATTCAGCAGCCGACTCAAGCAGTACCATGAGCTATAATAGGCAATTAGCTCCTTGCAGATTTATGTGACACTGCGTTTTATAAGCAAACAATCGTGTGTGTTTAATCATTAAATGGATCTGCTGTATCTAACGCTCACGGAGCTGATCTCTTGTCTCTCATCTCCCGGTGCACGCACTCAGCTCTCTTGCACCAGTTTAGACCCGTAGGTGTTCACACTTGTGCAAAACTGGTGGAAATACATTACTTGGCAGCTGCCTTTGGTTCTGGCAGGCAGTGGCAAGAGGTAAGTACTTGGCAATATCTGCTCTCGGAGACATCCAGACTCCACCTAGAGGTTAGCACGGTGGGGACGGGAGATGCCTGGTGCAAGGGTGTTCTCCTCCCCTAACCCTGCAGACCCTCAGCGTGGTGAGGGGCTGGGCAGGCACCTGCACCTTGCCAAGTGCCATGCATCCCATGACTGCAGTGTTCCCCAGACTTCTTGATGTTTGGAAAGTAGTCTGTTTTAGTATTCGTAGTTAATTTTAGAAATACCTGCGCACGCTGCTGTTCCACACATCTATTACACACTTGACAGAACCTGCTGGGTTTAATTTTTATTAGCACAAGTGCCTTGTTGAATCAAAATTAAGTGGGTATTTGGGAAGCGTAATGTGAAGCATTACACTTAATGGTCTGTGTTCCTGAGTGGAGAAAGGCTATCACATGAGGCTCTTCTCTTCCCGAGACTCTGCGGTCTTTAGCTACACCTGAATTTTCCCCAGTTCATTGCTACTTCCTATCCTCTGTAAGCTGTAAAACTCGCAGCTGCATCTTTTCAGGTGCGCATTGCATCTTTTCAGAACTTGTTCAGATATAAAGACGCTGGGCCGTGGGTTGTGGTGCGTGGGGCGAAGGCAGGTCTGTGGGGGCGTGTGGAGCTGTGCTGCCGGGGGCTGCTCGACCCAGCCCCCAGAGGCTTCCTGCACATCTGCCCCGTCGCAGCCGGGTTCAACTTCAGCCTCTCCCATGTTCAAAGCTGGAGCAAGTATCTGCCTCGGGCAATGCAAAAATTACTTTTTCCCAGTCCCGGGTAGAGTCTGCCATGAGCCAGTCCCTGTGGCTTCTTTTGATGCTCAGGAGAGCTCGGGCTCTCACTGAATTGCAAGTGCTGTTTTAACCAATGTCCCTGTTCCTCAGCCTGTCTCTCCTGCTGCTGGCACCCCGATCCTGGCTAATCCTTTGGCTGGGATGATTTTGGATTTTAAATGTATAAAAATACCGAAAGGAAAAATTAAGCTACAGAACTGTGAGGCTCAAATTCTGCACAGAACAGGATTTCTATGTGAAAATCCCAAGGCTGTCTCTGTTTGCTCACAGGTGCTCACAAGAGTGGGCATCTCTTGTGAGCCTTTCAGAGGATTGCGGAGCCCAGCTTGCAGCAATTTGTTCTGATTTTCATTAGGAGTTTCCATGTCTTTTGGGAATTCTTGTGCTGGCTGTAGTTGAGATTGGGTTCTCCACCAGCTTTGCATCACCTATGCAATGTGAAGCAACTGGAAACCAGCACAACCATCTGCATGAAGGCAGCTACATAAAACAGCTGGAGTGCATTAATAATTTCGCTGGAGCGGGGGTCTTACCCATCTTTCATACTAAACAGCTGTTTGCTTTCATCGTGGTGGTGCTGTGCTGATCTTTGGACACCAGCCTGTTTGGAGGATGGGATGTCAGCAGAGCCTTCAGTCACGGCAAGTCTTGATGGGAAGCAAGAAGTGGGGCAAAAACAGGAGCAGAGCTTGTTGGAAGCAAGATTTAATGGACAATTCAGGCAAATTTTTAACAGCTGGTTTGATGGGGTCAGACCGCACTAGTTCCAACATCAAATAACTTTGAGCTTTGAAACTTTCTTATTTCATCTTCTTGTTCTGCTAAATCTGATATTCCCTGGTTCTTTGATTTCTCTCCTTCTTCCCCCCCCTTTCATTTTAAGCAAGGCTTGAGCTTAAACATTCCTTAGTCTTTTAACTGTAAGTTTATTCCATCTCTCTCACAGCTCCTATGAATCCTCCTGACACAGTCAAGGATAAAAGCAGCCCAGCCGCGTACATGGGCCATTGCATAATGGATGGTTTGTGTGTCAGAGTCTAAAATCTACATATGTTTAGATCAGTCATGAAGTGGGAACATCTGTATATATTCATATATAATGGCTTTTACCACATGAATGAATAATCCAACTCCCACGATTTGGTATTTACTTTTTTTGAAACATTGCTACTTAGCTAAACACTGACGGGAGAATCACATTTATGGGAATTAAGTCTTAGTAAGGTTTAGCGGAGCTTCGTGGATAAGCTGGAAACAAGTCTAAATGGGGTGCCGGAAATCTTTCTTTTAAAATAGTTAATGCTGTCTGGAACTTCTTCCTTATTTCTTGACTCCCACTGGTTTTTAAGCACTTTGCATCAGAATGCAGTGCAAATCCAGGATAAAACACCTGATTTGCAACCTACTGCATTGAATGTCTTCTCAAATGATGCCATCTTCCAGCAGTACTGGCTGTCTTTGCAGTCCTCCTAAAAAGGGTTCCCAAACCTTGGGCGGGCAAACCTGGCTGTGAGATGCCTTGGTGCACTGGCCCATGGGATGATGGAAAAAGCTGGTGAAGATACAGCCCCCCTGCCTAAAAGAAGGCTGGGGACTTGGCTACGTTTGCTCTCTGCTGGGTCAGGCTGGTTTATTCTCTCCCTGCAGTCAGTGAAGCCTCTGAGCCTTGTGCCAGCCCTGCCCTGGCCGCGGCTGTAGGCTACAGTCAGCCAGGGTTGTCCTGGTTCACCAGACTGCTCTGGTTTTTCATAGCTCCTTTTGAAGCCGCAGCCTAGTTGAAATGATAACATCAGTGTAGTAGCAAACGAGGTCGTGGACAGCTTTGATATTTCCTTCTCATAGTTTATTTGACTTTTTTATTCTAGTGCTGATGGCATCCTTCAGGTTTTATATAAATCTGTTTTCTTGCTTCACCCCTTGATCCCTGGCTCATGCTTTTATTAAATGTTACTGCATTGAAGTGCATCTCTGCTGTTGCCTGATTTGCCTGTGGGGTTTTTTTTGTTGTTTTGTTGGTTTTGTTTTCTTGTGGTTTGCATGGGTTTTCTTATTACCGTTGGCACTGAGATTGATACAGGTCCATGGGTGGTGTGAATCAATCTCAGCCACCTCTTGAACTGGTACAGCAAATCTCCCAGATTTGATTCCTCATTTCATTTTCTTAGCCTTTTCCCCGAGCAGGAGCAGGTTTGTAATTGGGGCAGAGAGAGGGTGCTAACCTGGATAAGTGGTGGGATGACCTTCCTTGCAGCAGCCCTGCTGGGCTCCCCTTGCCCACTCTTTGTTCAGTCTTGCTGGTGCAGGTGTTGCCCATGTCAAACTGATGTTGCTCCTGGAGATCAGCAGGGAAGCAGGATGTGATTCACTGTAAGAAGGAGTCTGCCCCAGCTCCTCATCTAAGGAGTTAGGTTTTCTAGCAGGTTTCCCTTAAGATTGGTTTACCGCTCTTCATTGCTCTCCACACTGCATGATGTAAGTTTAGCACAGGTGCTAAAATTTTATCTACGCTCTTGGGAGCACTTAATTTACTTGCGTAACATGGGCTCTCTTGGAAGTGCTATAGGAGTAAAACAATGTCATGGTATTACAGCTGTAGTGAGTCCCTCTTCAAAAAGGATTACCAGCTAAACATTGGCGCAGTGTCCTGTTTCCACCTTGTTGTCCCTCTCTGCTGAATCCAGTGGGTTTTCCGCTGCCCTATCTACTGCCTGCCACAAGAGATTTGCTCTTGGCTATTTCCCTGCTGAACTGGGAAAAGTTATCCAGCTGTAGCAAAGCCCAGAAGAAAAAACTATTGTCTCGACCCACTAATTTACAAACTCAAGGATATCCAATGATAGTTTTTGTTACTCGCGCTTTTATTTCAAAACTCGTGCTCTATCTCTTTACTTCCCATCTGTGTATATGGTGGGGAGTGGGTATTCCAGTTTTCCTGTGTTTGAACTTTAGCATCTTTTGGCAGAAAAAGGTAGTGCAAAGAACCTGGACGCTTATTGCTCTTTGGCTCTGTTGGAGAAATACTGCTGTATCCTCCTGCGTCATGTGAGAGTGGGATCTCAAGCTTTGAACTGGCCAGAATCAAGAAAAGACTTGTGGGCAAAAATGACCGTTTCACTGAACTGTGATTTTTCTTTTCAGCCAGCTTCTGCCCAAATGGCACGTTCACTTATTTTATTTTATATTTTTTTAGACTGGATTGTTTTCAGCCTAAATGAGACATTCACAATCCGGTCTCACTCACCTCTGCAGGTCAAGGAGCTTAGCTCAATTACTGTGAATCACGCCCCACATCCCGTGTCTAAGGGCTGCTAAGGGATTTTTAGAAAGATGCCCATCCATCATGACAAGACATCCGATAACACAATGTCCAGGAGGCCTATTCTTCTCATGGTGTGGAAAGGGAGGACACACACACATTCCCACATACAATGTGAATCTCTACAGCTTTCCTTCACAGCTTCTGGCTCTCTACCTCCCCGTTGAAGAGCTATGTGCTCTCCTGCCATGCTCGTGCACCAGATCGGATTGCCTTCTCCCCTTCCCTTCAGTACAGAGCTCCCTTTGCTTCTGAAGCTCCCCACCTCCCTGGGAAGTTAACAGCCTCTTGGTTTGACAGTTCTTTTCTAAGATCTTGGAGGATGGAAGACAACAGGTGCTGTTTTTAAAGCAGAGATCATAGGGACCAAAAGGGAGTTTGTAAAAGGCAAAATAGGTCAAAGAATTTACTATCACTATCACTGCAGCAAACTGATCTCCATTTCAAAAGGTGGAAGTCCTGGCTTCTACTGTCGTCCCCAAACTGTTGATGTGTGCTGCATATTCACACCCAGGCTGTGCACGAGGGTGCTCAGTTCTTGGCACTGCCAATGGCACCTGCGTCCTGTCTCCCCATCTTCTCCCTTGACCTCTGTGAGTCCAAGCCCCGCGTTAGGTAAGACAGAAAAAAAAAAACCAACACAAAATATTTTGTAATATGGACATTGATAAAATTTTTTGGCTTTAACTACTCATATGTCAAAAATAAAAGCTTTTGCCTGCTTGGGTGTACCTTTTGACAAACCTTCCCAACTGGGAGGCAGCTTAGTGCCAAACCCTGTGCAGTGAAAGCAGGCATGATGGTTTTTCTTAAAACAAAGCGTGGTTTTGTTTTTGACTAACTACAGGGTTTTTAAACAAGCAGGTAATAATGGCCATTAGGTTTAGGTGGCACCAGTGATTTGAGTGCTAAAGTCTAATAAACTGACAGTATTTAATTTAATTTGATTGAAAAGCCATAATAGAGATGTCTTTTATTTGATTTCACTCCACAGTCACTTAGCATGGCATTTGTTGCTTGAAAGTAGGAAAGTCCCCAGGGTCTGGATTCCGCAGGCTGCGTTTCTTATCCGTCTCCATATTCAAGAAAAAGTTTGGAAGTTTGTGTGGAGTTAATAGGGGGAATTTTAATCCCTTTGCAGCTAGGATTTATTGCTGCCTGCTGCATAGTTTAATAAAACCCAGTTGTATCTAGAGAGGCATTCTTCCCTGGGAATGGCGTTAGACTTTATCGGTCATTTCTCACCATATTGCAATTGCTCACTTGGATAACTTTCATGAAAGATCAGTCTGAAAATGCATCTTATTTCTCTTTAATTTTTACTGTTGAAAGGTATTTTCTTCAGATAACACAATCAGTGTATCAGCAATATTTCATCTTCCTAGCTTATTGTTGGACTCTCCCCAGTACAGTCTAAACTGCTTAATAAGAGAAATTGCCAGATTGACTGGAAAATGTAACTTTAATAACATCATTTCAGGCACTAGAACCATTGAGAAATAATAATCATATTGAGTTGGTTTCTGCACTGTTCTTGTCCTTCATGCACAAAATTACCGCACGTAATGTGTGTGTGTCTGTGCGTGCAAATAACGACTTGCGAGGGGGTGAGAAACTGTGTAGTTTCCCCTGCCACCGGGTCGTTCATAAATATAAACTGATGAAACTGTCTGAAAACGCTTGGGAGGGTGAGAGGGATTGCGAGAAGGGAAGTCTCTCCGCCCTTCTCTCTTTATTTTTATTCTTTAACACAGGAAATTCAAATCTTGCTGGGGAGTGCTTATGAAAAATGAACTGGAGAGCACTCACTGAGTAAAAAGACGTATGGATGTTCTTAGGGGATGCTTTGGGATAGGTGAATAAAAGTGAAGATGTTTGGGAAAAGCTATTTATGCTGAAGACCCAGCCTATGCTATCCTTCAAGAAGCTCTTAATAAGCCTAACTTAATGGACAAAAGCATATCCTCACCAGAATGGGGGGAAAGAGTTGTCCCTGATAACTTTAAATTAAAGAAAGAAAAGAAACCACAGGTTACTTCAGAAGAACAACATAAGCTCCTCTGTGAGCAGAAGAGCAAAAGAACCCTTATTGTCAACAGTTTTGCACCCATTTTCCTTTGTTCTCCCCCCTGCCGTGCAAAGGAAGACGTGTGGTGAAGCTGGTCTAGAGCTGCTTTGCTGAAAGCAGTAATTTGTGTCTTTCCTACTCAAAAAACAATTTTAATGAAAGTTTCAGGACTATAATCCTCTTTCAGGTTGCCCTCTCTCCCCCCTAGGTTGACGGATATTGGCCACTGAGTTCCAGAGGTGCAAAAGGACAGTAGATGGATGGATGTGCAGACAGCATGCAAAGTTAATTTTCACAGAAAACCAAGCAAAAAAATGGAGCTGGGTTTAATAAAAAAATTCTAGTCACTTTCTCAAGTATTTTTTCTTCCATCTCTCTGTACAGCTTGAGTGGAAATTAAGACCTGCTTCCAGGTCCTCTATCGCACACTCCCTCAGATGCGCTGATAAGATAAATAAAGTTACTCTGCGCTGGCTTCCAAAGCAATAACGGGTGACAGACAATGCATTGTAGCAATGTCTCTGGTATATAAAAGACATGACTGTAAGTAATGGCAGGTTGACTGCACATTCTTAAATTGTGCCTTTTTCATTTCTTCCTTTTTATGCTTTTTTATGGAACGCCATGTATTTAAAGAAAACATGAGGAGTTACCAGATTTTGGCATTGCAGGACGGGTCCAGCATTCATTCTTATCAGATGGGACTTGGATCAGTCCTTGGGAGGTGTTTAATATCCTGTGAAAGTTGATGTGAGTTAAATCTTTCCGAAGTCTGGCTTCTCTGCAGAGCCAACTTAAATGGGCTTTGTGCACACAAAAATTAAATATTCTACTCATTTACTAAATGCTGAAACTCTTTTCACTTCACACGAGCAGGAGTCTTCTTCCATCAGTGTTATGTATGTGCTCAGGGTTTGCAGGGGGAAAGAAATATACCCTGGTATCCCTTGGAAGCCAACCTGCTTGATAACAGGCATTTTCTGTCTCGTGTCTTGGTCTTATAAAGGCTAGTGCTATGCAAATAACTAGCTACATAATTTCTGGTTGAAAATGGTTGCTTGAAACAAATTGTTCCTTTAAAAGTAATTTTGGTTTCTTATTAAAAAGAAAAAAAAAAAAAAGAACAAAGCACAGAGTTTTTTGTTGAACAATAGGCTATTGTATCTTTTATAGATCTGTTTCCTGTGAATAAAGCAGCAGGTGGTTATGAAATTATACATGCCTTAGAAGGACTGGTAGATAAATGAATACAGGCTTTAGAAGAAAAGAAAGGGAGACGTGGAGAGTGTGGGGAGATGAACTTTGTGCTGTCTGCATCAGGGAGAGGAAATTAAGAAGTACAACTTCCTCTTGGAATAACCTCAAAGTTTGGACAAGTTCTCCCTGGCTCAGATGCCAGGAGCAACGGCTGCACAAATGGGTGGGGGCGATGCCACAAAGCCCTTGGACGGCGCAAGAAGCTGCTGTCAGTGGAGCATGTTCCCAGCCGGGGAAGGGAGTGCAGCTTCGTTGCAGCGGGGGCTGGCACAGGTACTGGCAGCAGGTTGATAACGCTCCTAGGATGTTTTTGTGGGTTTTTTTTTCCCACTAGAAGAAGCTGGGAAAATGGGAGACAGTTCAGTCGTCATCTCTGGGGCAAGGACTTTGTTCCAGCAAGTGCGGTTATTGCACGGCATGGCCGTCCGCTCTGGCTGGGCTCTCAGAAAATTTGTGATTAGAGAAGTTGAAGAGAAAACATTTCCCTAAGCTCTCATTTGTCTTCTGTGTAACTCATGAATATGTGCTGTGAAGGGGTTTGTTGCCAGTGGAGGGAAAAACATGAGGCCCTTCTTCACAACAGGCAGCCTCTGCCATTTGTACCACAAATTTGTTGGTATGTGTGTTCATGAAATTAGGGAGGGGCTGCTCCCAAAACAACTTGGTCCATTCCAGTCTGAGCTCTCTGGTTAAGGGGAAATTTTTTTTTTTTTTTAATCTTCCTGGTGCAAAGGAGGGGAGAAGCATCTCAAAGACCTGCTTGGGTCTGAGTGGCTGCCATGGGAGAGTCGTGTTGAGGGTGCCCTGTGCTGACAGAGGTGGGGAAGAGATCCCAGTGATGAGCGCTGGGTTTTTCACCCGCATACTTCCAAACACCCCACTCCACCTCCTGGAGAAGAGAAAACCAGAAGACACTGGGCCTTTTAAAGGTTGGGGGGCTTTTTTGGATGCAGCGAGCAAAACAGTCAGTGTCATGACAATGAAATTGTGCTGCAGAATCCCAAAGCAAAAGTGACATTTTTCTTCTTGTTTTTAAGCATTTCACAGGAGCACGGGCTGTCTTGCCTAAGGATTTAGTATGCTTGTTGCTGTATGCTTGGGCCAATTTTACGTAGGGGAGGATCATGAACTCAAGCTCAGCTTTTGCAGTATTCTAGGGAAAGCAGTCTGGAGATTACCAGCAGATGCTTTCATCTGTTTGTTTGGGTTCTATTTATTTATTTTCTTTTCTGATACAGAGCTGGAGCAATGCATTTCTGGAGATGGGAAAAGAACCGAACATCTGTATTGGCCTTAATGAACTCATGTACAGATTTTCCAAGGGCCTAAGGAGCTTTGGAGTTAGTTGTGCAGAAGAAAATTCAAGCCACCTCCTGAGGATGGCTTGAGGAAGGTGGGGTCCTTCATGGAAACAGAGAGTCTTGCCTGAATCGGAGGCATGGGAGGAGGTCTTGGGCTGTTGTGGCTGTAATTAAGTAGTTTCAGTAAATCACGCAATCTGTTTGTAATGGTATTCAAAATGGGCTGCTTTGTTTTCCCGTCCCTAGCCTCTCCAGATCTACTTGTCTCTTGTGTTAAAGGCTAATTGCTTTGAAGATGGGAGGCCACCGCTGTGCTGCACTCGTGCGGAGCTGACACAGCCATCTCCGACCTGCTGCGGCGCTGCTAAAATAATCCAGACTGCCCTTAGGGGGGATGTGCCGGAGGTTCGGTTGTGTAGAGCCTTGCAATCAAACCCAAACTGGTGCATAAAAGGCCATGGGGTGTGATGCCATGTGGAGTGCCAGCCTGGGGAGGGGTGGGAAGCGTTACATTACTGTCTTCTAAGGATGGTACAGCTCCTGGCTAGGCTATAATGGAGGCTATGTAATTTGGTAGCTAAACACGAATTTGAGGTTCAGAATGGGCGCGCATGGGTATATCTCTTTTTCCGTCCCCTTCTTTTAGTAATATGGCAACATTTTAAAGGTGATTAGGTGCTGAAAGATACAGATTGATGATTAAAGTCTGTTTTTGAAATACATGTCTGCATCTTCAGGCACTCAGATATCTTTAAAATCCCAGTTTGAATCATCACTAGCTGCCTGACCCACCCTCGCATACCCCTACCTGCTCTTTACCTGACTACAGATAAATGCCTCCCCTGACTCACAGAAATAACTCTCCTCAAAATGGATCAAATCGCACTTAGTTGTAGTCATTTGGGTTCCTGCTTCCAACCTTGTGCCTTTATTCCAGAAAAAAATACCAACTTGCGTTAGTGTGAACAGCTTTTGGTTCTTAACGCTGTTTTAGTATTCATTTCTCTAAACAAGGAGTGCAATTACCCTATGGCGAAATAACTGTCTCCAACTGTCTTTTTTCCATTAAACAAATGGGAGGTTTTACCTCTTGGTCTTCCCACAAGATTAATGCACTTTCTCTGCAGGAACTGTCTTAAAGCAATCCAGGAATCTGAACAACTTGCAGACAGCAAGCCTAATTGTCACAGAATCTTATTTAGCCAATGCCGATTTTCATTAAGAGGTGATCTCTGTTATAACATAGACTAATAACTCTTCTAAATGAAAAAACCTTCCTTTTTTCCCCCCACAGGCAGGGATAATGAACTCCTAAATCAGTGATCTTTTAGAGGAAGCTTTTTTTTTTTTCCATTTTAACAGAGGTCGGCTTGAGACCTAACTGATGTCAGGAGATCCTGATGCCTGTGCTCACATCCCGTTGGGAATTTAACTAAGAAAAGTTGTGGTGTTATCAAGGCTGGTTTTGCTGCTGGTTGCTACAGGGAGAGAATTTGGCTCAGGACGTCCCCACTGGCTCCATGAAAGCTGGGGGCTGATGGGGTGTCTCAGAAAGGCAGCAAGTCAACCTTGGTGAGGGTTCAACAAATGGGTCAAACCACGCAGGAAGCCCAAGGATCCCTAATTTAGGGAAGTTGTGGATTTCCTAGGAGTTAAGATTCATTTAAGTATATGCAGCTGACTCCTACAAATCAGCCAGCTGGCTGCTAGAGGATTAATGGACAAGGCATCTTGGTTAGAGGAGAGGCTCCTGTTTGTGCCCTCAATGATAAGGTAAGGGCAGGGAGGTAAATTCAACCTTACTGTTAGACCTAAGAGAATCCACATCAGAGACAGCCATGAGAAATCAGAAGAACAATTTCTGCCGTGTGTGGAGCAACTTCTCTTTTTTATCAATGTGCTAGTTCTTAAACTAAGAAAAACAACAAAACCCAACCCAAAGACACAGATTGGGTTGGTGGCTATCAGAGGGGCAGGCCGTGGGGCTTGGCAGACAAGGAGGACCTTGCACAGATCCACTTCTCCCCATGCCCCCCGTTAACTGGTTTTTTTCCCTTCCTGTATGGGCTGCAATTATTAACAACTGTTATTCCCCTCTCCTTTCTTATCTTCTTCCTTAAAGTAGGGGGTAGAAGTAAATAATCCCCCAAAACATTAAGTGGTGAAAAAAGCAGGGAGAAGTGGTGACAGAGCAAGTGAGAGGAGATTTTTATGGCCCTGTGGCCATTGCTGGAGCTGAGGTGCCAAATGGTGTATTATGAAGCAAGCAGCAGAGCTCCGGCTATACAACCCCATGGCGATAAATCACTGAGACACTAATCTCTGGGCAGCCCTTGCACTCCCTGCTGCCACTGGCACCCCTCTGGTACCTCCCAGTATGATCCGGGGAGGGAGGGGAGCCTGGTTTCCCAGGCGGTACATTCAGTGGTGAGATGCTAATCCAGGGAATGGGAAAAAAAAACCCAACCTGAGTAAAGCAAGAGCAGATAATGAAACAGTTCAAATGGCCCCTCATCTTTCTATTTTATTTATTTATTTTTTTTTTCCCTACTCTGTCTTGTGCACAGCAGGGCTCTTCTGGAAACAGATGGTTTCCTCCCAAGGGTGAGCCGCCTGCTCCTCTCCAGAGGCAGCCTTGGTCTGATCCAGGCCACCTCTTTAGCAGTCGCGGCGTTCCTGTGCCGAGCTCTTGCTGCGTGGCTGAGCGGTTTCGCAGGGCAGTGGCTGCTCCTCACCGTGCTACCCTGAATCCCGGACGGGGTTTCCCCTCAGGGGGAAGCAGAGGAAGACTGAATCTGACAATTTTCTTTTATTTGGGTGCAAATTCCTGGAAAATACCTGTATTTTGCTGACCTCTCCGCCCGTCTCATCCTCCCTGGGAAAACTTTCTGTGCTGCCTTGCAAAACTATGGTGTCTCCAAAAGGGGTCTTTAACTCCTGGGTTGTCCTGCCTGGAAACCTGGATGCTACTGGCACAATCTCAGTTAAACAACCATTAATGGTCTAGCAGCAGGGTGTGATATTGGAGTTTGCCCTGACTTCCCTTCTTCCTGCCCTGGTACTTCAGCTAAAGCCAGGAGACATTTTTCTTACTCCTCTATCTGTCCAGTTTGTTTTTGAGGGAATGAGATGGGATTATCTCTTCTTTTTTTGTATGAGATGTATACTACTGTAAGACACTGTTGCTGCAGGGGAGGAGACCTCAGGGCCACCACCAGGTCTCTCCCTGGTGTTAGTAAGGTATTGAAATGGCAAAAACTATTGTCAAAGAACTTACAGGAACTTTTTATTTTGTCACAGATTCCCATGGGATCAACGTATGGAAAGTATTGAGCTCTCAGTTTTATTGAGTCTCTTGTGTACTTGGTGAGCTTTTCTGCAAGACTTAGAGCCAGCATTAACACTGCTGCTTGAAAATCACCAATTACATATTTTTTTTCTTTGGAAAAATTTTAGCTCTCTTGGTGCGAGAGAAAAAGCTTGAAAAATACACCTCTAATGGCTCCAGCACTGATTGCTTGCAAAAAGAACCTGCGCAGGCTCAAAAAAAAAAAAAAANAAAAAAAAAAAAAAAGAAGAGTTATTTTCCCAATTTTAGGTAGTCGAGAGGTTCATGAATTTTCAGTGCCTGGGTTAGTGCTGCGATTTGGGCCGACTGAGCAATCAGGCTGGTTACCAGCCTCGCCTCTGCATCAGTGCTGTGCTAGGCAGAAGAAATGACTAAGAGCACAAAGAGAAGGAATTTATTTAAAAAAAAAAAAAAGAAAAACCCCTCTCCTAAAAAAAAAAAAAAAAAAAAAAAAAAATTTAAAAAAAAGAGACANAGAAAAGCTTAGAAAAAAGGGACTCAATTAATACCAGCTTGAGTGGCAGAGCAGGAAATCGGCTGAAAATGAACAAAGATCCACGCGGCAGGGATGCTAATGCAAGCAAATGCCAATTCACACTTCGGCAGGCGGCGCGTGGCAGCTTCCTTTCCTGTTCAAACATTTTAGCCAGATAATGAGCGAAAAACCCAAACATTTTTCACATAATCAACTGAGTTTGGAAGGGAGAAGCAATAGAAGAAGGAGAGCCGTGGTGCTAATTATTTGCCGGCTGATACGGCTGTCAGTGAAGCAGCATGGGACTGTGCGGGGGGGGTGTTGCTAATTGCCAGCAGCGGCTGTAGCTCGGGTCGCTGCTCTTGGCCACTTGGCTGGTGGGTGGAAGCTGTTGTTGATGCACGGGCATCCCAGTTGCTTGCTGAAATAGTAGGCAAGGCACGTTTGCCAACAGCTATTGGAGTAGGGAGGGTAACCGTTAGCAAACTGGGGTTTCATATCGATATTGATTGGGGATGCGATGGGGAAATGATGCACAGAAGGGTGCTGGTGGCTGTCTTTTATGTGGTGTGTTTATGCGAAGCAGATGGTCGACTGCTTTATTTTGCCAGCAGATTATGGAGTTGGCTTCGAACCATCTTGCGTGGTTTCCTGGGAATGCAGGGATCCCATCGGCAGCAGAACGTTGCTGCCTTGAGCACGTTACCTGGGGTCAGAGCTGGCAGCAATGCTCTCATGTGGAAGGCAGCTGTGTGCTGGGGTGGTCCTCACCATCCGCGGTGTCCTGTGTGACCGAAGGCACACTGATGCTCCAGTGGCATCGAAAGGCTCCAGCCCTGCATGTCCCAGGGTATTTTTATTTATTTTTTCGCAGACTTACCTCCAGTGCTGAAAATGCAACCTCGTGCTGGATATCCTGAGCTGCTGTTTTGGGATTCCTCCTCCAATGTGCCGCTGCATTTGGGAAAGAAATAAAGGGAGATAGTAGCTGCTGGGCTGAGTGGTGTGGGCAGGGAATAGTTGGATTGGCATTGTCCTGCTACTCCCCTGGGAAATGCCACCTTGCTTTATATTCCCAAACCGTCCCCGTTTTCTGACTTTGCAGTTCTGCAAGGCATGGGGTGACAGAGAGGCTAAGGCAGGATATTAGGAAAAACCTTCCGGAGAGAAAAATTAAGATGAACATGGCCAATAGTGGCAGAGATTGAAAGCTCTGAATCTTTATCGCTGTCAAACAGCTACTGAAGAAGAGATGGTGTGTGGCTTTAGCTTTGGTTTTGGTTGTTTTTGGTTTTGTTGTTTGGTTTTGGTTTGTTTGTTTGTTTTTTTTTTTTTTTTTTTTTTTTGTTTGGGGGATAAGCT
>VYZM01017044.1:381871-447082 GCA_013398915.1 Dromas ardeola
GATGCTGGAGCTAAGCTGTCCCAAGTAAATTAAAGTGCTTTCCAGAGTCATTAAACCCAGATTAACCTTGACCCTGGTCTCCTCATCACCCAAAGAACCATTGCTATTAAAAATGCAAATTTCATTTTCAAGCCTTCTGCTCTTAGAACCGATGCCAGGGGGTACCAGCACCTATCTGAAATCAATGTCTTGCCTTGGTGCTTGCTGTAATTCTGTAGCCAAATGCTGCTGTTTTCACTGTCAGCTTTCACTGTCAGCTTTCAGTAATGCTGCAAGGTCTCCAAGTCCAGCGCTGCAGGACAGTGCCATTTTATCCTACCTGTTCTTCCCCTTGTTTTTTGAAAGGCAGAGCTTCATTCCCCAGTTTCGCAGAGGGCCTGGATGCTTGGGTATCAAGGTTCAATGTGTTTTGGCAGCAATGGCTTGGCATAGCTCAGTGATGGTCTAGTGCCAAGTGCTAGTTCTTTCTTCATTAGAAACCTTCAGTTTAGTGGTGATGGAAAAGCATTCAAAGTGATGCAGGAGAAGAGTCTGAGGTCTGGATATCTAAGTTGTCCCTCTATGGGCTGCAAAATTTGGTCTGAAAAACTAAATGGTGTTTATTTTTCAGCTGAAACATTTTAGGCTTGAAAGCGCAGATTTGAGTCAGCCAAAACTTTTCACTGAGTGTTGTCACCTTGTGAAGTTACTTCAGCTTGGCACAAAAAGAATTAAAACTAGATTAGGAAAAAAAAATTTGCCTTTTTGGAAATTACTTTAGTTGAAACCTTACATCATTTTATGTTTAAAAAAATGCTCAAGCCCTTGAGCAAAATTCCCCTCCTAGAGGTTAAGTGTAACCCATGTGATTCAGTTTACACCATCATTTTTCTCTTTGTGGGCAAAGTGGGCTGCCAGCAAACTGAACAGTGGTTTTGATTTCTCTGTGTACAGACCACTGTCTAGAACAGGGCTGAACAAAAGTCGTTGTTCCCTTTGTACGCAGCAAGACAAAAACACTGTAACTTAAATAAAAGCTACTGAAAGACTGCGGACGGGAATAAATGGATAAGGTTTTCAGTAACCCATGTTTAAACTACCACGTACAACTTCTAAACCTTCATAACTATTGAAAAATTGTGAAGGGCAATCCAGGAATGTGGTCTGAGAATGGGAGTTATTTGATACTACGTGGTTACTGGAAAATACTGATTGAAAAAGCTCCAGCTTTTTAGGAAATGACATAAAAATAGACATTTTAGATTGATGGCAGTGAAATCCGTAGAAGCATGTTCCCTTCTCTGCAAATAACTCTTATGCTATATAGAAGTCTTCCAATAGGAGGATACAAAGATATTTAAACTTACGCTGGATGATGCATTTACAGTGCATAATACTATTTTCTCTTTCTGACTTTTTTCTCTGACTTTTTTTTTTTTTAAAATCACTTAAGCGAAGGTGCTCTCTATATTGTACGGAGGCTGGAACAGCAGCAGGAAAATGTGACTTTGAAATAATGGGATCTATAAGAATGGGCAATTTTGTTCAAGTATAGTGATTTAGTGCCCTGTTAGTGTCCTGATCTATAACTCCGTTTCCAAAGACTGTAAGTTTCTTCACAAGCATAATGACAGGCTTAAAACTTGTGAGACTAATGCCACAGCTTTCTCTGTCCTCGGCTGTTCCACATAATTACAGGAGTAAGGGAATTTTGTTCTCTCCTAACAGATTAGCTCCAAGAGGAATAAATCAGATAATGTTATTGCCTTCTTGTTTCTTTCCCTCCCTCTCTAAAAAGCAAGATAGCCCGCATGGCGCAGTGCAAAGCCAGGGCTGGTAATGTTTTTTCTTGCCTACAGTCTGTGATATGGATGTGATCCCAATCCCAGTGTCACCAGGACAAACTTTTTGTAGTGCTCTGGTTCTGCTGTGTGTTGCTTTTGATACTAATTTCAGCTTCTGTGTTCTCTCTGCTCACAGACGATGGCCCTTACTCGAAGGGGAGCAAGGACTCCGGTGGGATGGATGCAGCCCTGGTCTCCAGGAGGCAAAGCATCCCAGGTAAAGGTGGGGATCAGCTTCTGCTCCGAAACATCGGGGCATCCATTACACTTTACCTGACTACCCCTAAAATGGGTAAAACCCTCCAAAAAGCCCATTTTGGTGCATCTATCAGCAAGGCTTTTGCTGGAGGGCAGAAATGGATGGCAGTAACTAGTCTCAGTGAGTGGTATGTTACTGGTGCAATCGCAGTCTGTTGATGGAGCTATTGATGGTGGTTACAGTGAGCTGGGAAATGAGTGTTCCTGTGCCGGGCTGACACCCACAAAGAGGAAAACAGCAGAAAAGACGAGAGGGAAGAAGCACTGCCACATCCTAGCTCTCTGGGTGGGGAGGGAGACTGGCAGTGTCTGGCAGGCTTCGTATTTCCCGTGTGTGACTAAGTTTGTTTTGATATTTAGTCAGTCACAGCAGACTTCTGTGTGAGATAAACCTTCCTGTGCAGAAACACCCCTGGGGGCTGAAGAGGGAGTGGAGAAATGGTAGTACGTTTGCCATTGGTGGTGCTGGGCTTTGTCTACCAGCAGCACGCCAGCAGGTTTGGATGGGCTGCTCCACACAACTCAGCTTCTTCCTAATAAGGGTCCGGGGCTTCATTTTCACTTCTGACCATTAATGACCCAGTCACAGGTTTGGTTTGGTGTGCTGTAGGGGATGGGGAGGAAATGGGGCCCTTTTGTCATTCCTTTGTCATTCAACAGTTTTTCTAGGGGATATCTTCTGCATCCACTGGGGCTTCTGCAACACATTGCCACTGTTCCGCAGCCCTGATGGAGAGAGGCTGACTCCCCACTCACAAGATCCAGTCTGTCCAACGACCCCAGCTCAAGGCATCTTAATGGGAAGGGCAAAATTCGTGTGTGCTCTTCCTGCCCTGGGATGCTTTGAGCAGCAAAATCCAAGCATGTATGCCAATAGAAGAAATCCAAGACTACTCTCATATGGCGCTTAAAGACCATATCTTGAAGGCCAGATCATGCTTGACAAACTCACTTTCATATCTGTGTGCGTCTGTCATAGCGGCAGTAGATCTATAGCAGTATTGGTTAAAATCCTTTATTGCTTACCTTGATAGATTGATCTCAGGGACTTGCCTTTTTTCAGAGCAGTGGTTTCTTCTTGAACCCATAACAATGGATAATTGCACTCTGGGAGTTCTCATTTTAAACACTTATCAAGGATCAAAATTAAACCCCACAGAAGAGCTAATAATCCCCCATTGTGACACCATCTGTGTGGATCAGTCATGTCTGTAGTTGAGAGGAAATTTGCAGGATAGTGCCGGATGGTGTTCCTACCAGCGTGCCAGGGAGTCCCCTCAAAGTTTCTGGCAGCCCCTGGGATCCTCGGTTGGGGAATTGAAAACTAAGTTATAGTAGTTGGCAAGGGATCAAAACTGAGTTTGAAGAGTAGAAGCATCATGGACCTGACATTTTTCAAGGAGCTGCCAGCACCACATTAAATAGGTGCCCAGCAGTGCCTGAACACCTTCCAGACTGGCGCGAGATTGCAAAGAGGTTCCCCGCCCATGTTAATGAAGTGGATGGATTATTCCTGGAAGTGCTTTACAAAACAGGTATTGCATGGCAGGACTCGGAGGGGAGGTGTGATTTCTGATGTCATGGTGGCATTGCACAATGAGCGAAGTGCTAGTAGTGATGAGGCACCACAGCGCCAAATGACACCGTGTTTTCTCCCAGTGAAAGAGGATGGAGGGGCAAAGCCCTGCACCAGCATGGACTTGCCGTGTCAATATGTTTTTTGAGACCCTGCCTTGCTCTGGAAATCATAGCGTGCAAGAGGTTTCAAACGTTCCCTCTCCAAATAGAGCATCTCATTTAAGCCTGATGGGTTTTGCTGCGCAAATAGCATCCTGGGCCATTTGCAGGGTGAGTTTAGTCCACAGCTGTGGGTCTGCTCTTTGCCATGTGCTGACAGTGCCCATCACCACCTTCCCCTGTATGGTCTTGGAGAAAGGCGCCCTGTGTGAGGGAGATTGTTTTCCTCCTGTAAAATTGTGGGAGATTTCAGACCACCAGAGGCAGCGGAGGTGGATGGATCACATTGTAGACAAATTCTGCAAAAGCTTCTTAGAGGAGGCTCTGGCAAGGCATGAAAGTCATCTGATTTGCCCCTGGGCTAGTCCTCCTCTGAGCAAAGAGTGCGAGTGCCGTCATGTGGATTAATGCGGAGCTGCCATTTGCCAAGTCCACGGAGCTCTTAGTCTTTCCTCGGGCCGGTGCTGGCTCTCCTCCTAACTTACTCCCTTCCTCCATGTCAAATCCAGAAGTTGGAATAGTTTAGGGACTCTGTTTTTGTAAAACTCAGACATGAGCTGTACTAGGCTCAAAACTGGCATCAGGTCGGGCTTATATACAGGTCCTGGACAAACAAGAGTGTCATCTTGGACTAAAGGAAAGTAAAATGTGGGCTGCCTGCAGCAAACAGGGAAGTGGTACTGGTGCAGCAGGCGTGGGGTGTGCATTCCCTAAACCTGACCCTGCCATACAGATCATGGCTAACAATGCATGTGGAAGCAGTTATGTTGTACAAGTGACTCGCGTCTTCAGTTCCAGCTGTGAATGATGTGGGTAATGTGGAAGAAGTTTGACTTAGACTTGGTGCAGACGGGTGGGGAAACTGCTGTGAATGAATGAAGGTCATGCCTCCCCCTCCTTCCCCTGCTGATGGCAGGATCCCGCCCCTCTCCACATTACGTTCTTTATCTCCCAACTGTACTGAAGTCTCATGATGTTTTTTTAATCACAATATTTTAAGATCCACCCTGTTCTGTCCATCCAGGCAGCTACTGCAGGTCCACAGCATCCTCCTACCTGGTAACTGTGACTGCCTAGCATAAGCCCTCCTAACACCCTCCCCAATCTATATCAAACATAGTTCTTGTGGGAGTCTCCCTGGACCATTGCTGAGATCCCGTCACCCTGGTTTTGAGTCCTTCCACTGCCGCCAGCGCCAGCACCTTGAAACACAAGGTTTTTATCCTCTCACAAGCCCTCACTCCTCTGCCTTGTCCTGCTTGGTCCTACCTGCCAGACCTGCATGCGAATGCTTTCCCTCCACCAGGACACAATTCTGTTTCACAACTTAATTTTAAATAGACTGAAGCTTTCTCTTCTTGCTAATTGTACAAATCATCCCAGGTCTGCTCTCCTGCCACCTGTAGGAAAAGGATGTCCTTGGGATTGGGAGGAATGTGCCTTCCACTGAGATGTTTGTCTTATTCCTGATTTTTCAGAGGAGTTCAGAGGGGTCACCATCGTGGAGCTGATTAAGAAGGAAGGAAGCACGCTTGGGTTAACCATTTCAGGTGGCACAGACAAAGATGGAAAGCCAAGAGTCTCCAATCTGAGGCCGGGAGGACTGGCTGCAAGGTGAGAAATGGAAACGGGGTGCAGAGAGCACAGTAAAACTAGAGAGAATAGTTGCATGTTCATGTTCTAGCTACTGAATGAATATGGTTATAATTAAAATAGTGGGCACCCAACTCCCTTTTTTCAAGTGCCCCAGAATGCAAAGTTGTTGCTTCAGTAAGTGGAACGTCTTCTATTTTGAGTTATTTCCCATGCTCTGTGCAATTATGCTCTGAAATTTTGTGTAGGGATATTTGGGATTCTGGGATTCTGTGAAATTAGGCAGCCTTGTCAGGAGGGCTGCATGGTACAATACATCTTGATCAAGCTAAGTGGTTTAATATTGTATCTCTTCTGAATACTGAGTGTGTTAGTAACGTTATTGGCTCAGAAAAGGAATGGGAGAAGAAAGGCTCCAAGAAGCAGAGAAAGGGAAGGAGTAATTGAACAATTTTGCAAAAAACAGGCAAAAGGAAAAGATGTTTTCTTTTTCCGTGCTGGATTTTTTTTTTTTCAGACAGCTCTTGGTATGTTTCTCTTTGACTGATTGCTCTGCATGAATGGGAACTGAGCAACAAAAAGAGAGGTTGTGAACACGTATACTGCGATTGTTGCTGTATGTACCGATCTGAACACTTGCCACTGGGAAAGACAGATGGCTTCGATTTTAGCACTTCCCTCTAATAGCAGGCACATGCAATCAGACAGCTAAGATCAGCCTGACGCTGGTGGCTTGTTCAGAAAGTCCCCCAGTTACCAAAGGTTCATCAGGCACGTCCAGGCTGAATGTAGCAGATTTTGTGCTACCACTGATTTTTTTTTTTTTATTATTATTATTTATTTGCAGAAGTGACCAGCTGAACGTCGGGGATTACATCAAGTCGGTGAATGGCATTAACCTGACCAAGCTGCGGCACGACGAGATCATAAGCCTGCTGAAAAACGTGGGCGAAAGGGTAGTGCTGGAAGTAGAGTACGAGCTCCCGCCAGCCGGTGGGTGCCTCTCTGATAACGCTACTCTCTTTTCTTGGCCGCTTTTTGTCCTGGGGTACAGATGAGCTTGCTCGTGCATTAGCCGTCATGGCCATGGCAGTATCCAGGGGCATTTTGATGTTGTGCCTTCGTCTGCTCGCAGCGCCGCGGTGGATGCTGCAGAGCTGTGTGCAGTCGGAGCAGAGTGCTTTTTCCGGCACAGTGGGTGCCTGTTCATGCACACTGCTGGGAGATGGCTGATTAGGTCTGTCTTGCCTCGGAGTGACTCGGTAGCACAGGCCAATCTGCCTCCTGATGCTGCTTCGGCTTGTTTTGCTTTTTCCCTTTTGGAGCGTGGCTATGGGAGGTTTTATTCAGTCGTAAGCATGTATTGCCAGATCCTCTTTTCTGAATTGTGGCAAGTGCTGTTATTCCTCAAGATGCTTTGAAATGTTTTGTGTTTTCAGAAGGGAAGCTGAAGCAATCCGCTTTCCAGCTAAGGAGCCCCGGCAGAAGCTGGCAAGCCCAACTGGCATTAACAGGGCTTGTGTCCTGACATGGGAGACTATGTGCTCTTGCCCTCATTTATTTGTTCTGATTAAAACAAATTCCTCGATACAGTTTCTCATCACAGGCTTTCTATTGTGAAAATGATCTCCTCAGTTATTAGTCGTTCAGTTACCCAGATCAATCAGAGGATGATTGGGCAGAAGAAATAGAACAGCTAAAAATAAGATGACAGGAAAAACAAAACTAATGAAACTGAAACATTTTGCCCCAGATAGGAAGCTATCTTACACTTCATAGCTTTGCCATAGCTGCTGCCTTTACGTGAAAAGTATTGAATATATAAATGATCATATAAAGCCCCAAGAAGGAAAAAAAAAAAAGTAATCTGAATTAGCTGAATCTCTATCCATCATTCCTCTCTGTTCTGCTGTAAACGTTAGTTAGCTTTTGCATACAAGCCTGGTAAAACAAACAAAAACCCTGTGGTTCAAGTTTTCCATGTTCTCATACTACTAGACATGACAGCTCTTAACCTTCCTCCTTAGCCGTGAGCCTGGCTATCAGGAATCTGATAAGCTGTACTTACCAGGCAAGGAGCAGTGCCAACACCGCATGGCTCAATCAATAGCAGCGATGCGAAATGTCCCCAGCTCTGAATGGGCAGGGAGAGCACACTGAAACAGTCACTTCTCTCCAATGAGATTATTGATGCTGTTTATGACTAATCCAAACAAAGAGGCACTGCAAAATACAGGGAATTGTCAATTATTGCGTTGCTGCAGTTCATTGTGGGCTTTTATCTGCAGTGAGGGTTTGTTATTGCTGTGTGCACCCGCCTCCCTCTCTCATTCTCTCTCTTTCCCTGGGCAAAGAGCAGAAATAGAGTGCAATTCAATCGCTTGTGCTTGTGGGTTTGAATTTTTCTCCCCACTTTGTAATTTCCAGCTTTGGAAGAGACCTGGCAAGTCCAAGTCTGGTTTTCAGGCCACTGTGTCGTATCATCTCTTTCATAAATAAACCAAGCCCTGTGTTAACACTAGCTTAGGTTTCCCTGCTCCCCACTGATCTTACGAAAGGCTGTTGCAGAACTTCATGTTTGGATGCTTAGGACACAGATTGGAAGGTTTCTGAACACATTTGTGGATACTTTATACCCTTTTCTTGGTATGTGAGTATCACCCCTTAGCTGGGAGCCTTCCCGTGCCCTGAGCTTTTCCCTTCTGGAGCATTTCCAGGCTGTGTCCCTGTTAGCAGTCTGTGTGCAGCCGCAGGAGCAAAGCGGCTGTGCGGGGGACAGTGTTTTGGGGGTTTATTTGCCCTCGCTGCAGCCTCGTCCCCAGGGCTGCCTGCCTGCCAGGCAGTACCATGCCTCCACTCTACATCTTTTGGGTTAGTTTATCCCTAATTTGAGTGCAGGTTGCAAGCCCTCAGGGTGCTTGGCAGTGAGGACCAATGTGGTCAGCGAGGACAGTGGGGAAATTTGCTTAAAAAAAACCCCACCCTCCTAAGCCAAGGGGAAATGTTAGTGCGGACGTGCCTAGGAGAGCCTTCAGCTCTGATTTGCCAGGTTGAAGTCAAGCTCTTGGTCTCTTTTCAGATTATCTTTGTGGCCATTTGTTGCACTTGGTTTGAAGATTAGGAATTGATCTTTTTGGAGCGGACCAGGCTGAAATGCCTTGTGCGGTTCTGGATGGAGAAAAGTGGGAAATTGTCCCACATTCACCACAGTAGTTCAATAAATCATTAAATAGCAGGGGATGGCAAGGGACGGAAACAGTTTCTTTCTTTTTCTCTTTACTTTTGTACATTAAATAGTACTGTGTATTTAACATAAAATTACTGAATTGCCCCTAGGATCAGTTTAAAGGATTCACTTAATCTTTTTTTAAAGTCAAAATATGAGAAGTAAGGGAAAAATAACCCAACCTTTTGCACTGAGGATTTTGGATTTTCATTTTCTTTAAGGTCAGCCAGTGACTTGATTCCTTACACTGCTGCTGGTTTTTTTTTTTTTAATAAGTTTCCATCTGTGGCAGAAGCTTCTGGCTTTTGAGTAATGCTGAACACATTAAAGCCAGTTGATAAACGAGATGGTTTTACTTGAATGTCAGAGTATTAACCAAGACAAATTTGAGGGGAGGTGCACAATACTGAGCTGGTGAAATCATCTTAAAATGTGATGGTTGGTTCTGATGAAGGTTCACAGGTCCAGGTCAGGCATTTTTTACCTCCAAACAGGGAAGATACAATATGGGTATGGGGCTGGACTTTGATTTCAGTGCCCTTTGGATGCGTTTTGGTATTATTTTGTAAGGTGGTGTGAAAAAGGCTTGTCTAGTGGCAACTGGTTCTTTCTCTCTTCCTTTAGTGCCAGAGAGCAGCGCTGGCATTATTCCCAAGACCATTGAGGTGTCCCTCTACAAGGAAGGCAACAGCTTTGGCTTCGTGCTGAGAGGTTAGTGGCTTCTCCAATGGAAAAAAAAGAGTGAACAAGCACCAGGAGAGGTGATTTGGGAAGCGGGAAGAGAAAAGTAGGAAGATGAATGTCATAAACCTCAGCTGAAAGCGAAAGCGTGTCCTGGAGAGCATCCCATGCAGCCTTCAAGGACTGACGGCTGCCTAATCCAGGGCAGTCTTTGTGCTTTCAGGCTGTCAGCTGTTACGTGATAAATGTCTCTCCTTTCTCGGCATTCTCATTCAGACTTTCAAACCTCCAGTGACTTACGGCTTTCCCGGTTTGATTACAGGGGGAGCCCATGAAGACTGGCACAAGTCCAGACCGCTGGTGCTCACCTACGTGAGGCCGGGTGGCCCAGCAGACAGGTAATGCTCGTGTTGTACCTCCAACGTTTGCTTTCGCAAGACAGACCAGCAGCTCTCACCATGCTCTTGGACATGTGTCCTTCTTGTCCTTCTTGCCCCAAGGCTTCTCACTCTGGTGGTGTGGAATGACACAGATTGTATGTGCAGAGGATGGGTCCGGTGCTCGTAGGCTGACCCATGTGTAGATGTTCTAGTTATAAGCAGAAACTCCTCCTCCAGAGGCAGCCACTTAATTGAACCTGTGCAGATGAAGAGCTGATGCTGTGTTAGAAACCAGGCGGCAGCCTATCTAGTCTCATGCCACTAATTTAATATGATGGACCTGGAACTATAAATAACCCAAACTGTTGTCCCAAGGAGTCTTCAGTTCCTCCAGGATCAAAGTAATTGACTTTTTAATGTATATAAACCTCCCTATATATATACAAATATATCAAATATACATACACAAAATATATAGCTATATTATAAAGATGTATAAATATATATAGAAAATACATGTAAATACAAATAAATATGTATATATACAAACACAAAAATTTTCAGTAACTTTTGCCTGTGGCTTCCTACAGGGAAGGGTCCTTGAAAATTGGGGACAGGCTGCTGAGTGTCGATGGGATCCCTCTGCACAGCATGACCCACGCCGATGCCCTCAACATCCTGCGGCAGTGCAGCCAGGAGGCACTCTTCCAGATCGAGTATGATGTGACCATCATGGGTAAGGCAGAGATGGTTGTGGTGGCGTTTTCTCTGACTGCCTGGAAAATATGTGAGACTAGAGACAGCAACTGGGATACTTGGTTTCAGTGGAAAAATTGCTGAGCGATGCACTGCCGATGTGGGTGTAGGGCGTAGAGTTCAAAGACGGCTTAGTTAAATGCATTTGAAATGCCCTTATCCGATGATGTGTCTCGATGGGAATGATGACTGGTTTTAGAGGAGGGGGGAAAAAGGGGGCTTTCTAATGTGGGCAAAGAGGGCATAGGAGAAATCAGAGCTAAAGGACACTGGAATGTCGGTGCTCCGCCAGCACTGCAAATAACGCTATTAAATATGTGCAGGAGAGAGAGCTGCAAGCAGGCAGAGACTT
The DNA here is from genome assembly GCA_013398915.1 of Dromas ardeola. Lineage (NCBI taxonomy): Eukaryota > Metazoa > Chordata > Aves > Charadriiformes > Dromadidae > Dromas > Dromas ardeola. Next base: position 392,678 of record VYZM01017044.1, read on the forward strand.
GATGTGGCTGCAGCTTTGGTTCTGAATTTTGACCCTGCTTAATTCTAGAGCTATTCCCTTTCTTAGAAATCTTAGTTCAGATCTGCTGCTGAGATAAATACGGGGTGATCAACTGATTGACCCCAAAGAGGACAGAATTTACTGGAGGGCAGAGGATGGGTATTTCTAAAAAATGTTCTACATAGTAGATATTAAGTTTGAGGGTTTGGAGGGTTGGTGGTTTTTTTTATATTTTATTTATTTGATTTTCTGTTTCAAGCTCTGGGAAAGGGTTTATTATTAGCTACTGTAAAGTCGTTTTGAGCTGGCTTTGTGACACACAGCTGTTACTGCAGGGAGCGTCGTTAATGAGTTTAAGGTTACCACAGAGTCCGAAGCTGTGTTGGCTCTGGAAACTCGTTGAGCTGTGCGTTAGATTTTGATGTTACATATATGTCTCCAGAGGGGTTTTTGCCTCCACTGGAGCCACAAGCTGGCCTAGGTTGGAGTTTTTTCCACAAATCTTGCAAACCATTCCAGCACGCCCGAGCCTAGGATCCAGTGAGGAATAGGAATCCGTGATATCAGGTTGTTCTTTGATTTGTCAGTGAGGAGGGAAATAAAAAGAGTTTGCAGCTGAGAGAATTTAATACCACACTAGCCCCAAGGAAAGAGAGCTGAGAATGCCAGAACTCTCTCCGTGCAACGTGTGAGAGGGTTGCATCAGGATAAGCGACCTCCTTGTGCCCCTGAGGGCTTTCTTCTTCCTTTTTAGTCTCCTTTCCCCAAGCTTTCCCCTCCCTTTCAGCAGTAACTCCACAAGCATGGACATACCGGGTCTCCCCTGGGGCAGGAGGCTGCCAGGACCTGGGCAACTGTGTGCCACGCAGACGCGTGCTCCGCTGGGAGAGCTGGAAGGAAAACCTGCCATTGCCTGCAACCTGCCTGACTTCTGCCATGCTGCGGGAGCAGCTTCTCTTTAGAAATTGTCTGCTATTCATAAAAAAGAGGAACCACTTAAATGATGGAAAACAGAAGCTACCCAAACCCTATTTTCTACCTTTCTACATGTTTGCGATTGTGGTATCTCTGCCACGCTCAGTGAGGGATGCCCGTTCCTCTCCTTGCAGGCTGGCAGCCCTGCCCGGGCAGGGGGCAGGTGGAGTTAAGGAGGGATTTTGCACAGAGCTGTCAAGTCTGAGCAGTAGCAAGCAATTAATGGTGCGTGCGAAATGGGCTTTTGGGGGGTTTTGTTGCTTGTATGGTCCCCTGGTGCCTACGTTGCAGAAAGTTGATTGTTTTAAAACCTGACTTGGAGCAAAAATAGTCATGAAGGTATCTGGGTATTTCTTCTTGAGTAACTCTCCCATGTAAAAATGTTAGAACACAATGCAGTGGCAGGGTTTTATGCAGTGATTCTCCATCTTGTGTTGCTATACAGTGGATCACAGCCACACACTTCATGAGATGTAAAACCAACCCCTTTCTTAGATAATTTCTGCATAGGAAGTGCTTTTCCCCAACCCTGTAAAGGGATATGCTTGCTCTACTTTCTTTTAAGGCAAGATGATGTAGAATGTTTAGCTTAAAACAATCACTGCAGACAGTTTTGCCAGGCAACAGCTAATAACTGCAACAGGAGATGAGTGCATCATCCCCAACTCAGAACTATTGCAGACATTCTCTTTCCCAGCCACAGGAAGATAATAAGGGAAGGGAGAGGCAGGCGCTGGAAGCTGTGTGGGGACATTATTAGCCTGAAGGGAGCACTCCTAATCCCCGTTTTGAAAACTTGGTGAAGGGGCTGGAGGGACATGTGGCCACACAGTTCACTTGACTATAAGAGCTGGGGACATCACCATGAAGTGGTGCTTGGCCTGCTCATCCCCAGGGAAAATAGTTTTTTCATCGTGCTCGCTCTCCGCTGCAGCCATTTGCGCTGGGGTGGTGTGGGCTGACCCTTGAGGAGGGAAAGTTGTTTTTCTGCATCTGTCCTTGGTGAGAGACCAAGGCTTCTGCGGGGGAGTGTTGAATCACGGCGTTCCCCAGCTGGCTGCATAGTTTCCCAGCCAAAATTGTGCGCTGAGGATGAACTGCATGGGGCCAGCCCCGCTCTTGGTGCGAGGGACGCGGCAGCTGCTTGCCACCACCACGGAGCATCCCCCAGCGGTCGGGTTTTCACCAGGGAGGCCAGTATAGGATGGGGCCGCAGCAGGCTTTTAATCAAATTGGCTGAGATTTCTCAAGGCCACCAAAGGAATTAAATTAATCTGCCATTTCCATTTAAAAGGAGTGTGAACTGTGCATGCATCTCCCTTGGGCATCGGGAAAATCTCTGCCCTTTGCCAGATAAACGTTGCAATAAACAGATTCTTTCCTGCTGTGACACTTTATCTTATGGACCTTTAAAAAAAGGTGGGGGGGGGAGAAAAAAAACAACACATAAACTGATCAGCCAGAAACCAGTGGCATTTGAATAGTTACTCTGTAAATAAGCTGTGTGTGCCATGACACGAGGCACTGGGCTGCAAGCCTTTAGGGTTGACTCACAGAGGGGGGGAAGCTCTCTGCCAGAGATGACAACTGAGCAAAGGGATTTGCTGTGCCTTCTCCTCCTCTCCCTTCCCCTGGCTGCCCCTCCGCCTGTTCATTTTTAGGATGGAGATTTTAAGCCTGTGGGGCTCTCCTGCTGATGGAGTGGAGGGCTGGTGGTGTCCCACAAACAGGTGACCGCTCGGCATCTGCTGAGCGGTGGCATGAAGTAGGGCCTGAAGAGGGGCCCGTGAAGTCAAAAGCCTCCATGTGCCTGTGAAGCCAGAGGGATCACGAGCCGCTGGGCTGTGTCAAGAAGGGAGCAGCTCCCTGATTTGGTTCTTCTAAGAGGTTTGGGTTTCTTTTTTTTTTTTTGCATCTGCAAATGGAGTGCCTTTTCCCTTTCCCCCTGTATTTTTGGACAAGTTGTGTGACAGCTGTGCCTCAGTTTCCTAATCTGTAAAATGGTACCATCCTCCTCTGGGAAGCACAATTCATTGCTTGCAGAACGCTTCCGTACCCTTACATGAAAATCTGCAACAGCCATGCAAAGCAGCATACGCATATGTGGTTTTTCTGTTTCTTCGTAAGAAAACCCTAGAGAAATGATGCAAGCTGATGTATCCATATTAAACTCTGTGTCCCTGGCCTCAGTGATACTTGTTCTGCAACGGTGTGATTTTTGGCCCTCAGTACATGCTGAGCAGCATTTGGGTTGTGTATCTCATGAATGCTGAGCCTCCAAAACAACTGCTTAGACTCTCTTGGCTTGCGAGAAAGGATCTTGCTTTAAGTAAGGTGAGCTTTGCTGTGAAACGCAGGAGAGCCACGGATGTCTTTTCCACAGATGCTGGGTGAGGTTGCAGCCATGTGTGATATTGCAGAAACACCTCGTGGTACCAAAGCAGCAGCACCAATTGACTCCCTACAGTAAGGTGATTGCATGGCCTGCCCTGACCTCTCCGTGTTTCTTTTTAAATTAGCTTGGGTGTAATAGCCCCGTGTTAATCACACCTCACAAATATTGCTAAATAGCAGACTCCTGACCTTTGATTTGAGCCAAATTTTTCCCTAGAATAATTAATAGAGGCTTGGCTGGTATTGCCTCAACAAATGCCTCTGTAAAATGGATTTGGAGCAATTCTCATCTATGCCACTGGAGATGAGAATTAAAAAGGATGACAGGGTGGCCTGGGCGGTGGGTGGTGAGACTGTGGGCTGGAGGCAGGACTGTGGTTTCCTGCAGTCTTATTGATGCCTAGGTCCTGTCATGGCAATAGGTACCCAAAGCTCATTCTTCTCACCATCGTACTGAGACCTCCCTGGGAAACACTTGGCAAAGCTGAGGAGCTTGGACGCTGGGTAAAACCAAGAGGAGTAGGTATTTTCCTTGCAAAGAAAGGTCTACCACTCCAGCAAGCTTTTTTCATTATTCTTTTTTTTTTCCTATCTCCTTCCCTTCAGCTGGAAGAATATAAATCTGTGTCCCTCTGCAGAGGATATGTGCTGGACACATACAGACTGCAAAACCAACAGATAGCTGGTGTTTGCTGTTGGAAGAGATCCTCGGTCTCTTGTTGCTTCCTTTGCTAACAAAGACTTAAATGCACCTTCTGCAGCCTTTAGCTGGGTGCTTTGTGTATCTTTTGATTGAATGGGGCTGTGCTTTTTGCCAGGGTCTGCAGGTCTCCCCAGTGGTCCTTTTCAACAGAGAATAGACAGTGTTTTACTTGAAGCCTGCATAACATTTAACATGGCTCATTCCTCCTCCTCCCTCCCGTGGGAAAAACGGCACTGTGAGTAGACCAAAGCCTGAACATCTCCTGGCTGATCCCCAGGGGAAATTTCCAAGGGAAATTTCTTTCTCCAGGGACTCGGCATCTTCAACAAAGCTCAGGAAAGACCTCACTGCAGCTTAGCTTCCAAGATCTGCATCAATGCTCCTGTTCATCAGAGAGCAAGAATGAGCCATGCATCAAGTTTTGGAGCCAAGTAGCATTAGCATTTTTAGTGGAGCATACCTTTGGAAGAGAAAAGCCTTACTATGAATAATTAAGGGCTGAGGAGGTATCAAGCTCTCAGGGGCTCTGCTGGCCTTTCCTTCGAAGTGGATGGCTGGGTTTCTATGAACTAGTTTTGTGGGGGGGTCAAACAACACATGGGCTGCTGGTTGTGGGTTGTGTGGTGGTGATAACACGTTTGTGAATCCAGCCTTTTTATGATGGCTTTAGGTAATCTGGAAGCAAATGTGTGTAACAGAGGTGGAGGGAATATCTGTCTGATCAGCTAGAGACACAGGCTTTCTTCTTCCTCCCCCTTCCTCAGAAGAGATGAATAGGTATGGTGCAGGCTTATGCTAACAAGTGCAATGTCGTAGGAGTTTCATAGTCTCACTTACAACATCTATTAAGCTTATTGCAGAAATGCATCTTTTAAACATGAGTTACCCCTGTATTGTCTGAGAGGAGGCTTTTGTAAGCACGTGGGTAGGTAGTTCTGTGTCTCTGCTCCCACTGTTGCACTGGAGAAGCTGAAATGAGCAGTTGAGGCGATATTTCGAAACTGGTGCTGAAGCACGTAGGAGTTGACTGACTTGTGTGCTGGTCATCAGTTTTTTAAGTTACCGTGTGACACAGACTGTAGCATGTCCAAACTACAGGTTTGCTGATACATACAGCAAGTCAGCACTATTGGGAGACCCTCTGCATTTAGAAATAGAAGAGGCTGGATGGGAAGTGTCTTCAAATGCTCTCTTATTTTACAGATACTGTGGCAAATGCTTCAGGTCCTTTACTAGTTGAAATAGCAAAGACTCCAGGGTCCACGCTAGGAATCACATTGATGACAACCACACACCGGAACAAGCAGGTCATTGTCATTGACAAGATCAAGCCGGCCAGCGTGGTGGACAGGTACAGATCTGAACAGGCTGCCCCTAGCTCTGCTTTTCCTTTCTCTGCTGCTTTTTTGTCCCCTTATTAGTTATATACCATTCTTCCCTGCCTTGCCTTAAAATGCCCATGTCCACATGTTCTTAGCACTAAGCGTGCTAAAAATATTTGACCCAACACCAGCGGACACTCCTCACCGGGAATGAATGTAACTCGGTGCATGTGAAAGCTGAGCTCTGTTTTAAAAACCTCAGATCTGACTGCCCTGGAGCTGTGGAATGGCAAACACCTATTCTGGAGACTTCTGGCTAGAGCCTCTTGCTGATGGGCGAGTCAGTGAGTCACCCTTGACGTGGGGATGCAGAGTGACAGACCGTGATGCAGCCCCAGCCGTGGGTAGTTGTGTTGCTGAGCTGAACTGCTGGCTTGTAGGACTTAACTACGCTGCTGGGTGAGCCCTCAGCCGTCCAGACTAGCTATGAGTGGGCACTATTGAAAACTTAAAAGATCTTTCCCAAGCTATCAGCAGCACTGACTCAAGCTTGAACCATCTTAGTTGGTATTTTGGGCAACGCTTGAACTTAAGGTTCAAATTGGAAGTAAAAAAAATGAGATATGAAAATAAATTCACATGAATTCACGTGGTCATTCACAGTTGGATTTTGTTTGTTTCTGCTCCCAACTTTAAGGACAAGTTTTTTGTCCATGTGTGTAATTACCTCTCTTGCTGTTTCCTTTGCAGATGTGGTGCGTTGCATGTTGGTGACCATATTCTCTCCATTGATGGCACAAGCACAGAGCACTGCTCCTTATTAGAGGCGACTCAACTTTTAGCTGCCACTTCAGAAAATGTCAAGCTGGAGATATTACCTGTTCACCAAAGCAGACTGCCTTTGAAGCCTCCAGAAACAGGTGTGTCCTCTGTGCAAACACTGTTGGTTGCCCTCAAAACTCACTTGAGGTCCCTGCTGGGGTTCTTGCTGCTTTTGAATGCTGGCAACAGACTCCAAAGAGAGACATCTGTGGAGGAACAAAAAAGATGTTTTGATGAAATGCATGTGATTAGATGACGTTCTTCAAGGATGTGAATAGGAAAAAAAAAGGTAACATCTGTGCGTGAATGGGGAGATTGGAGTTGGGAATCCCAGGGTTCTGCAGTGCTGAGTGCTGTGCAAGCTGCTTCCTTAGTACCTCAGATAAGAGACTTTAATGGAGAGGGAGGAAAACAACCTTGGTGCTGGCAAATGTGTTTCCAAGCTCAGCTTTCATTTGCTGGTGCCTGGTAAGGCTTTGTAAAGGACGTGTCAGTAGCTAGGCAGAATCCTGCTGGACTTCCTTAGGAAACACAAGTGTTCATCTTCTGGACCAGCCTGAATGGCCGCTGTGTCTGAGCAGCCAAGGGTAGAGTGAATGCATCTGTGGCTGCTTCTTTCCACCACCCCCCACCAAAGAAATACTGGGAAAAAAATTCTCTCTCCAGTGAAATCAAGCCCAAGATGCCTGTAAACACCATTAGGAATTCGCCCTGATGAGCATCCTTGTTGCCCACCTTTAGTTTCTCCTTCCATGGGAGAGACTGACTCAGGCTCACATATAAAGTTAATTGTGATCATAGCCTCAGTACTAGTAGATTTGTTGCAACTCTTGCATGCAGTTTTTTTACAGCCCGTACTGATGCTGTTGGTAATTCAGGTTTTTCAGGTGCGACTGTTCAGTACCGACCCCTTTTGCAACCATTTTCAATCACTTGTCCCTCAGGATCACATATTTTAATAATATTGGTGCACCGTAGCCCTGGGCACAGTTCTTCTTTTCCATTCTCTTCTAGGGCGGTTTGGGGAAAGAAGGAAAGTATCTGTGTTGTCTTCTTTAACGTGATGTGATGAAACATAAAATCTAATGACATCACCATGTCTAGAAATAAATCTCTTACATGTCCAGTCCAATTTGTGCAGAATTAAAGCAGTTTAACAAAGAGGATGGATGACTTGACCTTTGTGCCCAAGAAAAAATGGAAAGCTATAATTCTTTTTCAATGGCTGTTAAAATAAACTATTCTCCTCCTTCCATTAGTGCCCTTGTCCTAATCTCCTTTCAGAATATATGCATTCAGCAGCAGCTCAGAGAAGGGGGATCTGTGGAAGGACAGCTTGGTGTGTTCAGCGCCTTTTTACCCAAACCTCCATACATCAGATCAGTTTGCTGTGGCAGAAATTCAGAACACAGACTTAGGAGAACAATTGAAACACATTAATATCAAAAATAAGGGATATAACAATTGCTTTCATTTTTGATTAAACTCTTAGACACGTGAAGGATCATAGGGATGGATGCTGCTCAACCACACGGCTGTTAGGAGGCAGAGGTGTGTGGTTGGAGACCAGTGCTGGGGCTTACACCTTCCCCAGTGCTGATGGGGATGGGAAAGGGAGGTGGTGGGGACAGAAGGGAGAGTGCTTTGGCCAAGAGGAGCAGCTCACCAAGCAGTGCTTCTCGATGGTGTAAACAGCCACAGCACCGTGCGGCCCATGGTGAGCAGCTGAGGAACCGCACCAAAGTTGACAAACTGCGTTTGGACCTAGGAGAGACGCTGCTTTCTGCACCAGACGCCAAGTGCCAAGTCCACAGGCTGCTTTTTCTGAGCTTAGGGAAACAAACAGGGGCAGGAAGGAAAAATGGGACATGCGAAAGCAAACTGTCACAGTTGGAGAGAGAGTGAAGCCCAAGGAATGCAGCTGAGGAGAGGAGACTGTGCAGACACATCCCTCTTCAGCATTTGCATTACTGAGTCCTTCCAGTGTGTGCCTGCATGGGGCTTGTCATTATATTTTTCAAATGTGGCTTCTCGTGCAATCAAAATCCAGCTATTGTGGAGGTAGAGAGGGATCTGAACCTGCAGCTGCCATGCAAAAATATGGTCTGATGCTGAAGCACGGATTTGTCAAACTGAGTTTGCTTTCTCCGGGGCAATGGGGGCATTTGAGAGTTTGTGGGAGGATTACGCCCTAAGATCAATGGGAGCGGATGGTGCCCAGGAGTGGTGCTGGGATGGATGGGTTTCCTCAAGCAGGGATGATGTACGAAAGCATGGGGAAAGCTGTTGTAGGTTCTTATCGTGGAATTGTCCAAAATCTCTTCTCTCGCCCAATGTACTGGCATCTGAGTTTCAAAGGCAGTTTTTTCTGTTGTGTCAGATATAAGCTAAGAATTTATAGACAAATGGGAGAGTATTAATTGCTTTAAATGGATTAAATGATTTTGTATATATGCTCATAAGCTCTGTCCCTCATGTTCAAAGTATTTAATTTTATTAAGAACTTTCCTTTATATATATAATACATATAGCTACCTTTATTCATTTAATTTTTGTTTTTAAAAGCTGCCTGGCACTGAATTTACTTTTGAATCCACAAAATAGAGACCCCAGAGCTAGAAGTGGATTTTTTTAAGAGCTTGATAGAATAAGCGCTAAAGTCACTAAATGTTTAGCAAAGACTAAATATAATCGTTATATTGGCTGGAAAACCTGACCTAAATGATTTGATGTCTGTGATGCATGCACAGAAAATAGATTTCCACTGTTAAAGGCACTAACAGATGACCTTTAGATGAGATGTCTGGGTGGACTCACTAAATAAACTGAGTCCCTGTGCCAGGTTTGCACTCTCAGGAGGCTCTGGTAGTACCAGGGCTGGTGGCGTTTCTGCCTAGTTGGAGGACACAGAGCCTGGAGGAGATCTCATCCTGGAAAGGTGGTTGCCAGTCTCTGCAAGTGGTTGCGCGGTTTAGAGCTCTGGGATAACTCGTGGCTCCAGTGATGCTCCGCTGCGGGATGTTGTTCATGCTTAGCTGAATAAAAGAGACAGTTGCAATCTTTCTCGTTAGCCAGCCTCTTGGAAGAAAATAGATCCAGACAGCATGGTGCAGACACTGGGGAGAGAAAACCCAGTGCTGCTGGGCAAGGAAAACCAAAGTGACCCTGTGCTGCGCAGGGGCAAAAGGAGCGTCAGTGAGAACGGCCAAGAGACCTGTGCCTGGGGGTGTGTGAGGCATTCCAGAGGAGGCCTGTGGCATTGTGACCTGATGTTGCAAAGCCGCAGTTCCTGGGACGAAGGATTTCCAGATGATGGATGTCACCCTGCAACAGATTTCTGCCAACGTGTTCTGGGCTGGGGTTAGGGTTAAAGCTAAAGCGGTTGTGTGGCCTTGAATAGAGTCTGCCATGCTGGTGCCATATTTTAATTTAGTGTTTGCTACAGCATTGGCATCTCTTCCCATGTTGGTGGCCCTCTGTAATTGCCTTTAAGCAGCGGTGTATAAAATCCCTTTTGTTCTGGTGCGCTGGAGGTGGCCCTCTGCTGCTCCTCTCTTTCTTCCATGTGTGCACCCTGTGATGGATTCCTGGCCAACAGCAGCTGCAAAACAACCAAACACTGGAGGCAAGCAAAGTGCTCAAAGCAGTCCTTGGCATGTGCAGAAGGCGTTGCGCCTTGTCCCCGGGAGGGCAGCTCTGGCAGCAAGGTGGTAAACAGCACAAGGAGGTTTCCCCGGTGCTGTCGGATAATGCTGATGGCCTCTGTGGGGAAACTTGTGGCTGGAGGGAGCTTCTGCACATCGCACAACAGACTGCAAATGGTAACGACATCTGTGCGCTGCCAGCATGGCTTAGTCAGGCCCGTTGGCTCAGGATGTGGAGTTTTTTATGGGGAAGGGGTGGATTTCTGCCACTTTGCATCAAGTGTCATGAGGTTACGTGGGGATGCGTTTTCGCTGCTGGTGCTTGACACACTGTGGCTGGGCCCTGATTTATTCAGAGCCAGTATGAGGCTCTTTTCTACAATATCCTGGTTTATACTTCTTACCTTTTGTTTCTCTCACTTCTCCTCCCTGCCTGTGGTGATTTCTGCTCCCCTGGGTGCCATCAGTCAAGGTGCAGAAGAGTGACCACCACCACTGCTGGGATCCTTGTGTCAACTACTGTCACACCCACCACCCCGGGCACTGCAAGACACCCACTTGGAACCAGACGTCTGGACAGGATTACTGCAAATGTAACCTCAGCGCACAGCATTGTCCCCATCCCCACGCGTGTCTGTTTATGTTGTGCCCCTCCATTTCCTTAATACCCAACTCTGTAGCCTGGCTTGTCACTCGTTTCCTCCTCGGTCACCCGAGTCTGTTTCTACAGGTCCAGTGCTGAGGTACAAAATCAGTACCTGCAGCCCAGCACATGCAGATCTGGTAACTGCAACAAGAGCAGAGTGCTGGGCAGACCCATGCTCCCACCCTCTAACCCCACACCCCGCTGCTTGGTTTCATACAGCAAAAATAAGTTGCTGTGGGACGAGGGCATCTCTGGTGACGTGTAGAAATCTGATACAACAACGCACCCAGCTCAGCCCTGGTGCCACACAGCAGGATTATGGCTGCTTCAAAATCTGTAAACCCCCCTCTTGCAGGAAGCAGGCTTTGTTCAACCCCAGGTTTCTTGTCTTACGGCAGTAAGATAGGGAGGAGAAAACATTGCACTGTTTCCGAACTGTGGGAACCAAACAGGGCAGCTCCATTGCCGAGCAGCTCAAGTTCAAGCTATGGTTTCTCTTTGTATGTATTTAAGTTTCATTAGTGCCATCATGCTAACCTGCTGTTGGCCGCCCTGCATCCATGATGCACTTCTTGCCTGGTGGCCTGGATGCTACAGTGACAGGCAGCCCAGTCACTGCACACCAGAGAGCAATGTCCATCTTGAGCCCGAGCTTATCCTCATAGCTCTCCTGGAGCTGCAAGCCCAGGACAAGGTTTTCACATTGACTTGAGCCCTGGAGCTGGGAAGGAGGAGTGAGTCAGAAACCATTAGGTGTTTGATGAAGACCTCTTAGGTGAACCTCCTGGTGCACTTCTCTGTGCACACCCGTAACACAATCTGTATTTCCTCAGCTCTGGTGGCTGCCAACTTCTCGTCTCCCACCATGAACGCGCAGGGCTTCCCCTGCCAGAACTCGAACACACTACCTCGCAGCTCCCACCCCATGAGCCCCCGCACCACCATGCTGAGGAGGAGGCAGAAGAAGAAGGAGCACAAGAGCTCGTGTAAGAGTGGCCATGGGCTGGGGCTGGGTTGGACGGGTGCATAAGCTTGCCTTGCTGTCCTTACTGTTGACTGTTAGCCGGGGTAGGACCTCTCTTCTCAGCACTGCTAGTGCCTCCCTTATCCTCGGTCACTGTCCCCACCACTGCCAGACTGAGGTCTGTGAGCAGACCTGCTATGTTGACCGTGGCTACCCTGACCTTCTGCCTCTCTCCCTCTCAGTGTCGCTGGCCTCCAGCACGGTGGGTCCTGGCGGGCAGATAGTCCACACGGAGACGACAGAGGTGGTGCTCAGGGGAGACCCTTTGAATGGCTTCGGACTCCAGCTCCAGGGAGGCATCTTTGCTACCGAAACCCTGTCTTCCCCACCTCTCGTCCGTTTTATTGAGCCCGACAGCCCGGCAGAGAGGTTAGAGACCTTGCCCTTGGATGCTGATGGTGCTGCTGCTGAACATTTCATGGTTTGGTTTGTTTTCTCTCCTCAGAGGCTCATTTAGATATTTACTATCATCCTTGTAATATCTCCCATTCTTCACTGGGCATGGTTTACTGTCACTGCCATTTCTGCACTCGTCGGCTGACCGCGGCCTCCCTCGCATCCCAGGTGAACGTCTTGGCACCAGGCTGCGGCTGTTCTGGGAGGAGGAGGAAGGGAGCGTGTGTCTGTGTGAGAGCGCCATTCCCGTTCCTTTTTTTTTTTTTGTCCTTTCTCTTCAAAAGATAAAGGTTTTGTCTGGGTGCAGAAAGGAGAAAGATCTAAAGAAGTGGGCTCAGGAAAGTGTTTTCTGACTGGTTTCACATAGCAGAGCCCAGCTATACAAATTGGCCTCAAAGCCAAGGTTTTGGAGCTGCAGAGAAGGGCTCTGGTTAAGGAGCAGATAGGTGCTGCATTTAAGCACTCGTGCTTTTGGCTCTATAATGCTGGGAAAAGAGTGGAACGGAGGAACGGCATTACCTGCTGCATGTCACCCCCTGGGGATACCGTGAGCAGTGACTCCTCTGGCAGCCGAGCCTCAGTTCGGGAGCTCTGGCTGCACTGGCTAAACTTTTCCCAGTACCCTTGCTGGCTGGATTTAAAGTCTGTTCGAGTGTCTGTGTGCTGCAACGTAGATGTCCTCTAGCAAGGTTTTTCTCACTTAACGGACCAGGTCCCAGCATGGCTTGAGCTCTTGTGGGGCAGAAAGGAGAGCTGGTTTCGTTAGGCAGATGAAATAGTGAGAGGTGAGCATGCTGGCACTTATGCCCCCATGCTGGTTTCTCCTCCCACCTGTGATTTCCACTGGTGGTCCATCCTGCCTAAGGAGGGTGCCTGAGGTGCAACGATCTGGCAGTGCTCAGCACCTGCTGGAGACCCTTCCTTGGGAGGAGAAGTCTCCAAGGGCCTCGTCAGCATGTGCTGATGGTTTGGTGTCCCCAGGCCAGCCTGGGAAAACAGCACACGGAGGAGTCGTACGTCAGGGAAAGCACCTGCAAAAGGGAATGCACGTCCTTGCCGTGCAGAGCAGTCTCTGCGTGGCAGCTTCTCCAGGCGGCCGATGCAGAGGCAGGGAGGAACACGAGTGCCTGGTGCTTGTGTCTGTGGGAGGACAGGGACAGGAAAAAGAGTTGTCCTGAGTGATACAGGTTAAGAGAGATTTCAAAAGCCTTTTATGCCTTTTGATTGTTTGTTTGTTTCCAAAGAGGGTTTAAAAAGGAAAGTGATGGCGTTTTGGTTGTTTCATCCTCTATTACCAGAGTGAATTTGGCTCACGTTGCAAAGCACCAAACTCCTTTTATAAATCAGGCAGCAACAAAGCCTGTTGTCCCAGGAGAGAAGGGAGATGTGCTGAAATCCGCCTGGCTTTGTTTTATCCTCTTGCCAAGCCTGGTGCAAAAGCAAAGACTCGCGGTGCAGTCTCGCTTGGCTCTAATGTGTCGCACACGCTGCTCTCCCTCTTGGCTGCCCACCCAGCAGGATTCGCGCTCTCCTGGCTGCCACCTTCTGCTTTCTGGCAACAGGGAGCAATCCGCTCTGCGTTTGCAGCCTGGATTTGATTTGGGGATTAAATCTCTGCGGTGTATGTCTTCCTTTCCTAGACCGTGCTGCTCTTCCTAGCTGGCAGAAAAACACTATCTTTCCTCCCATCTTGAAGTGATAAGAGCACTGGGTTTGCAGCAAGGTGAAAAAGGCAGTTCTATGTTTTCATTTTGCTTTTTGTTTCTTGCTATCCCACAGAGCTTGTTTGCTCCATCCTTCCTAGATATCTTATTCCCTGTCCTTGAGAGGTTCTGCTGTAACTGCAGCCCAAGACATTAGAGCCATTTTTCTCTCCTTTACCAAGCCGGGCTCTTGGCTGAGCTACGCCGTTTCTCGTACTGCAATTGTTGCCCTTTGCAGAAGAGGGTGTGCGGTGGGGATACAGGGATGGGGCTCAGCAGCTGGGTCTGTCCTGCATGTTCACACTCTCCTGTGCAAGACCTGTGAATCCGAATGTGCTCCATTGCACAAGGGCATGATCCACAATCGCTTAGTCCATCTGGCTTGCTGTGGAGGAGCTGCCTCTTGGGTGTCTAGCAAATCTGAGTGCTACCAGGGAGGAGGATGGCATCACCCTCTTTTCAGGGAGGCTGGGCTGCCTCACGTTTATTATCTACTTTGTCCTAGCTTGTGGCAGGCAGTTTGAAGCAAAAGCTGTCACCTCCCTGATTTTTGATTTGTTTTACAGCCAATAGCCACTCACAGACCTCCCTCCCCACCTGTTGTTTTGTTTCCTGGGTGCGAGATGAAGCCTTTGGGCTCCAAATGAGACAATGATTCAGCCCCTGTTATCAGCAGGGAGGCTGGAATAGGAAGATGCCTGATGGTCCCCTCTTAGCTGCCTTGAAACACGCAGCTTTTGTGTCCTTCCTCCCCCAGCTGTCATTGACAGCAGTGGGAGAGTGTCTGGCTTCTCCATCCCAGTATCCAAAATCAATGTTTCCTGCTGAGTTACATGTTTTCTAGCTCTACTCAGACACAGTTGTTTGATCATTTTGTTTCTGGCTTTTGAGTATGAACGGTTTGCAAAAGGAAAGTTTAGCAGCTGGGTGAAGCTCTCAGCAAAGCTTTGATCTTTTGGGGCTGGAACCCACCCACCAATGTGCGCACACAGATGTATAGACACACACAGCTGCGCGCGTCTGACCTGTGTAGGCCAGCTCTGTGGCATGTAAGAGCACGACAGACTGGTTTCTGTAGCCAGCAATGTCACCATGGTCACAGCTGCTGCTGCCCACCCCACAGCTGGAGTGACTGTGCAGATGCTGATGATGCTGAGTAAGATCTTTAGCACATATCCTGTCCAAGGCTTGGATATATGCTGTTCTGTGTCTAGCAAGACACCTCCACTGCTCCGTTGCTATCTTTGAGCCCAAGGAATGAGTCATGACAAAATGCAAATCTCTGCAACCCCAGGGAGACATTCCCAACATGGACTCCAACACATCCATAGGGCTGTCATTTACTCCAGGAGATGTACTCTTGTTCTTTCTGATTTTAAAGCACTTTTTCCATGATCTCAAAGCACTTTGTAAGCGCTGATGTTAGACTGCGCATCTCTGAGACAAATGCCCTCTCTTTGCAAAAGCTGTCAAAAAGGTTTGTGTAGGATCCCCACAGCAGAGCCAAGGAAAGGTCTGCAGGACCATTGGCTCTCTGGGAACTGCTTCCAACGCAAGGGCACATGACAGCTGGAAACTGGTGTCTCTGGAATTATTCTGAAAGGTTAACAAGGCACGTTGGGTCTCCTTGCACTTGTGGAGGGAGCCAGAAGGTTGTGGCTTCACTCCACAAACTTTTATAAACCTGCAAGACGGGGGCTTAAACAACCGTGGTTGACCGAGGGTAATAGTAAAAGAAATAAAATACTTCTGACCTAACAGAGCTATTGGCTGTAAAACACCCAGGCAAATCTACCTTGAGTGACGAAACACAGGAGGTGGTTGTTTTGTGAGAAGGCAGCTCTGGTGGGAAAGGTGGCAAATGTTTGCTTTGATACTGTGTAAAAGTATCCTGTGATCGCCCAACCCTCACGGCTGCAACAGTGGTTGCACAATCCAGCCGGAATGGATTGTGTCCTTGTGTGACCTTGAAATGACAGTCATGTCTGTGTGATGCAGAGGTTGATCCCTCCTTTCCGAAAGGTGCATTTTGGCCATAGCAAGAGAGCTCTTGGTGCTGGAGGAGGCATCTCTGTCATACTTCTTGCCATCTTTGTATTTGTAAGCTGGTATTTCCAAGTGCATCTGTGTGGCTGCATAGTCCAGTAAAGGACTGTAATTAAACTTGATGTAATTTATTCGCAAGGCTGGATTCATTTATACACCATGGAGTTGTCTGTCCTAATCCAAGTCTCCTTGAACAAACAATTCGGAATTTACATCTCATAAAATAGCCAGCATTTTTCCATGGATGGCATGGACTCAGGCAGCAGCGTAAATATACTGCAAGTTTAATACCTTCCTACCAGTAACATAATCTCCCTAGGCTCTCTCCAAACTTGCTCATATTTCAGCTTTTGATGAGCCACTGGCAAAAAATGTTGTGCTTGTGCATTCTTTTTGAATTTGGACGTGTGTATTTTTTCTTGATAACCTGGCCTTTCACATAGGCTGTGTTGTTTGGAGGTGAATAATGCAGTCAGTGGCTGTTGCCTTTGATGTTATCTTTGTGTGCCTGGAAGCTGTGGTACCATGTTTTCTTACAACTGAATCAGGTGTGAGTGATGAAGAGTGGCTGGAAGGATTAGTAAAAAACAAGCTGTCTTCTGTGAAATATCAGTGGAAGCTGACATCCAGAAAGGAGAGGGCAAAGGATGTGCTTGATCATTGAAGATCAGGGGAATAAACATTCTCTGGAGGAGGCTCAAACCAGGATAGCTGATGCCTTCTGGGAAATCTTTGTGGTAAAATAACTCCAAATGTAGAGGTGAACCTTCGATTTGTTCCCATAACCCTCAACCTATTTTGGTGACCACTCTGTAGCTTATGTTAATGATGGAGGAGGAATGGTTTCCCAAGCCCTGCTAAAGTGGATTGCCTTATAGACAGGTGATAAGTGGAAAATCTGAAAAGATGTGGTTATAGCAAACCGCTGATGAAGACTGTGGAGGAGAAGGAAGGTGAGCAGTTGCCCATGGCCAGTCACCAGGAACACTACGTTCATTATTTTGTGGAGCCATAAGCCAGCTCAGTAAGGTGGAGGATTGTCTTGCTGGTGATACAGTATATTTAAAAAAAAAAAAAAAAGAAGGAAAGGTGAATATTGAATGTAGCGGTTCATGTGTGAAAAAAACTGCTTATAAATACAGAGGGGTTCCAAGAGACAAACCATGCTGTAGTAGTATATCTCCAAGATAGCCTTGGCATCATTGTTTTTCTTCCAAAGTAAAGAAAACCTGCTGATCTGTGCTCTTGGAGAAAGTGGGTCTGAACCAAAAACCCCAAAGTGCCAGTTGTGGTTATATTGGTGCGATATCGCATCAGAATAATATTGGCCTTTCAAGGCAGTTAAACAGTATCAATGTACATTTAGCTTCTAGAAATGCAATTACAAGGGATAAATGATTATCCAATTTGCTGAGACATTTCGGTGAGTTCATTGGATTGTAGCTGCAATATTAGCCATGTATTGAGCAGAGAACTCCGTGCAATTTTCAGTGCCATTAGTTTCGGTTTCAGAGGTCTCAGGCACATGGAAAGAGCCGTATACCGTTAGATAGGGTAGGAGGGCACGTGCCCTTGTACTTATCACTCTCATCTCTTGGACATGGTGTTGACTTTTAGGAAGGTGAGAGTTAATATTTTTATTTTTCTTCCTGGAAGTTGCGGGGGATATGACCAAAAATGGTTATTTAGGAGCAAACTATGTCTGAACTTAAGTAAACAACAAGGGTTTGCTGCCCTGTGGCCTTCCAAGGGCTCTTGACACTGGGACGGGCATTGCAGAATGAGTTATCTTCTCTTTGGGGCCACTTCTGCAGGATTTGTCGCTACTCTATGTGTCTTGTAACAGATTTGCTTGGCAAAAGTAACTCATGCCTGGTTGTGGGGTTGTTTTTTTCTCTTTTCCTCTTTTTCCCTGCGTCCTTGTTCCCTTTCCCTCTTTTCCCAACGTGGACTGCAGGTGTGGGCTGCTACAAGTAGGAGACAGAGTCCTTTCTATCAACGGCATTGCGACTGAGGATGGAACTATGGAGGAAGCTAATCAGCTTTTGCGTGATGCTGCGCTCACGAACAAAGTGGTGCTCGAGATCGAATTTGATGTTGCAGGTACATTGCCAAAGGAACTGCTGCTCCTCGCTACCAGCGGGACTCTGCTGGTGCCTTTGCTAACCCATAGGAGGGAGTCTATTCACACAAATACGTGAGGCTTTTGGTAGAGCTCAGAGGGAAGACCGGGAAGAGCCTGTGAGGACGTTTCCCATTTCTCATTGTTGTCTAATGTGCACCAGGATGGAGGATCCTTCTTCTGATCCTTTCATAAATGCCTTGTGCACACCACTTGGCTGAGATAAGCCTAAGTAGTAGATGAAGAGGCCACCTGCACTTCAAATATTTGCTCGTTATTACGAATAATACTGATTTATGGCTTTGAAGCAAGGAGGGACCCAAAGCTATTGGCTGGGGCTAAAGTGCAGCTTTGCATTTAAAAAAACAAAAAAAGTTTTTTTCCTTTTACATTGACAGAGCTGCCTCAATCTTGAACTACAACATGATGTGAGCACCTCACTTGACGTTCAGAGCATGTATTTTTAATGAGAATCCAAATTTTAACCTAAAGTCTGCAGGGCCTCATGTAACAACCTTATTTGAACCAATAAAGCTGAGTTTTATGGGCTTTTTTTTCCTGGTTCCAAAGAAACTATACATGCAACTGAAAACTCTCTTTTTTTTCTCCTATTTTCTGTTTTGTCTGTTTTTGCTTTTATAGAGTCTGTCATACCCAGCAGCGGTACTTTCCACGTCAAATTGCCCAAGAAAAGAGGTGTAGAGCTTGGAATTACAATCAGCTGTAAGTATTGCTCAGACTTGCGCTAGCAGTTGTAAAAGCCGCTGCTTTCCACCCTAGCACATCAGAGGGCCCCAATGGAGAGAGATAAAATTACGCGGGATTTCCTGGTAGCGCTCACAGTGCTTGTGATTTATCCCAAACTGAGTTAGATGTGTGGTTCCTGCCTCCATGAGCTGGTGGCTGCAGAGAAAAGCAGCTGCATGAAGGGCTGGGGCAAAGGTGTGTCTCAACTGATCAGTTGGTCTGTGCCGCAGAATAATATTATATTATTAGTAATATTATTTTTATTTCCTTGCTCACAGCTGTATTATGTTCCTTTTAAAAAAGAATTGCCTGAGTCCTGTGGGACTCTTGCAGGGAGAGGTGTGGAGGGAGGAGAGTAAGTGCGAAGTGAACCCACAGCTTGAAGGGTAGAGAGGGGAAACTGCCAAGGTGAGGAGGATGATGAGAGGATGGCAGGCCTTAAAGGTGGGAGGAAGGCACTTTAGGGACAGGAGAGTGCTGGGCAGTCGTTGCTGGGAACTGTTGCATTGACTAACCCCAGCCGTGGATCCAGATCCACATGCCAGGACTTGGTGGGTACTGAGAGAACGAGACATAAACCTTTTTCTTCCTTTTTCTCTCTTCTCTGCTCACTCTTGATTAATTATCTTTGTTTCTCTTCTGAAGCGTATTTTTCATTTAAAGACCTTCTGGCCTCTTTGTAGAGGATGCTGTAAGCGGATGATATAAGCAGATCCATCCCAAATTTCTGGCCAACTAGAGGTCTTGTTATGCCTCGCATCAGTGAGCTTTTCCGTTATGGCAAATGTGAGCAGGTCTCACGTCACTCATCCCTCTTTCACTGCTGGGTAAACTGCATTGAATCATCTCAGATTTGCCGTGCCCAGAGGCTGCCACCACCTCTCGGCTGAAACAAAGCAACTTGTGAAACTGCAGTAACGGGATCTTGTGCCTGAGCCCTCGGGAGCGTGGACCCAGCTGTGTCTGGGGAATGGAGTCACTAGGGACACTTCAAAAGTAGGTTTCGTTAAAATAGATAAGCTATTTGCAATTACCTCTTGGCATTTACAGCATTAGTCAGTGAGTTAATTGGAGGTGTTCTGGTCTAATTGGGGTGATTCTGAGGAGTGATTTGAACATGGACACGATGATGGCTTTGCACCCTGTGTTATTTCTTCTCCCTCTTCCCCGCTTCCCCTATTTGTGCCACGAGGATAATCCTGAGAAATAACAGCACAGTATTTAACATTTGGCTTGGTTGCAGTTACCGTCTGAAGACATCAAAGTGCCTTCGGAAAGCAGCGGGGTAGCCGTAATGACATTTCAGTGGCAGGGGAGCAGGGCCTGCGCTGGGTTCCCAGCCGGCTGCCCTGAGCGCCGCGTTGGCACTGCAATCCCAGGTAGCCACCTAGGACACGATGGATCTGGTAGCAAAACACTTCTGTCTTGAGCATGGCCAGGGTTTCACCCCATTTAAGCTTCAAAGCTTAGTTTGTATCTGGGGCTGGAGAGTAAAACGAACCTGGGAGTTGCCGGCAAGTATATTAGGTTTTATTTCTGGAGTCTCACTTAAATGGGATCTGCTTCAGATGTGCATTTACACTTCAAACGTATTTTTATGTTGAAAATGTTTTCATTTGAAATTTGTTTAAAAAATTGATTTCACACGCTTTTTTTGAAATCAGTGCTAAATAAAAAGAAACTGACCCCTGGGTTTTAAATAGTTAGGTACCCCTTATCCAACTACAAAGGAGTTTTTTAACAATATAATAGATTTGATCTTTTTGATTGTTGAACATGTTTTCAGGACACTGTTTAAGTAATGCATACGCATAAACTTAAGATATATTTCAGTCCTTTGCTGAGTCAAAGCCAAAATTATATTTACAAATGGAGCAAAAGACAGCCAGCCAGAAAATGCGGTGGCAAGGATGAAATGCTGGTTGAATTCTAATTCTGTTTTCAGATATTAGTCTGTATAAGCCTGTGTCCACATGACCCGTAGCAAATTAGATCATCATTTTGTCACTCTGCCTCTGACCGGGCAGATAAATACACCAGTTTCAAACATTAAAACCAAAGCAAGCAGCCTTATGGTAAGTACCTCCTGCAGAGACATGATGTGCATGCAGGAGTGTGATGCAAGCAGCAAGAGAAAAGAGGTAAAAATAACTCTGTTTTGCTCAGTTCCTCCCAGTTCCGCTGATTTGAATGCTTGTATACATCTAGAAACAGCTTTTGTAGCTTTCCTTCTGACAAGGAAAGGCATATAACTACTGTTTTAAAGTAGGGGACTTGGTTTACTGGCCGCCCACATTGGATTCCTGTTCCCTGCTCTGTAAAGCTGGGGCAAGTTAAATAGATGACAAACCAGAGGGGTCCACAGAAGACCCCCTGCACTGTCCTGGCCACAGAATGGGGTTTGTTTTAAAACTTTGTGGTCCTGCTACCCTGTAGATGAAAGATGAGTTGCTTTTGTTGAGTTTTGCCTCTCAGCTTTGGCAGACTCATCTGTAGTTAATTCCTCTGTCTAGGAAGGTTTGCTGCTGCCTTCTTACGCAGGCACAAAGTGTTACGACCTCATCAGAGGAGCACTACAGAAACTAAAGCAAGCAAGTTCGTGCTGTGCTATGGCTCTCGGAGCTAATCGGGAGATGGGCTAAGTGAAGAGGGGGGAGAGCAGGATTCTTGATGGATGCGTTGGAAGAATTCATGTAATGGAGTTGGCTGCAGGAGGAACCATAAATCTGCTGAAAAGCCTCATAAAAGGGCCGAACACCCAGGAGGTTTTTGTATGAGGAGGGCAGGCACTGCTGGTTCTGGGATGAACATACAGAGAGGGTCTATGCTTGCTCCTGTGAGGGGCAGATGTTTGCTGAGGGCATTTTGTCTTCTCCGAGGTCTCAGGGTTTGCTAGAAAGAGAAGGCTTGGTCTGAGCGAGCCCTGGTTGTGGTCTGTGTGCACACAGACAGGTTTCTTCCCCCTGCTCAAACACAGTGTGGCAAAGGGATGCAGCAAATTTAAGACGCATGATGCAAATATTTGCATATAGCATTATTTCCTCTTCCATTCCCCATAGGATGAATAGGAAATCCAGGGGGTGAGTCTTTCACTGGCTCTGCTTTGTATTTCTGTGGCACCTCGGTGCCCTCAAGCCTCATTTCAGTCTCCTACAGCTGTTAAATGAAAATTAGCAAAGCAAAACACCGAAGCTGTGTCGTGTGCGCTGCTTTCATGCACTTCATCCAGAGGTGAAGGGACAAGGAGCCAGTAAAATCACTCTCCTTTTTGCCATACTCCAGTGCCTTAGTTTCTGTCCCAGGGAGAACTGGTTTTGTTTGTAAAAGAGCTGCTGTGCTTGAAGAGCGAAGTGTGGACTCCTTTCTGCTCCGGGAGGCTGGGAGCTGTGTGGGCTGTGAAGCTCAGCTGTTTGCAGAGACCTCTGAGGTGCTCTGAATGGTGGGGATGCAGAGACCTGCAAACTGGGATTTTTGACACAGGGATGTGAAGATGTGGCTCTTGTTAGCCTGAACTACTCATCTCCATTAGCGGAACACATGCCTCAAGTGCTCTGATCTTGCTGGCTGCATTCAGTTCTAATGATACAGTTATGCCTTCGTGGGTTTTCTGTAAATCTCTTACAAATTAAAATCTCCAATAGCGAGAAGCTAATAGTCATGTATTCCTGTGTGTTCAATACCTGACCTCTTAAAATAAGATATGGATTTGTTATTAGCCTCTGGAAAATGATAGTTGATTACACAAAAGATTGCTTTTTGTGTTTTCTTTTTTTTGTCTGTCTCAAATATCCTCTCCGAGGGCTAGTTGTGACATTTGCTTCAGGGTGCCGGTGTGTTATTGTTGCTGTTTAAACAGATATTGAAATTACTGTTCGTTTTAGCTATGTGTTAAAGCTTTCTATAGCATGTTTATCAAATTACCTTTATATATCTTAAAAAATCAATTCCTGTGCCCTTGGCTTGAAGTACTGCAGATAAGGAGTGGGTAGTATATCTGCTTGCGGGTGATAAAACCGGAATTTGGATAGATAGATAACTTCGATTAAGTCACTTAAGCAGTGTAATCACTGTCCTAGCGAGACGATGGATCTGTGAGCTGAGTAAATCTAGCTTTGCCGGCGCTGGATTAACCTGAGACCTGCCGCCAGCCCGGCAGAGTGTGTCTGCAAGGGGCAGCCCCGCAGCCTCCCGTCCTGCGCCCCACTAAACATTCCCGCTTCAACCGAGGTTTGCAGCTGATTCGCTCTGGTGCTTTTACCGAAGTAGGATATTCTGTCCCGGTGTTGCTGCCTGGAGATTTTGAAAGGAAATAGATCTGCGGCGGGATAAATATCCTGCTGGAGGCACTGACAATTTATGCACCTGCTGCTAAAACTAATGAATGATAGAGGAAAAAGTTGGGTACAGGGGATTTGATTTTCACTGCTGCTTTTTGTAATCGATTCCGATTTGCTTTTATTCCTGTTTTCATTCCTTAGCTATCCTGACATTACTGGGTTTCTGATTTTGTTTGGTTTTTCCCATTTATAAATGCTTGCTTTCTTAAGTATATTCTTGTGGCATTATTACAATTTCTTTAATTACACATAGGCAGAGTGCTGCTTTGCCTTGGTCAATAACAAAGGGCATTTATAACGGGTTGATGGGTGTGAGATATGTGCTCGTGCTCCTTGGAGGGGAATAATTTACCAATACGAGTCATTATGCATTCTATTAAAAACACAAACCGGACATGTGTTTCTGGCCTCGTCATCCATCACAGCGTAAACGCGGAGCGAGCCAGAATCCCAGCAGAGGTGGTGAGAGACTGAGAGCAATTTATAAAAAGTAAATAACAGTATTGATCAATTCACCTTTTTATCACTGCCCTGTCACCACCACCAAGCAGTGTTTTCATTTGAGTTTCTCTCCCACCCCACACTTCTACCTTCACCAGCTGTTGATTTATGGAGGTTTCTCTGGGCCACTGGAGCAGACTTAAACTACCTTTTGTACTGGTAAACCCGCCGAAAATATGAATGTATCTGAAAAAGAGCCTACTTCCACCTGAAGTGGTTTGCTCTGGCAGATGGAGGCCATAACCAGAGTGCCCGCTGAGAGAGAGCATGGGTTTCTGCACCCCAGCTTCTGCCCCTGTCTCTCCATCCATCTTTCCTCTCGACTCCCTTTGCTGCTGTCTCTGTTTTACAGTCGGGAAAGCAAGACCCAGAGGCAAAGCTGGGCATCCGAACTGTGTCTTCCTGCAGCAAACAGAATTACCAAGGCAATGTCCTTTGAAGAGAAATAAGCACATTGACAGCAAACATAAATGGATGAAAAGGCTTTACTCATCTGTGCAAGCGTCTTAACTCCAAAGACCTCATCCCTAATAAAATAATAATGTAGTTTAAGGGTTTTTTTTAATTGCAGGCAAATTGGATGTGGTTTATCCAAAATCTCACCGGGGATCTACATCTCTAATGCCTCTGACCTTGGCTGAGTCACCACGTCAGTGACATTGCAGCTCTCCTGCCCATAGACAGGGCAGCTGTTGCCCAGAGACACGTTGTCACCCTGTGGGAACAGCCCAGGACTGTTAAAAACATGGGTCCCAGGGTGGCTGGGGTGCTCGGGGGCCACCTGGTCCCAGCTGAGGGGCGGAAAGCCCAGCTGGGCACTCTCCTGGGGTGCCAGGAAGGGCTTTGGGCTGCCGAAGGTGAATTAATGGAGTTAGTAACTACTGGTGTTTAAAACAAACAGCAAGTGACTGTTCTGTGCTTTGAGATTTCATTATCTTAACTTTGTATCTTATGCCTCTTGAGAGAGAACGGTTATTCATTAAGTCTCTCTAACTTACCCTTCAGATTTGTAGGGACTGACTAATAATGATGGTTTTATAAAGCCTTTCCATTTTATACTAAGCGATTATTTGAAACAGAGGGCTGACATTTGATAAAGTTTGGGTACTCTGATGGTAGGGACAGCTGTATGCAGTTGTACACGGCTCTTTCATTTAACCAGTCTCAAGAAAATCTGTTTGGAAAGCACAGCTTCCAAAAAAAATGCAAACAAAACCCAGAATGGTTTTTCCTTATAGCTTGCACTTTTTCCTAATGGACAAAGCACTCAGTTTGTCACCCCTGCTTCTGATATGGGAAGCTTGTGCTGCATTCAATGCTGACACCTATTGCGGAGCTGCAGGAGGACGAGGGCTCACTCTCTGCCCAGAGACTGACCATGGTCAGGATCCCCCCACATGTCGCAGGGCTTGTGAGGCAGATGCTGAGATAAACACCACTTCTGCAGAGCTTGAGGCATGTTATTGTCTATACTTGCTCTTCTTTTCTTTCTTTCTTTTTTTTTTTCTTTTTCTTTTCCCCCTCTTTGCTCTTTTGAGTGTTCATGGTCTCTGGACACATCGTTTCAGCTGTAGCTGGGTGAGGTTTAGAGATGGCCATCCCCAAGCCACCACCAGGACTGTGGAGATCCTCCCTAACCCCTTTCTGTCACGCTGCCTCTGCTTTGAACCTAATAAACAAACTTTGCAGTGAAAAGTATTTTTGCTCACCTGGATCGTTTTGACAGAACCGGGCTAAGGAGCGATTAAACATGCGGCGATGCCAGCCCGACCCAGGGCTGAGGGTGTGCTCACAGGGTCTCCCATCACTGCTGATCAGACCACCTTGTTGCGTGCCTCTCAGCAGCAAATACATGTCCTATATTGAAAAAGGGAACAGCAATAGTAATAACGGGGTGATGCTTCTCCATCCACTGTGCTGTTAGTCCATGGTGTACAGCCTTCTCAGTCAGAGGGGGGATTTCTGCATTGATTTTAGCTGCACCTCATCCTTCCTTGCCACCACTCAACTCTGCCTGGCGTGTGTCTGTCTGTCTGCTGGCTGGTTCGTGACACGGACAGGTTGAGGCACAAGTCCTCAGTGAACCTCCACAACCCACCTGCTTCTCTTCCACCTGCGGCCGCAAGTTGACCGTGAGTGTCCAGACCAAAATTGCCTGGCACCATGCTCCAGTAAGAGATGGGGAAAATAATTCTTCCAGGCTCTGTATCATTCAGCAGTTGCATTGCCGTGACTATTATAAAATCAGTCACAGTCTGCTCTTCACTGTCTGACCTAACTTTTATACTCAGCCCTGTTATGACTGAGATTGGTTGTCTTTTCTCCCTGTTCAGTACAGAAGGCTTAGTTATATCTGGGAGAGGGTATCCTTAAAGGTGACGGGTTAGCACATATGTTTTTTAAATCTCAAAATGAATGTAAACAACAGAGAAATCTAGAGCAGAGAGGTTGGTAAGAGGAAGTACTTATTCCTTTGTGTCTCACTTTCTGGGGTGCTCTCTAACTGCTGCTCAGGCAGGTGGATCTCTGTGTGGGTGATGCCACGTGCCTCACAGATATTTTAATCTCTGACCTGTACCTGATATGTTCAGATGCTGTGAGTTCCTTCCTTCCTACGCAGTTTTTGCTGAGAAGATCCGTCAGCTTTAAATGAGACGATGTGATTCCCATAGCAAGGCAGGAGGGAGTGACACGGAGTGAAAAGGATGCTCTTGGCATATGTTTGGTGTGTGGATGGCAGAGGGGTCAGGAGAGGTTCAAGTCATAAATCTCACTTGGAATTCTCAAGAGAGCAGCAGGTCTTTGCAGGCAAATTTGAAAATGCAAACGCTCCCAGGGATGTGTACTCACATCTCTCATGGGCTGAAAAAGTTATCAGGGTCGGGTTGGAGAGAATAGTTGGAAACCACCCCTTCCAGCTCCAGCACTGAGACCAGCCCCAGTTTATCTGGTTGGATGATGACGTGGCCTGGGGAGCTGAACCAGCTAGAAAACAGTGTTTTATCTAATTCTTCCTGAGTTGTTTTCCACCTGGAAAAATTCCCAGCCCACTTTACTTCAAGAGCACAGAAGTGCTTATATTAACCACAGCGCTGAGCTAGGTACTCCCTAGGCAGCAGTGCTGATGTCTGACTACTGCGGCAGCCGTTGACTCACTTGCTGTCTCGCATCAGAGATGTGGGTGAGCGGGTGTTCAACAGTGCTGGGATCGGGCAATCCCACCTCTTGCTGCTGGACACCACCTGTCCTCCCCTTCAGGAGGAGACTGAAGGAACCAGCTAGCTAACTTGGGAAAAGGGTGACCAACAAATGTTTGCAGGGATTCACTTTTTTTTTTTTTTCTGGGGTAGCTTCCAGAGTTCAAGCGTGAAGCATCGTTTTGACAAACGAATATAAATTCTCTTTCCTTATGACTACTCCTCCCCATTAACCCAGCCCCATCCTAGATATCAGACTCAATACCAAGCCTCGTACCCATGTGTCTCTCTTGCAGCTGCGAGCAGAAAGCCTGGGGAGCCTTTGATCATCTCTGACATCAAGAAGGGGAGCGTAGCACATCGGTGAGTGCAGAGTTTCCTGTCTGCCAAACCCATTGCAAAAGGTCCAGCCTGGTAATGAGAGATAGAATGAACCCCAAGCAGTAGCATTTGAGTCTGGATTTTACCAGCATCCAAGGAGATCTCAACCCTAGAGGTTTGTCTTCCACCACAGTGGGGTTTGCAATAAAAACTGTCTGTATCAAAGCAAGTAGAGTTGAGCTAATGGAGAAGGTGGCCAGGGCACTGATTCAGATGTTTGCTGACCATATAGGAGATGGATGTTTGGCATTTAAGAGCATGTGGTAAAGGGCTTCATATATCCCACAAGGTGCTATGGTTCATCAGGTAGTTTGCCATGTCTCAGCTCCTGCTCAGGTGAACAGAGTGAGTGAATTGTGGGCACTGGTGGTGAACTGTGCAAATAACTCAGCATTTATTGATTTCACCTGTGATCCCAACACCTCATAGCAAGGCTTTCAGAGGAATTTAGTGCTGCTGGAGGGCTCGTTTCTGAGAGTGCTCATACAGGAGTTTCCATAAAAGGTAGAATATCTGTCAGTTAAACATCAGGCATTTTTCAGTGCTGTGGGTTACCCAGGCTGTATCTCTAACCTTCCTGCCTTGTTCTGTGTTGATGCATAACCTACACAAACTACTTCTTTTTAAGTTACAATTGTCCCAGACTCTGTTCACAGTTGTTTCCCAGAAAAGATCAAGGACAGCAAAAAGTTAATATTGAATATTGTCATTGCCACTGCAGGACTGAATGCGTCATGGGATCTGAAAGGCAAATACAAATGTACTTTTAGTTTTCTTTTCCTTTCCACACAGAACTGGCACCTTGGAGCCGGGAGACAAGCTGTTAGCCATTGATAACATCCGACTCGACAATTGCTCAATGGAGGATGCTGTGCAGATTTTAAGGCAGTGTGAAGACCTGGTCAAATTGAAGATTAGGAAGGATGAAGATAACTCTGGTACAGAAATCCTGATGCAAACTGGTGCCTGTCCACTGTAATGACATTTCCCAATAGGTAGTGCAAACCAACAAAGATAAGGGCTGCCGCTCGTCCAGTCACCACTTTCCAATTGATTATTGTCTATTTTTGTTATTCTGCCCTTAAATGGAGTCTGGAAGGTTAAAATCCTGTTTGGTATGAGCATGGCTGAGGGCCTTAGGCTTTTGCTTCTACTAAATGCTGCAAGTCTTTCCTATGACCTCTTTCATATGGCTAATTAAAAAGTTCAGCATTCCTGTTTTCTCTTTCAGATGAACAGGAGACAACAGGTGCTATTATCTACACAGTGGAACTGAAGCGATACGGCGGCCCCTTGGGAATAACTATCTCCGGGACAGAGGAACCTTTCGATCCTATCGTCATTTCAGGCTTGACTAAACGAGGGCTGGCAGAAAGGTGAGGTTTTGGGGGCAGAGGGATTGAATTGATGCAGGAAGGGATCTTGAAGTTTGCAAAGTTCCTCTGCTGTCATAAACTCTTCCTGTGAAGGTACCAAGCGCTGTGAAGCAGGGACAGCCCTGCCAGTCTGGCTCTGCAGACCCACGTGCAGGAGATGTGGAGTGGTTGGGACTGTGCTGTCAGGGCAATGAGAGAGGCTCAAAGCAGGGCACTTCTGGAAGAGTCAGATCCAGTATGTCAGCTGAACGCAGCAGCCAGGAAAATGTATTTATTTGCCCCTCTTCCGCGGAAGTGCTTCCTGGTCTGTGATTTCCCTTGCACATCTTGCATCGGGAGAGCACCCAACCTGCCCACGAAACCACCGTAGACTCCTGTCCTGGACTTACCTATTGCTAAGCTGGGGCTTATGGCCATGGCAGCGCTGTGTCCTGCTGAAACAGCAGATCTCGGGGGTCTTCTGGCCCATCCTTGGTGGTGGTTAGACTGTTATGTATGGAGGTATCTCAGTGCAGGGCTGGCATGCTTTGGGCAGCAGACATTTATGCAGCATAAACGTAGGTGCAGATTTACCTCCGGCAGCCGGGGAGGTTGGCTCTGTGTGTGCCTGTGTCTGAATATACGTGCGTGCGTGGGATTTAAAGGATCAGGACATTGCTGAGAATATAAGGTGGAACTGAGTCATACACTGTATCTTAATTAATCTGTCTATACGGTAGCTGTGACGTGTAAATAGATCATTTCAGCAGCCCTGACTCACGCTTCTCATAGGTTTGCTTTACCCTGAGCTGCTTGACAGGCAGAACAGCAGCAAAAACCCCTCTGAACAAATAGGTGTAAAGTGCTAGACCTTGGGGAGGTTTGACTGCAGATCTGGCCTTTTGGTTCTTTTTGTTTCAAGACCACACTCCCTCTTAGCTGGACTGTAAAACAGCTCAGTGCCTCATTCTGCATTGGGTTCTGTGAGCTCTCAGCACACACGCTGCTGTACATTCCCTTTGCGTTCCTTTGGTACAGAAAGCAGAACGTCAGTCTCTCCTGAGTGGACTTAGTCATTAGTGGTTCTTTTTTTCATATCACTGCCTGCCACTGTAGAATTCAGTCTTTTTCCCTAGAAAATACTAGCTACAGAGTACCCGAGGCATTTCTGCATAGCACTTCTGCACTGTACCTGCAGCCCAGCATGAGAGAGGTTAAGGACAGAGAGCCCAAACACTGTCAGGCCCAGAAGACAGCCTCGTACCCGTGTTGCTCTCAGTTCCCTTTGCAATGCTGTGGCTGTTCCTCCTTCGAACTCGGATATGCATCAGTGACTGCTCCGCAGAGAAACGTAGTGCAGGCAAATGCTGCGGTACTATTGAATTTTGATCAGGAGCTGGCAGGCAGTAAGGAATGAAAAGCCTTTTGCGAAGAGCGATGGAGCCGTTCCGCATGTTCACCGTAGCTGACTAACAAATAACAGTGCCTGTGCAGAGGAGCGGCGTGGGGATGGAGTAGCGCAGGGATTTCTCTGGATAACCTTGGCGATATGCAAGGGAGGGCAAGGAGCTCTGGGATGAAGGCTGTCTGCAGGAAAGGTGCATTTTTTTCTCCTGGGAGTAACAGAGGGAGTGGCTTGACCTTGTCAAGAGGAGAGGGGTGGTCCTAGTGTTATCCTAAATTATCCCTTTCCTGCTGTCACTATTCTTCCCTGTGCCACAGGCGCCCTTAGCCAGGCTCTGAAGGGTGGGACACGTTTCTGAAGGACAGGGATTTAAACCCAAATCTGCGCCTGGCTTTTGCTGGAGCACAGGACGTGTTTCAGCCGTGCTGGCACAGGGTGGACAAGATCCCAGCGTCTGATAACGGGAAGGCGACGGCAGCTCTCACAGAGGCACGAGTGAAGGTCTGTGCTGCGGCTTGGGCTGCTTGCTTGGCGATGGGGAAGGCAGGGTGTCCTCTAGGATCTGTCACACATCTGTCACAGCCGGTGACAGACTGTCCAAGCTGAAAAGGCTCCACATTCAGATGACTTGGGTTTTATCTTGACCTTGAACATTTTTCTCCTTGTACGTGTCTGATCTTATAGAAACTTACAGAGGCAGCTCAGGCTGTTGGGTTGGTGTCGAGCGGTGGCTCTCTCCCACATTAGTCTCTGTTTCTTCTCCTTTGGTGCCTGCAGGTGGCTTTAGCCTGGAACATGGGACTTGTTTTCCTTCTTGGGGAAGGGAGTGTGCCTGCACAATACTGTTCAATTCCAGTGTAATGGTTCTTCAAGAGCAATTTTTGCCTATTGCTGGCATTTTAAAGTACCTGACCAGCCTCCTCTGGTGCCACGTGGTCAAGAAGATGGGGGTGGCTGCAGGAGAGTTTTGTCCAGGAGTGCTCATCACCAACCCATGTTGGAAGGGGGGAGAAGGGATGGTGACCCTGAACACGTGCCAAGTAAATCCCTACCATGTGCGTGCAGCCACCTCTTCTCCAGTGCTTGCTGGAAAGTGCCTGCAGCCCCTTTTACACTTTGCAACTTACCTGTTGCTCGATTCTGCTCTTGCACGTGTCCTGTGAGCAAGAAGGGACATAGAGCACGCAGCTCCTTGGGGTGGTTTGTGTTTGAGGTGAATTAAGGACTGTTGGTGATGATGGAGAGGCACAAGGGTCATTAGCTAGAAACGGCTTTCTCGGTCGCTCCCGCTCGGCTTCTGTCTTCTTGTCCTCACAGGGGTGCCTGGAGATGGACAGATGAGAGGACTGGACTTTGATTTATTTTTCGCCCTTGAAGAAAAACACCTGACTGAACGTGACCTTTCTCTTTAATTGTTTCTGTATTTTTCCCTGCTGAGGGACTTTCACAGTTTCTGCAGAGTAGTTGTGTTGTTCAGAGGTGGGCAGTTGGGGTGGTGTCTTGGATAGGAGATGCATCCTCACGCTGGGTTCAGGGCTACAGCAGGAGGCCCTCAAATGCTGAACCACTGCAGCGAGCGAAGGATCGCCTTTAAACTGCCAGCAGTTAAGCTTGATTTTTTTCGACTACGTAGATGAAACTTTTAAGACAAATACTGCGGTTCCAGTTTGATCTGTAATTTATTTGAATGCACAAGTTTTCCCTGAGGGCTTTTTCGGGCTGATGTGGATGGGACAAGGTGGACATCTAGTGGCTGGCTGGGACATCAGACTCTGTCCACATATCGCAGCAGCAGACTGAGCAGTCCTGCCTGCTCTTTGGCTTCATTTCCCAGTTTGATGTACTTATAGTAGATGTTTCACAGCAGTGTGTCTACAGAAGTTTCATATTTTGGGGAAAGACAAGTAGCTGTTTTGCCTGCGATGGTATATCAAATCCCAGCTCGGCAGGAGCAGCAGTCCAATTTGGAGATCTGACCTGAGAGAGGCGTGTTGCCATGGTCAAAAAGATATTGCGGTCCAGATTTGCATCTCCTCCTGGCTGGATCACACAGATTACTGACAGCCGAACCTCACGGAACTGCTGGAGGAAGAGAGGATTTGCTGCTCTGGCTTGCTGGTGTTAGGGAGCTGGAGTGTGAGTGCGATGAGCTCAGTCCAGCCCGCGGCGAGCGCGAACCTTGGCAGCCAGCTCTGGGACAGACACATCCTGTCCTGCCTGCTCTTCCCAGAGCTGCAGCAAACACCAGGAAAGGTAAAGGGAGCCCCTGTCCGTGGGCAGACGCAGAGGGGAAGGATGGAGGAGAAAGGGAAGAATTGTTGTGACTTGTTAGTTTGTTCCTGGCTGTTGCCGAAGGCTGAGGATTTATTTAGCCGAGAGCAGAAGCCAGTGCTGGAACATGGCTGTGCAATAAAACACAAGAACCTCTTCTAGAGTGCTGGTCCTGATGGAGAGAGTCACAGTGGTGTAGCTGTGTAGGGGTGAGCTTTCAACATATCATGAACTGATCTGCAACTGGTTCAGCTCATGCTTGCACACCCAATCTGTGTGTGTTGAGCCATTTTGGTTTTTTTTTTCCAATGGGTTTCTAGGTTTGTTTCATCATTTCTTTCTGTCAGTGTGAACATGCCCTTTGGTTCTGTGTGTGACAACCGGTGGACATCACACACTGGAAATGCTTGTGCTTTTAGCCTGTAGACCCCCTTGCTTTGGAGAGTTTTGACTGTAAACTGGTCTGCAGTCCCAGTTCCCGAGGGGCTTGGGATTTGAGGAGTGTATATGTTCCTGTGCATACTGGTATTTGCACAGGTGGAAGATGGGGGAGCGGAACCGGATTCCTGGTAGTGGTGATGAAGAGGAAATCACAGGTATATAGTGTACCAAGGGGAAACCAAGACACATTTGAAAGTGCTTGAGAGTTAATATGCTTTTGCTTCAAGCGACAATTTAATGGCCTGTCTCGCAGAGGCGAATTGCTTCTCTAAAGTTTCTAATGGTGTTTTTTTCTCTCCAGAACTGGAGCCATCCACATCGGTGACCGGATATTAGCAATTAATAACGTAAGCCTCAAGGGCAAACCGCTGAGCGAAGCCATTCACTTGCTGCAGATGGCAGGAGAGACGGTTACTCTGAAGATCAAGAAGCAGACGGAGAGTGAGTTGGGGAGCCTGGTTTGGGGTGAGGGCGAAGGCGCACCCCAGCAGGGACCCCGGGTGCTGTGGGTTTTCCTTCATGTGTTGTGGAAGGTGAGACGAGGCAGCGTGTTCAGGGGCATGGCTGAGGACAGAGGGAAAAGGCGGGTGTTTTTTGAACTTCTGACTCACAGATGAAAAAAAAAGGGCAACCCCAGGGGCTTTCTGTGGTACTGGGAAGAGATTAGACAGCAGGTTTATTGGTGGTGATAATTTTTTTTCAGATTGATGCATTGTGCCATTGGTGCCATTCCCTGTCTGTGTGGGTGTTTCACACAGAAGTGAAGCAGAAGTTACTTTTAAAGGTACAAGAGTGCAGGATTGTGTTTTGGTTTTTTTTAATATAACCCCCCAAAATGAACAAGGGGATTCTGAGCTGGTAGAATCCATAAAAAAACCCCACCTTTAATTCAACATTTTGAAAGTGACTAGCAATAAATCTTTTATGCCCCTTTTCCTGGCTTTGGGTCCTAAGATCATCTTTCAAAGCATCTGCTCTAGAAATCCCCTTCTCATTTCCCCGCCAAAACTCCCTGTGGCTTTGAAGCTGTTCTTCTTGACATGGTATCAAAGAGCAGGAGCATACTTAGTAAAGGCAGGCCACTTTTTGGGGGGATAAAAGGAGGATTGGTGAAACCAGGGAACATGCAAACTTTTCTCCCCAGCTGCCTAATTACAGCCAAACAGGCTTTTTCATCAAGTACCGAAAGTAGCGGGTGCATTCTGGCTGCATTTCTCTCTCTCCCCACACCCAGTATTTTCTGTCTTTTTTTGTGCTATGCTTCTGTGGTCTCTAGATTTAGCTGGACCTACCCAGGCAGTGGCTCATGGTGCTGTGGGATTTAGAAGAAATCATGTGGTAAAGCTCTTCTAAGCAAGAAGTGGCCCATGGGATGTCTGTCCTGCATCTGAAAAAGTAGCATCACTCTTAAACATAGCACTTGTGTAGACCTTAAAGCAGTTTACAAATGTGTGACAGTGCACCTATTTCACAAATGGAGGAAGCCCAGGCAGGGAGTGGGAACTTCACAAATAGAGATGGAACTGGGGAATTGAATCCTCTTCAAGAAACCCCTGTCTTGTTCCCTGCAGTCAAATGTCTTGATCCTTGGTCTGAAATACTCTTTTTTTTTTTTTTTCCCCTGCTGACACTTAACATTGTCACAGCCACTTGCTGAAATAATTGACATGCAAGTGCCAGTTGGAGACTCATTAATCATTCTGAGAATGAAGCAGGTGTAATTGAAATTTCAAGGTAATCTTGAGTTAATCATGGTGAGCAATCTTCTGAATGCTTGGAAAATAGGGACTTTCAGGACACTGGGCTTTGTTTGGTAAAATAATCTGTCCTCATTGACAAATGCAGACTTTCAGAGGGCTTTTTATCCCAGCCTCTGCGATTCAGCGATCCAGGGCGTGGATGGCTAACAGGGTATCTAATCAACGAGGACTTTAAAATATTCCGTACAAAGAAATGTTTGTGCTGAGAAACCATTCCTTGCATAGCTATTGACTGAAAGGGAATTTGATATAATGATAATAAGGGCCTATTATTACTAGAATAATGAAAAGGAAGGGCTGAGCTTCATCATCCACATTCAGCTTTCCACTTTCCAATCACTAATCAGGGGAAATTCAGCCTCAAAATACCTGGCCCAGGAATTCCACCATTGTTGTGAGACTGCATGGGAGCCTCTGGAGGGGTGGTGCTGAGCCATGGCTTGATATGAGGTTGTACAGTCTTGGAAGGGGGCTATAACTTCAGCTGCGGTAGTTTGGGGCCAGGTTGCATTGTCATTGGAATCTCATTAAAACATCTGCTTCTAACAGAAAGTTTGCACCCAGCACCCGGACTAGGTGCTGCTCTGAGTAAAACAGAGAGAGCCAGAGAAGCTATGGGCTGTTGTTTGCAGAGGCCAACGCTTCTCTGGGCAGGGCTGTTTGGAGGAAGCTTCCAAAGGCACAAGAAGATGTGCTTGTGAATTGAGATTACGTCCCAGCTCTCTCATATTTGGGAATCTGCAAATCCCCATGGTCGCTCCTTATATTCCACGTGCTAGAAACTCAGAAAGGCGTTTTTTCTTGTCTCAGCTTGAGGTAGGAGTACTGCATTAAATTCTTTCAACTGCAGTCCATAGGCCTTTCTCAGCTACTTTTGAAGAGCTAGAGGTACTTCAAAAGACTTACAGTACCTGGGCTTGCTCCCATGTCAGCATTAGCCTTTCCCTGAGGCTTTCTCTTTGTGTCTGCTAAAGCAGCATGTTCTGGTTTCAGAATCCTATCCCAAGAAGTCGGGGAGTATAAACGAAGTGAGTGACCCAGAAGATGAACTGACGGACTCCCAGAAAACTAGCAAGCTGTCTGAGATATACTCCACCACAATTCCTAGTGTGGACAGTGCTATGGAGTCCTGGGATGGCTCCGGCATTGATGCTGGGTATGGAAGCCAAGGTAAGCCAGGGCTGTCTTTTCTTAGGGGTCTCTGGGCCAAGGTGAAGACAGGCAGAGCCTCCAAACCTGTCTGGAGACTGAACACGAGCCAAAGGCCATGCTCTGACCGCATTTGCATGGCTTCTCGCTTCCAGCAAGGAACAAAATGTATTTTAAAATGCATTCATGTGGTGCTCTGAGTTGATGTATCTATTTTAGGTTTTTATTGGCACATTTCTTCTGGCTTATATGGCATCATACTGTTCACAGCATTTTCAAAACCATTACAGCACTTTATAATTCACATAATCAGAGGAAGCATTCACTGGCCATATGTCTTACAGAGCTTACATAGCTCACTTTTAATTCTCCAGAGAAGCCATGTAGGACCTATTAATCCTCTTCAGGATGTTTTAAAATCCACAAGAATGTCTTGTGACTAGAAGCACTCACTTAACAAAATAATTAAGGTAATACTACAAGAAAGTGTCTCTAGCTCTCTAGTGAGTGATCAGATGAACACATGTCTTTGAGGCCAGGTTTATTCAGCTGTGGCTCCTGGCAGACATGTGGAATTGGGATGGAGGATGCTCTAGTCATGGGAATAGATTTTTACTTGGAGAAAAGCACTGGAAAATAGTTATTCCAGTTCAGATTTAGTGATGTAAACTAGTATTAGCCCACGTTGAAACAAAACAAAACCCTGAATCATCTGCGAAAAAGGAAATTGGTGAAAAGACTGCTGTCCGGAACAGAATGTGAAAACAGGGGGGGATGCTGCAGGACCGCTGTTGCAAAGCACCTTCAATGTGCTGAGCAAGGTGCATGCCTGTGCTCACTGTGCTCTGACTTAGACAAGTTGAAAGGACAGCACCACGCGGGTGTCTCTTCCACCATGCCTGCGTCTTCCTTCAGCCTCTGTTGGTCTGAAGTCTTGGGAGTGCAGTTGGGACTGGAGGCTTCATTAAGGAGGAATCCCCTGGCCTTCATAATGCTGCAATCCTTCTCCGTCTAATTGAACGTTAACACAAGTTGGACACTGGATTTAGCAAAGCGATTGCTTTTACCGGTAAATTGAGAATGAGTAATTGAGCACAGAGCCCCAGGGAGTGGGGCTGATGCCAAGTTGCCCAACATCCACAGACTGCAACTTTGCTTCAGGGGCTCTCTCGTCTTCCCTGGTAATTGCATGCGGCTGCATGGTGGTGTGCCGGTGCTGGCTGGGAAGAGGGATGCTGCAGGGTCGGGAGAAGGACACGCAGGGTCGCCCATGGGATGGGCAGGGAAGACAGGATGCAGGGAGACCTGGGATGTACAGAACATGGAGATTGGGGTTTACATCCCCAATGGAGAACTATAGATTGGATTCTGCAGCCTTTCCACAGCTTTAGGAAACTGCTCAAGGGAAGGGTTTGGGTGAGGGAGCTGTGCTGGGCCTGGTGGGAACGTGCCACCAGGTGGCTCTGAATCCCAGGAATCCAGCCCATCTCCCTGGAAGGAGATGAAACCGGTACCATGCAAGTGACAGCTCTGCACGCATACCCCTGGCCCCCTGCGCCCAGCCCAAACCTGCTGCCCACCCGCTGCAGGGACCTGCATCCAGGGACCTTGTTCTGCTCTGGCAGGCAGTGAATGCTCCTGACTGCTGTAAGATGTTGGCAAGGACTTTTCTGGGGCTCTCTCCAGAGCAGTCTAACCTTTAAAAACACGCAGAGGAAACGCTCAGCTAAGTGAAATAACAGGCCTTGGCATTTTCAAAGGAAGTGCTGGCGTTGTCTTTGGGTATTTCCAGTGCTCTTAGCTGTTTGGGAGGTCAAGTCTTCCTTAATGATGTGTTTCTCTGCTACCTTTTCCTGTTCGCTTGGCACAGCACGTAATGGAAGTGTACAATGTTTCTTGGAAAGGCTGTGAGGATTTCTCTGAAACAGTGAATGGGCAGCAGGAGGTGGGCAGGGGACTTGTGAGATTTATTTCTACTGCAGATGGCACTGACGCTGCTGAGGAATGGTCTGTTTTGGAAGGTTTCTGTCCAGGCAGCTCCTCGTGAGACCTGGGGATCTTGTGACTTGGTAGTGATGGATTTCCATCTCTGGAGTAAGACATAGCAGTACAGAAAAGTCTATGGGGGCAGACATAGCGAAACTTGCCTCATTTCATCCTAACGGTCCGTATTGATCTCCTATCTAATGTGATACAGATGAGCCTCCCCTTCTCTCAAGCGAGCAGAGTTTTTCCTCCTGTTCATTTCCTTTCACACGCATGTCCTTGACGCAGTTTTCTGTACCTTCACCAGCTGATCCCGAAGGCATGGGAGGGCTCTGCTGGCTGCGGTAACTGGCTGGCAGCTGTTGGGATCAGGGCTGGCTCTTCCTCATTTATCACTGCTGAGCACACTGGAGCTGGTGACCACCACCAGGTATCTTCAGCACCATTATACTTGCTGAAGGGAGGCTGTTGCTTCTGGCTGCTCTGGATGCAATTTCTTTGCTGCATATCCTATCGGTGTATCCTTTTATATCCTATTACTTTTTTTGTGCTGTCCATTAAGTCCCTAAGACAGTAGTGAATCTAAATGATTATTTTTTTTTCTGCTAATAGAAATCAGGCCTCCAAATCCTTCAAAACAAATGGGGTTGGGCACGTGGAGGGAAGCTTGACAGCAATTTCTTTTTACCCTTTGAAGGACTTGCTGTATTTAAAGGAGGCTGCTTCAACAGCACAATTTCTGTTGGGTTCAGTGTAGAAACAGGAGCCATTAACCAAGGTTGGAGCTGACTGGGGGTAGGATCCGCATCTATGGCTATATGTAGTCCCAGGTCTGTGAATCCCAGACCCACTCTATAAAACTACTCAGAAATGGGAAAGGAGAAACGGGGCATTTTATGACAAGCTGAGAAGCCACTTTGGTTAAAGCAAGAAGAGATGGGAAGAGCAACTCCTTTTGGATGACTGAGATGGAAACAGTATGCAATCCATATGGCCTCAGGTTTGGTACTTGGCAAGGAGTCTCTCCAGGCTCAGCATGACTTACTCCATTTGGGTTTTCTGACCAGGTACTACCCTCTCTCTCTCCACTCCCTCTTTCCTTCCCCAGGTACGTACATACCTCAGGCTGCGGGCATTGCCCTCCATCCACACGAATGGAGGCACAGCAGGCAAAAGAGCAGCACCCCTCCAGGGGACCCCAGGAAAAACTACCCGTACATGGATGGAAGCTTTGGTGAAGATGACTGGGACAAGCCCAGCAGGTACAGAGGGGTGGGAGGAGGCAGGAAGGCATGTCTGCAAATGTGGGTGTCACTGCATAGGGACAAGGGGGCATGGGAACGTGATAGAGCAGCAAGTGATGTCCCCATCTTGGCATTGGGCAGCCCTGGGGAGGGGTGCTGGGGTGGTGACCTGCTCTGTAGAACCACCTCCACGTTGCCAGGTTACCCTGGGTGTAGCTCTGTGGCATCTCTGCCATGGCCAGGTGACATTTGTGTCTGGAGTTAGGCCAGTCTCAGCTGCAGACATCACAGGTTCTTACCACGTCTCAAACTCCTGCCATGTAAAGGCTGCAGTATTTTCATAGGTTAGGTGTAATAAATAGATATGGTCAGGGCTGTCCCCACATGTGTTGGCCAGACGTTTTCAAGTGAGAATGCAGCTTTACAACAGCTCGATGCCACAGAGTAAAAAAGGCCAACCAAAGCTCGTGGAGGACCAGTATGAGGTTGCATGCCCAAGTTAAAATCTCCCAAAGCTGTGGCTGGACGTCTCTCTCCATCACACTTTGGTCCTTCCAACACCACAAACAAAGCCATGCCGAGTGAACATGATCGAGTTAATCCCCCGGCTCAGCCAGCATGGGAGAAATCCTGCAACATCTCCTGAACCTTTGGAGGAGGCTGCAGCTGCCTCTTGCTTTGGGTAAAAATGGTGCTGGATATGCCCTGGCCAGAGGTACTGAGCCACACATGGTGGGAAAGCCCCGTTGCTTCGTAACTAACCCTCCCCTCGTAACATCCTCCAGAGTCCCCATAGTTGTATGTCTCGTGTTGTTACTGTCGGTTCTTTTATTTTTTTCTTATTTTTTTCCTTAACTTTTGTTTGTCCAAACAAAACCCTTAGAACATCTCATGGCCATTTCCACCTATTTAAAGATGATCAAACTGGCAGGAAGGCTGGCAGCGGCAGAGACTTTGTTCTTGTTTTGCCTCTCAGTGAGAGCCAGCTCACAGAGGTCGTTGATCCCTCGTGGCCCTCCCAGCGAGGCCGCCGACAGCTGAAGTTCGCAAATCTGAGCACTCGAAGCCCCGCGTGTCCCTAATGAGGGCTCCGAGCCCTGGTGTCAAAGTGCAAATGAAACGGTTCATGCCACTGAGCCCTTTTTATTAGGGAGGAAAACAAAATGTCTCTAACCCCGGCTGCCCTTAGCCTGGAAAAACCTGCTGACCCACTGGTGTGAGAGCCTCTACTGATTCATCCGTGTCCTGGATGTGTTTGTTATATTGCTGACCTGAGAGGCAAGAAACTGGTAACTGGGATGTTTGCCTCTTTGGGAACCTGGGAGCAGAGGAAGGAAATGAGTAAGGGGAAAGAATCAAAAATTCCTTTTGGGGGGAAATTTTGCTTTGTTTTTATGAAGTCTTGCTGGGTGTTTTTTTGACCTTTCTGCTTGGTGTAAAGGCTACCGTCCTTTAAAAGCTGACGAAAGGTAGGGGGTGAATTTAAAATACAATAAGCCATATCAGATACTGCTCTCTCCAGGCAGGCCACGGTCCCACAAGGAACAAACGCATCTGTGTGTGAGTTTACGCCTGCTACAGACTCCATTTTAAACCAGTGGATGAAAAGCAAAGCGTGTGCTAAAGACTTTTCAGTTAACAGAGATCTGGAAAAAGCACTATTTATAGCCCAAGGGGTCATTATATATTTAATGGAGGCCAACCTCTCTTTGACTTGTACTCAAGTGAAATGTTTTGACTTTGCTAAGTGGCTCTGGTGGATGAGTGTCCCTTCCCGTCTGCGGCGCCGATGACCATTAAACCATATGTGATGCTGCCAGATGTTGCAGAGGTGGAGCCTCGTCCATGCAGCTCCTAATGGGACGCATAGAAGATGCATTAGGGCTGCTCTAATGTCACTGTCCCCTTGAGGTCTCTCCCCATGACACGTTAGTGGGTTTATCATGACCTTGAGCTAACACTGCAGAGAATTTCCTTCAAGAGGCTCCTGTTAAACTGAGCGCTGACGGGCTGAGTTTTGCACAGTCTGGTGTTCAGTAAGCAGTGTCCAGTGTCACCTACTTCTCTGGCTTGTTCAGAGGACTCCAGCATGTTTAATTGCTATTTGCTTTAGAAATCCAAAAATTGGATTGCTGAAACTGCCAAAGTGGGAAATTGCAGAACCCCCAGCAAGACACACACGATGTTCACGTTAACGTGTGTTTGTACCTACTTGAGAGAAGTTCTCTCTGTCCTTACTCTCTATTGCAGACAGAACTGGTGGCAATTTTTACGTGACTGTAAGTGCCATGACTGTTATATAGCAAAAAAAAAAAAAGAGAGACCTCCTGAAAGTGATGGCTC
This sequence comes from Dromas ardeola, assembly GCA_013398915.1. Lineage (NCBI taxonomy): Eukaryota > Metazoa > Chordata > Aves > Charadriiformes > Dromadidae > Dromas > Dromas ardeola. Next base: position 433,592 of record VYZM01017044.1, read on the forward strand.
AGTTCCCTTGACCATCCCAAAGCAAATGGAACTGGGTTTGTATGGGTTATGCATGACACTGTCGATATTGCTGGCTGCAGTGTGTGTTTACTTGTCCAGCCCAGGGCAATCATTTTTATATACATCTTTGCATTATTTATTCTCATAGAGACCTAATGTATTTATCATTTTCTCACCATGTCTGTTACCCTCTGTGTTTTTCTCTCTCTTCTCAGGTGTTCTGTGTCTCAGATCTGAGCTCTATCCCATCAGCCTTTGTACTAACAGTCTCTGAGGCTCCTGGTTTACCCATAACGCATCCTTTTTTCTTTCACTTCTCTGTTTCACCAAAACGTCTTCCTAAACCTACAGTCTTCCTACAGGCACTTTTTAATTTACCCTTTGAACTTTGACATTACTACACCAACTTAATTCTTCCTTTGAAGGACACTTGCCCTGTTAGTAAATGCATGGAGGTCTCGTGTTCGGACTCTTGTCTGAAAAGTTCATATTGTTTGCTTTTGTATATGAAGACTCTTCAAGTCTCTGCTTTTACTGGTGAGACACTTGCTGTAGCCTTGCGGCTTTCATCCCGCTGCAGAAGAGTGCTGACAATGTTTGGTTCCTACGTTACAACAGATACCCCAACCGCCAAAACGGCCTTGAGACCACTCATGAGGATAGTTTTTGGCGTGTTTTTGGAGAAGCTTTGGAGGATTTGGAAACATGCGGCCAGTCTGAACTTTTGAGGGAGATTGAGGTAAATCACTTTCTGAATTTGCTGCCTATCTGACTGTTTTGTTCTTGCTGTAAATGTTAGAGTGTTTCCCCGGATCTGTTAATTGCTCATAGCATCCCTGTGCTGCCAGTGGTGTGAAGAAGGTTTTGAGTTTAATCCATGTCAGTGTTTGTGCTAACGGATAACTGTGTCTCATTAGACAGTTGCTTGCGTGCGCTTTTTCCCTGAGCCGATGACTTACCCATCAGGAACTCCACGCTCTTTTTGCAAACTCTTGCTGGCCAACAATCTTCACATGACTGCTGGCAAACCTTCCCTATCAAACGGTAAACCCTCTGCTTGGAAAGATATTGTCTGTCCAAAGCACTTAAAGGCCAAGCAAAAGGAGTGCCCAAAAACCCCACTGGGACTTGAAGCCTTGGCTTACTTCGAATACAGACAGGCCCAACATATATCTTGCATTCAGCTGTCACTCTGCCGGAAGCTGTTGCAGTGAAATAGGTAATTGGAAGCTTTTCAGCCAGACTTCCCCATGGAAAAATCTAAGAAAGGAATTGCTTCCTGCAGAAATAAAGGTGTTTCCTCTCTTCGCAAACCACTTTCTCTTTTCTTTATCCAAAATGCTTTGGAGGTCATGTTATTGTGTCCGGTTATAGGATGAGGAGCCTGGATTTCTAAGCCGTGGGATGCAAATAAAGGCCTCCCTCGAGACTGTAGAGCAGGGGGAAGCCAACCTGCCCGGCAGGATGGGACCTGTGCTGCTCCCCTTCCCTGGTTCAGCTCCCGCAGCCCAAAAGAAGGAGCGGGACTCCGCGAGCTCATCTCTCCCTCTGCCTTCTGGGTGCAGAGGACTGGGGAGAGCTCGCTGGATTGTGCCCTCCATCACCCCCAGCCCTCCATTTTTATTTTTTTTTCTGTTTTTATGCACAGTTGCATATCCCGTAGGCTTCAGAGAAAAAAGGTAATTTCTGAATAATTGGAGGTGGAAAAGGAAAGTCCTGTTTTGGTCTATATGGTGGCAAGGGACTTACTAATTGTTCTTTCCTCCTTGATTCTTAGCAACTGTAGGTGGGGGAGGAAATCTCAATTAAATTTATTGTGCTGAAGCATGAGATGGTGTATTTATTATCCTAACTGCTTAAGAAAATGCTGACTTAACAAAACAAAACAAAACCACACAAAATCCCCAAACCCCAGCCCCCACAAAATATAACTTCTTCCCTTGATCACTTATTTCCTGGACCTGAAGGTATTTAGAAATGAGTTTAGGCAGCCGCTATCAACCTTTCTGAACTGCTTAAGAAAAAGTACCCCTCTAAAATGACGCATAAACGTTTCTCTTCTGCTTAATGGCTGGCATCTAAATGTAAAAGAAGGGATTTGTTGGAATACTGTGGCATGCCAGGAGAGAGAAAATGTCTTTCTGCCCAATCCTTTTCCTTTTCTAGGGATCCGTGGTGCAGAGACGCGTGGGCTTTTGATTCATGCTGTTTGAAGGCTTTGGAGCTTTGACAAGTTATAGCAATGCTTTAAAAATGTAAAGAAATTTTACAAAAAGCTGAGCACCTCTAGGGTTTTGGTGTATTTAGTGGACTTTTAGGATATTTTGGAAAGTTCTGGGGACAAAAGGAAAGTGCTGTGTTTGTAGCAGAATTCTGATGGGTTTCAACTCCCCTTTTATTGAATGCAATGTACCACTGATCTGTTCCTCCCTCTCCGTGTGCCCATCCTTCCTGCTGTGTGGTGTGGGATGTGCAATGCTCATTGGGGCTTTTGCTGTATCACAGGTTTGTAAGCCCCAGCTCCTGGCCTCCTGTGATTTTAGACAGTCACAGACCTTTTTATTATTTTTTTTTATTTTTTTTATTTTTTTTTTTTAGATTTGACCCTTCATGATCTGCTTTTGGAAAAGAATTGAGAGTCATGCAAAATGACCCAAGATAGCCTGGAAACAGGTTCACACACAATAGTGATCCACTCCCAGACTACAGCGTATGGGTAGAAACAGGCTTTTCCCAGTACGTCCAGTGGAGCATATGTCCCTACTTTGCTTTGAGGGCAGCCAAGACGTGGGGAAAAATAATGTGGGGCAGCCACAGGCTGGAGAAGTCTGGAATCGCCCTTTCTGCTGCTTGCACTTAACCCAAAGCACCTAGGAAATTGCTTATGATGCTGCAAGGAGTATTTAAATACCTTGAAGACAGAGGAGTTGTTGAATGCTGTTGGGCACTGGCCGGTTACGGTATTTGCAGCGCATGAGGGAGGACAGTAGCACAAGGTGCACAGACCTTTCTGTTCTCCTCACTGGCTCTGCAATGCTGGTGTTGGTACAGCATGGCACAGTGTCCTGGGGGGTGTTGAGGCTGCCTGAGGTCAGTGAACAAACGTGCCCTGGTTGGCTGTGCCGCCGTTTGTTAATCTGTGTTTCAAGTATGTGGTAAGTCAACATCCTTCCAGTACGTAGCAGGTATTTGAGTTTTGTCCAAACTTGAGCTGATTAAGTCTTTTTTTTTTTTTTTTTTGTGAAGACCTGAAAAGCGCAAAGCTACAAGGTTTTCTGTACTTTTTCCGTCCCTATTTGGGTTAATGTGGGTAGTGCTGGCATTTTTACACTGCCACCAGAATTTGCTTTATTTGCCTTTGTTCCAGCTTGGAGCAAAGAGCTGGAGGGCCTTGGTTAGAGATTTAGTCAGATGATATTTCCCCTGTGCACAGGAGCAATTGCTCTTTGACTTGCCACGTTTAACATTGCAGAATTTTGCTCTCTGCTCCCTACCTTTCCTTTTCTTTCTTCTACCTTTTGACATTTAATGGGACTGCAGACCCTTGGAGCCTGAACTTTGAAATGACAGTTTTCATTATGCCGTTTAAATGGACTCTGTGACCTGGAGCCAGTTGAGATTCCACAGACTGGATTCTTGACTCCTTCGTTAGCTTTGATCAATGTAATCTCATTAGTGAAAAGCATTGCCAAATGGAGTAGAATCTACTTAGGGGCATCTTTTAATGGATGCCATCAAGGATGACCAGGCTTAAATACTACTTAATTTCATATTTTTAACTCAGTTTTGCTCAGTGACAGCTCCCATTTACTGACAGATAAAATCCTAATTTCCCTGCTGAATTGGCCTCAGTGGAGTCCCAAGTATTGACTTCCCTGGGCCATTGCCAGCACTGTGCAATGCTGATGGTGAGCTGCAGCCCGCACGGGTAGGCTGGAGAGCCAGGCAGACACTGGTTCCTCTGGGAGCCTCCTGAGATAGGGATGTTCATCCTTCTTGACTACCAATAAGGTTCCTGCACAAGATGAGGCCTGCCTGGCCCTCTTTGTGTAGAAGGGGTCATCAAAAAGCAAGGAGATGCTTTACAAATGCTTCCTTCTGAGATAAAGCTTCGTGTTGGGGTGGGGGTGGAGAGCACATAGCAGGTCAGCAGCATACCTGACAGCAGGCTCCTGAGGTCTGGAAATGGCTTTTATAGCTGACTGTAAGAGCGTCTTGGTACTTATTTTCTGATTAATAAGAACAATGGTGCCCCCCTGTTGTTTGTGCCACTTGTGTGCCCCCCTGTTGTTACCGTGTGATCCATCTCTTCCTGCTGCTGGCTCAGCAGAGTGACTTTGTGCCCTTGCCCTACAGGCATCCATCATGACAGGGAGCGTGCACAACCTGGGCCTGGAGGGCAGCAAGCTGCTCCTGGACTCTGTCAACCCATCGGGTCTGAGCCCATTGAGGAAAGCAAACTCCAGCTGTGGTGACGGACAGACCGAGGGCAGCAGCTCCCCTGCTAAGAAGAACGAGAGGAACCTGGACATGAAGAAGATTGAGAAGGAGATGCAGGAAATCATGTCTCCTACCCCCCTCGAATTTCACAAGGTCTGTGTTGCCAAGAGTTGGTCTGGCTGTGGCACTGCGGTACCTCAGTGGTTAAAGCTGTAGAAGCTTTGCAAACTTGTAGAAAATCTCCTTTGTTCAGAGGGACCCCCAGAAAATGTTCCTTTTTAAAGGTGGCCTCCACCAAGGGCTGCAGCAAAGGTTTCCGGAGGGTCAGATTAAAACCAAGGGGCCTCCTCAGAAGAATAATGGGATTTAGCTGCCATACTTCAGTGGGGTTCAAACCTGTGCTTTGCTGTTTTCCTTTATTATATGAGATTTCCAGGTCCCAGTGTTCTTTACTTCATTAATTGGTGCTACAGATACAAGTTAGAGAACTCAAAGTGTGGCCCCCATGGAGACGCATCAACCCTTTTCCAGTGTCACACTCCATTCAATAGGCCACTTTTCATATAAAAAATAACTTGTAAAAACTTAAAAATAACTTCTTTTCCCTCCCCTTCCACTCCACCCCCAGACTTTCCTGAAGGCGTGCGAATGGTAGGACACAGCAATGGGATACTTGTTTGAATTCAGTACCCAGCTGAATGTAGCCAGTTTAAGCATGATGCAAGGCAATGGTAATTAGAAAAAGTAATTAACTGTAGAAGCTGCTGATGCAGAATGCAAGCAGGGAAGGAAGCTGGAGAGGTTTCAAAAAATTTGATTGCCATTTTCTTTCTTAGTGTGACATTAGAACGAAACCTGCAGTTATGGTAGCTGGAAAAAACAACTTTTTCATGTTTTATCTGCCCTTGTCCTTCAGGGCATGGCAAATGTGTCTTTAAATAAAATTCCTTTGTACCTGAAGGAGGAAAGCTGTGTAATTAGGCATGTTATAGGGTGACTCCTCATTCCGCTGGAGCATCTGGCGTTGGCTGTGTTTGGAGATGAGATTGAGGCCAGGTGGGCTGCTCCTGTGCATCATCCTGGGCACTGTCCTTTGCAAGGACCACACGTCCATGAGGCTTACACAGCCAAGAGCACAGTGATGGAGTTAGAGCCTCATGGTAGAGATGCATTCCCGGTTCATGGGAGGCAAAAGGGAGATTGTGGTGTTGGGGAATCAGTTGTCCCTGGCTCCCACGTGTTACCCCGTGGCAAGAAACCCTTCCGGCAGTGCACTCCTCCTTTAGACGAGGCCAAAGTGTGATGTGCTCAAGGGAAGGGCAATGAGGTTACCCATTTCTTGTCCTCAGTACGTCAGCACTTACTGATACGAATTTTCTGAAAAGAACTTGCGAATAATATGGAGAAATTTAGATGTTCCTGCTGAGTGATGTATTAAAAATGAGCTGCCTTCACGTTTGAGACACTACATTGAAAATTCCGTGTGAACATGTTGATTTTTCATGTGCTGGTCTGGCATACGCAGAGAATGCACTGCGTAATCTGGGCCAGGGAAGGGGATGCTTCATTAATAACACTTGGTTTGTTGCTCTTTGGGCGAAATACGGCAGCTGTTTGTATTACACTGCTTGTGTTTCCTTCCACATCCGAGGGAGAGGGACTGTTGTGTGGTTGGTTGCATGCCAGTCACCAAAGCACTTCTCCATGTGATCTACCTGGGATGGTGGTCTCTGGTAAATAAGGCTCAATCTGTATTAGCTGCCCAGGCTAAGAAAAATCTGCCCAGGAGATCGAGAGCAGAATTGCTGTAGGTCCACACACGTTACCTATGTTATTCCTATCCTGACAACCCTGTACATCTCTGCCTTCCTCAGCTGCATTAAAACATGTGTTTTCTGTTTCTGCCCCTCCAGGTGACACTCCACAAAGACCCAGAGAGTGAAGACTTTGGATTCAGTGTGTCGGATGGCCTGTTAGAAAAAGGTGTCTATGTAAATATGGTCCGTCCGGATGGGCCAGCAGATCAGTGTGGCCTCAAGCCATATGACAGAGTGCTTCAGGTAATAAATGCAAAATGCAGTTCTGGAGACTGGGACGGAGTGAATGAGTGGCTGAGAGGAAGAGAGAAGTGAGACCCATCCATGGCAGCACTAACTTTGATGAAAGGTAATAGTTAGCCAACTAGGTGAGCTCTTAGCCACCGAGCACTCAATGAGACCTGTGTTTTATAATGAGAAATCAGTAGGTAGTACCCCCAGGTGTTACCCCTAGGTTACACCGATTCCAGTACGCAGCTTGTCCTGGCACTGGCCTTTTTGAGCTTGGGCAGCTCAAAACAACCAAAAAGCTGTGTTGCTTCCTCTCCTCACCCTCAGTCCTTTTCCTACTGTGTGAGAGGGTGATTTTTGGATGAACTAGACTGTGTTGACCACTATATGTTGCTACGAAGCCCCGTGTGGAGTTAAGTAGTGTTCATGAAGTTCTGTGCATGCCTTTGACAACTAAAAGCTTTCTAGGAAACACATCCTTCAAGCAAAGTGTTTTTCATGGATGTTTTTCTTTGAAAGATACTTGATCTGAAATAGCTGTTGCAGAAACAGAATAAAAACTCTGGTCAAAAGCACAGTCTGTAACAAATGTGACCTGGGCACATCGGCCTACCAGAGGGACAGTAAGAGCATGGTGAGTTTTGGAGATTCGAGAGGAACTTTATACGGATGAAAACCAACTATTTTAGCTTTGGGGCAACTCAAACAGCAACTGAGAAAGTGCAACCCCAATGGAGAAATTGCCACCAGATATTGTAGGTATTGTGACCATATTTGGAAACACTCAATGTTTAGTTTTACTAATTTTTAGGTGGGGGTTGTTAGCAGTAGGATTAGAGCCAATATATTATGTACATCAGGTAACTGGAGAACTGGCAGCGCTGTGAGGAGCCTTGTTTAAGCTTGTTATGGTCTGTAGCCAGTTGGCTGCTATACAATTATTCCTTCTCGGCTTCAAATAAAAGATGGTGCAAGAATGAACAAGAAGCTAATTAGGCTCTGGGCTGCCTTTCTGTTGAATGTTGGATGTGTCGCTTTTTGCAAGTGCCAAGTGCTCTGGGAGGTGTGCCCAAAATCCTAAACAGAGTGGCGTGGAGACTTTCGACACCCTTCTTCCACATGCTGTGCTGCGCGGCTTACACCTACAAGAAGACGAGGCGATTGCTGTCGCGTTGACATATGGAGTTGTGGGTGAGGGATTGCAGACCTGGTACAGGCGACTCCCATCAAGAAGTGCAGAGATGCATTGCTGAGGATGCTTCACAGTGCTGCTGATTACGGGCATGGTGGATGTGCCTGAAGGCCAGCAAAACACCTCGTCCCTGCTGTAACAGACCCTCTCGGCTGGATGGATTAGCTGGGGCACGGCATTGCACTAGTGTCATTTCTGCACTGGAACTGCCTGGCTGGCATAGAGGAAAGGCAGAGCAAGCTCCTGGCTTGTCTTTTCTTGTCCACGTGTGGTCTTGAAATTGTCCTTAGTTACTATGCTGTATGGAGCAGTATTGGGGTCAACTGTGTGGACCAGCTAGGGCAGGGGGACGCTGCTACTGTCACAGAGCCCAGCTCTGTGAGCATGCATTAATGCTGGGAAAGGGTTTTGGATGGATGGAAGGGTTGTATGGACTCATCCAGCCCTTACCCAGAGAAGAAAGCAACACTTGGCCCCAGGGGTTATTTTTGCTCCAGGGGTGCGTGGGAAATTCCTTTCTCCCTTCCCTGCTCTCCCCTCCCTGTGCCGTTTGCCAGCCCCCTCCATCACGGAGCTGTCGTGGCACCAAGCCCAGGTGCTCTGGTAGCTGTAGGCAAGAGAGCTGGGGTGGTTCTTGCAGGTGACCCAGCCTAGAAATGTGCTTGAAGGTCTGCAAGAGACAGTGGTAAAAGTGCTTTCACTGCTGAATTCTGCAGAGAGAATTTGCTGCTGCCTTCTGAGCCCACGTGAAATGCATCCAGACTCCTCTGAAATGAAGGATGAAAATGGGGAGAGGAGAAGCAGAAACTGTTCAGTATAGTCTCAATTTACTGCTGGCTGAGCTGGGAATGGTTGGCAGATGCCTCAGGGTCTGAGCTGTATTTGTTTTTTAGGTGCTGAATACTCCACGTCACAAATTTGAGGCCGGTAAAAGCCATGATGGCAAAAAAATAATGGAAAATGGCAACCTTTCTCCTACAGGCTTGAACTGGAGAACTGGTATTGAGCCCTGCAGTGTTTAATACTTGTAATACTGCCCCAGACAGTGGGGGTCAGGGGGTTATGCCCGATCCAGACTTTTTTTACCTTCCTCTACCAGTTTACTGCATCATTTCTCAGCTAAGCAAGGACGTGCTCAGCCTGCAGGGGTGCGCCCCTGCTGCTCCGCTCTGAACCTGGAATCAGGGACCCCCAAGAGTTGTGTGTTTTCACAGGTGTGGGTTTAGCACCAACCTTGCCTTTTCTGACTAACAAACACGGTCTTTCTGTTGTTCCTCCCCATGGCATGTCCTAAATTCCATCCCGGCAGGTAAACCGCATCCGAACGAGAGACTTTGACTGCTGTCTGGCTGTTCCCCTGATTTCGGAGGCTGGAGATAAGCTGGACCTGGTGATTAGCCGAAACCCCTTGGCACCGGCTGCCAACGCTCCCCCGGAGGGGAACAGAGAGCTCCCGGCGCAGGTGGCCCACGGCGCCGAGGTCAAGGCGAGCGTCCAGACCCTCTGAGCGGCGGGAGCAGAGCAGACGGTGCCCGGGGCCTCTGCTGAGCCGTTGTGGTATTTGGGGTGTTTTTCCTGTTTTTTGCACTGGTATTTGTAAACGCTGTGTGTACCATAACCTGCAAGTGGGGAGGTGGGTCTTCAGCGAGCCTGGAGACCACCGAATATTGCTGGGAAGGTTCGGAGACGGATGCGCATCTCGGGCCGCCGGCAGCGCCAGCGATGGGGCGAGCTGCCGACGGGAGGAAGGAGCATCCACAGCCATCCCCCATGGCAGGGCCCCCCCCCGTGCCCCGACCCTCGGGGTGCGCGGGGTCCCGCTTCCAACGTCCTCCTCACCCTGACGGCCTTGGCCATCCTATAAACACACATGGTGCTATTATGTTACTCGTTTGCTCGATTAATCGCATACAGCAAGACTGAAACGCCTTTCCTTTTCTGTTGTGCCCAGCTCCGTCCTTCAAACACTCCTAATAAATCGATTTCCGCAGCCCCAATGCAGGGCTGTGGAGAGCCCTGCTTAAAAGACATTTCAAAATGTGCTTGAGCGTAGGTAGATGCAATTCCTGGTCAAAAATTGGTACTTGCAGCTGCCTTCTGCCAGCTCCGTCCATGCCCCCGGCCAGGCCTGGCTCGCCCTATGGTGGGATGAGGCCCCTCATCTCGCCATGGATTCCGTGAGCAATGCCGTCGCCTGTGCTGGAGTACTTACTACAGAGCAGGCGGCCGTACCCAAGGCTAAAGGCCTTGAATACCTGCCCAAATCCCCAGCCACCTTGTTTGTCTGGGCTTTATGGAGATCTCTTGCTTGCAAACCTGGCCCCTGCCCGCAAGTAAATAGCAGAATAGCGAATCTTCCCAGGGCCGTCCCTGATGTTTTGAGTTAATAAAACCTTGTTGTCTCCTGTCAGGCAGTGGCATGAGAAGCCCTTTGTTAGGTGGAGGTTGTGCCCCCTGTGTCCCGCCCGGGCTGGGCGCTGTGTGTGTGCCCAGGCAGGTTCGGCTGCTCGCCCCCGGCCCTTCGCCTGTCGCTGGCCTTCCCGTGGCTTTGCAAGCATGGCGCCCCGTGTCGCCCCCCTCCCTCCGACAGCCCCCGGCCCCGCGGGGAAGAGGGGCTGTGGTGTTCGCATCGGTTTCCTCATCCGCCCGCCACGTTTCACGTATTAGCACTTTATGATGATGTTCATGTCCCAGTGGTGGCGTGAGCCTGGCATCGCTTTCCCCAGGAAGCCTCGGGCACGGCGGAGATGAGGAGCTGGCTCGGTCGGACACCGCAGCCCCGGCGCCCACCGCCCCTGTTCCTCCATCACCGCCTGCGTGCAGTAGTGCGCGTAGGGTGTGGGATGGGTGTGCAGCTCATGTTTGTCGCTTTGCTGAGCCAGGACTCGTCCCCCCACCATCTGTCCCCGAGCCACTTTGCGCCTCTGTCACTCTGCGATAGTGCAATGTACCAGGGTGTTTCTTCCAGACACGTGCCCGGCCCCATCCAGCTCTTTTGTCGTTGTAGCCATTTTCTCTTCGAGTATGCAATATCCCATACCATTGCTGCCACAACTAGGTAATGTGCCATAATTGATACTGTGGAGCATTGACAGTGCAGCCGAAAGTGTTTTTATATGCAATATTCTGAGCAGTGGAAGCTCGCTGGGGCTTCTCGTAGGGTTTTTAATGAAGACTTTTATTAAAGGCTTTAAAAATAAAAAAAATACTAAAAAAAAGGGAAGAAAAACTTGGTCCTTGTATCCCTTCCTATGCATTTTGAATGATATGAAGATGAAATGCATTACTTAAATGTGTATTTTTATCCATATATTAGAGTGTATTCCTTGTAAAGTATTTTTATATGCTAATTTTCTTATGTATCTATAAAAGCACAATATTTAAAAGTACAGCATTTCAAAGAATATTTTAGTCCTGTTTTGGACCTATTTGTAAATCTCTGTATTTAAATGGGATTGCAATGACTTTGACTTCTTTTTTTTTTAATTAAATAAAAGCAAATGAAATGCGTTTGATTTGGTTCGTGTCTCTTTCTGCTGGAGGACGATAGTGATGCAACACTCTGCTTCCAGCCCTATTTTAACTTGCCAGAGGACCCCCAGTTAGGAGGCACCTCCAAGGACAAGGCGGGAGGGCACGCAGGGGGTTTTGCTGGGGCGGCCACTGCTTGTAGGGCTACCAGTGTCGGGCTGGGGTTGCCCCTTGCCAGCATCTGGCAGTGGGAGTTGGGTCGCTTCTCTCCCTGTGGACATGGAGGCACTTTTGCTGTAGCTCTTTGCAGTAGGAGCTGGAGATGCCCGTGCCCGTGGTTACAGCATCCTTTATAGCTTCACTTGGCCACACTGGAAATCCTCTTCGGTTAAACCTGGGCTACTTCATGACCAAACACTAGTTCAGCAAATCACATGGCGGCCATGATGTGGCTGTGGCAGCGTTTGCAAAGCTGTGGTTAATCCCTGGGGATGGGTTAGGAAACTGCTGTAGGATGATGAGGCAGGAGGTCTCCCGTCTGGTGCTCAGCACCCTGCGGCTCTAGTGGGGTCCCTTGGGGAGCTGCACTGTGATACCCAAATTAGCCCACCTCTGAAACAAGATGTCCGAAGAGATGACTGCTGCAAGCCCGGAACATAGTTCCTTGTCTCCCTATGGTGAGGATTTCTTTCCTTTGCTCTTACAAAGGGGGTTGGGGCACCCCTATTCTCCCAGTGTAGGTGGTACAGGCTGGGATGCTTCCCTGGATAAGGCCATAGGGAATCCCTGCTCACCGGCAAGGAAAGGGTGAGCTGGGTTTTGCAACCCTTCGTGGCCAAGTGGGTGACGCAGGAATTCTCAGAGACTGAGCATGGTATGGAAATGCTCCTGGTTAGACCTGGGGAATCATTGCCATGTAAACAAGCCTTATCTGCCATCTCTTGCCACCCTCCTGGGGTGCAGACTTCAGAAAAGACCCTTCACACATTTGGCACCGGGGACTTGCCAAAGCTGCGCGGAGCCAGCTGAAGCGCTGGGGCGATGGCAGGTTGAACGAGCGCCTGAGCAACGTGACCGGTGGGGTTTCGGTGCGTACAGTGGGGAAAAGGTTAGGACGGTGCTGCTCCCCTGGTATGCACTGCCTCGGTGGGCACCGTGTCCTCCCGCTAGTGTCACCTTGCGTCCCGTGGGCCTCGGCTGACGGAGATGGCTGCAGCCACGGGCCAGTGGTGGCTGCCCATGGCAGGTACATGAAGCCCCATGGCAGCAGCTTATGGCGCATAGTGGCTTTTAAAATTACGTATTTTAGTTTGACCTGAGACACGTTGCAGTTGCTGTCTGTGTTGGTATCAGGCTGCTCAGCACAGGCATTGCAGGCGTCACCAATGGGAGGAGAAATCCCTGCCAAAGTCCTCAAATCTTGCCCAGCAAAACAACCAACCAAGCCCAAAAACCCCCAAAACAACCCGAATAAAGACAGCTGTGGGGCCTAATCCTGGGCAAGGGGCGCTGGAGCCTCAGCAGTGATCAGGGCCTGATGCACGAATGCTGAGCAGCTTTACATTTCACAAATAGTAGCCCCCCACGTGTTTTTTTTTTTTTCTTTCTGTGCCTCAACTCAGGACTTAGGGAGCAGCCTCCCTGATTCAACCTTTTTCTGCTTGACTGAACAGACCATCAGTGAGCCTTAAATGACCAGTCCCATACACCAGGAAAATAAATGGGGTTTTTTTTTGGTTGTGTTTTTTTTCTGTCTTTTTCTTCCTATTTGGCTTTTCTGATGTATTTGAATGCCATGGTAGTGGTGCCATGAAGAGAAGATGGTGCAGACAGCAGCAGGCAATGCCCTGGGATGGGCTGAGTTGGGGTAGCTCAGCCCAAGGGCAAGAGCTCCCAGCAGTAACTCATAAAACTGCACTCATCTCCCTCTGCCTCTGTGAAGGAGCCAAGGAAAGGTGGAGCCTGCAAGGGGAAAAAAAAAAAAAAGGGGGGGGGGCAGGAAAAAAAAAAAAACAAAAAGAAAAAGGCTACTTTCTAATGGCCTCGTAAGGCTCAGCACATGCCCAGGTGTGCTTGGTGAAGAGTCAAAATGGGGAAAACAAAGCACCAGTGAAGTAAGACTAAACCAATGTGGGTTTGGACCCCACTGACCCTTCTTCATGCTCAGCCAAAGTCATTGCTGAAAAAAAAAAACACCACACACAACAAAACCCAAACTCACAGCCCAACTGTCCAACCTGCTGCTGATGGCCCAGGGATGCTTTGGCTCTTGTTGCGCAGTGCTTATGCAGCATCAAGGGCTTTGCTACTGCTCGCAGCACCCACCAGCAAGAGGCTGGC